>CM052138.1:5773408-6373408 GCA_028454255.1 Halictus ligatus
AACTTTTGAGAGTTCAGAAGTAATTTTCGATTGGAAAGATGAACAATTCCAATCAAAAATAAATCGAACGAAATTGGGACGCAACGACCAACGGGCTCGGGGCGCCCCGGGTTCGCCATACCCGTACTCACCCACAGGACGCACCCGTGAGTGAGCCCCTGGAGGACCTCCGATCGGAGGAATACCAATTTTATGTAAAAAATAAAACATAATATAATTTCAAGGAGAGAAACTCTTGAAAAGTCTCGACGCAAATTCCAATTAGAAACACAAAAATAATAATTTACAGCGTTCGTTGAATGAACACGAATTGCAAAACAGAAAGTGTATATTTGAATTGTTACTTTCAAAGAGCTGCTGAAAGTTGACCAAGGTGAGTGGTGAAAGCTTCCAAGAAGCTTGTCGTTTCCAAGAAGCCCACCCCGAGCTAGCTAAAGGTGGACCAAGGTCGGCCAGTGATGTCCAGTGCAGCTCTGGAGGATCCCTGATGAACTGGAAGGTAGGCAAGAGTGGGCCGGGGTGGCACTTCCGCTCCCTTCCGAGTGCGCACCTCGACTGACTGACCGAGCGCGGCCGCCGAGTTCAGTTGCGCGATGCGCGGTGCGCAACTCTCCCACCCCAATTGATTTCGGTAGATCTCGATCGCCATGATTGTAATTGTTGATTTTGTTATTTCTGGCTGTTGAATGTTTATAACAATTTCTTTTGGTCATGATATCAATATTCACTCCCTTGACCATCTTGCCATCTATTTTTTAGTAAAAATAAATTATAGAACTCGAGTTAGAGAGAAACTTTTAAGCCACGAATATTTGCACGCATTAATTTATCGAACACAATTAACTGGTAAATTGATTATTTCCAGCTGGTTAATGTTTATAACAATTATTTCTGCCAACTACTTCGACAAGCACTCCCTTGACCATCTTGCCATCTACTTATTTAGTAAAAATACATTATAGAACTCGAGATACAGAATAACTTTTGAACCATGAATATTCGCAACCGTCACATGATTCTGGCATCACGGCTGAACGAGTCTAATCGAGCTCGATGAATGCGACAGTTTTCGTATGTGTCGTACTGTTGCATTCGTCGTTTATTTTCTCATTAAGAACGTGAAAGAAAATAATACAACTACGTTCTGAGTCAGTAATGAAATAGATTGACATCTCGAAAAAACGATCAACTACATAATTATTGATTAACTAATTCTTAACTCTTTCGAATTTCACAATTGATATTAATTGATATTTTACATGATTCTTTAACGCTAAAATTTATGTTGTTTAAATGAAATATACATGAAAATATATAGTCAATTTCAATTGAATTTCTTTTTCAAGTTCAGTAACAAAATATATTCAAAATGGATGCGTATTAATAGTGTTAAAAAATTGTAGAAATGTGAATAATAATTATACGTATGGAGAAATGTTATTGACGTTCAAGATTTATGAAAATTGTATTTCTATAATTTGGAAACGTGGTGTCCATATTTATTAATATTGTATTTACAAAGATAATTGTAAATATATAACATAATGACATCAAATAAAAAAATATAATTTGAACATATAGTCATAACATCAGATATGTAGATAACTCGTCAATCATTTGTATTTGACCAGATTTGATCATTTTTGTGGATCTAGTTCCAACATTAATTGTTCGTCAAAGTAGAGGGCGTAAGAAAACCAGTTGTTTACTTGTGAGACACGAAACCCCATATAGTGATTGGTCTACTTCTATACCTCGTCTGTGATATCACGACCCCAAGCCGGTAAAATAGGAAACTAGTAATATTAGTAAAATAGGAATTTACATTATCAACAACGACTACAGATTATTTACTGCCGGTAATCGTTTGTGTACCAGCACTGACTAGGATACCTCGTCTGTAGTACCAGTTTGCGTTTTTTCCGTTACAACGAAAATAGCACTAAATACGATCAAACATTTCAAAAATTTCTGTAGCTTTTTGTTGGAATGTTTTGAATCCCATCAATGATCCTAATAAGTACACTGAACATTATGCACGTTCGAACTATTCTAGTAGTGCCCCCAAGCTTCTTTATTGTGAACAAATTATATTGTTGCTTACTTATTGTGATTATATAATGAAATCCTATTGCATGAATAATCCCGTAGATTTGCGAGACAGATAATGTATAATTATTTAAATTTGTATTATGCAATTGAAAACTTTTAATAAAATTGTAAAATAGGAAATTAGAGAGTAACGTTTTATAACAATTGTATTAATATCATTTATGTACAATGTTTACATGACGATACAGAACATAAATCTGCAAGCCTGATGCATAGTTATAATACACGAGAGTTATCTAGTTGAATTCGCTTGTTATAATATTAATACGACAATATGGTAGAGTAAAAAAAAATTTAACATAAAGGTCCTTAATGATAAACGTAAGTACGTTGTAATTTACTATAGTACATTCATAAATACTTTAAAATGGAAAAATGGCATAACATAACTATTTGTTCGTGATTGTGGCTGTGTACATTGGACAATTGCGATTTATTTAAGTACATTATTGTCAAATACTATTTTTAAGTTCTGAATGAAACGATATTATTGCTTATAAGTTACATGTTACGCTAATACAACGCAAAAGGAATAAAAATATATTTTTGTGTTAATATCTCGGTATCTTTTTTGATATGTACAAGACTGTAAATAAATCGTGACGATAGTTAAAATGGTGGAAGCTCTTTGTTCATATTTTGTTTAGTTAATCGATATACATTTTGATACATACATATTTCTAATCATATCAAAACATGTATCTATACTTTATGTATACATTTACTTAAAACTTAAACTCGTAAAAAAGTATTTACGTGCTCGACTATACATATAAAGTAAACACAAAACTCTTAACAAATCCGGTTTTCGACTACACAACTCGCTATTCCAATTTTCAACAGTTTCCCTTACCTCATACTCAGATTTATCAATATTTGTCATGGCTTCTAGAATAATGCAACACCCGGCACAACATTCTTTAGCTCTTCTAGTCAGTGCTTTCGAAACAAAATAAACAATTATAGCAATCATTATTAAATAGAAGCTGAATTAATCAAATAAATTTCAGTTTATCATAACAAATTCTACGCAGATCTGTAAAATGTTACACTACAACTAATGATAAACTACAAGCTCGCGTTTCTCTTACGGCTATCGTAGTAGTTTAACAAATAGGCACGACTCTGCAATGTACAGGTATGAGTGTATGATAAGAACTGGCCGCGTGTAAAAACGGAAAGTGCCACCTAAGTGTTAAATACGAAATTCATAGAGACGTTCATCTGTTATTACTAGACTCCGAATGTTTATGCATTTATAAAGAAATTGGCTCGGTGAAGTATAAAACAATACAAGATTTTAAAAAATCCAAGAGTATTATTACCCTGTTTTTTATGTAAAAGAAACTATCAAACAGTGGCATGCATTTTTCTTTAATTCCTCGTTCCCAAAATCGATACAAAACATTTTTATTTTGCATAAAGATCCGCAGTATAGTTATTACAATACAGCAGTACCGAGTGTATTCTATCTAGTACTTACGCATACTCTGGCAACTAGTTTGCAGATTTTTTGCAGAATTGATTGTAGTTGCAAACATATGGAGCGTTAAAAGGCACAATGATTAAAAAAGTACTTTAACCAAAGAGAATAAAGCTTCTAAACTTAATTTCACTTTAAGAAATTATTTTCATTTAGAAATCTTTTTCTTCTACTGGGAGTTGTAAGAAATACTTTTGTTACATCAACGCGGTTTCCATTTTATTGTTCATGTAACGAATCTTGAAATGGAACTTCAAAATTGTTTCACGACATTAGATTATAGAAATGTGAATTTGCATAATTATTCGTCGTTTAATGACTGAGAGATGACTTCGAACGTTTCGAATTCCTCGTTCTGCCTGTATTCATCTAAAGAGATTCTATTGACTTCGTTGCGCTATAGCCGAAGGCACACTCTATACACTATTTTTTTTTCAAAACTGTAACATTATCGTTCAATTAAAAAGTGAAGTGCAGATGAACATTTTGTCTCGTTTTATCCCGAAAAAGAAAAAACAGATAAGCGTTTTGAAATAAGTAATCTTAAACGGTCAACTTAATTCGATTCGGCTATAGCGATCGTTATTGCAGCAACTTATCGTAAATCTTAACGTAAACAGGTTGAATAGAGTTCGTCAGAACCTCCTCCGTAAAATCTATCGCTAAATGGTATATAAATATGATAAGAAAAAACAACCTCTATCGTGTCGACGATATATTAATACAAATGATGCTAATATTAAAAAGGCACATTAAATGTGATCAGTAGACTGCGAATTAGTGCGCAACTTATCATCGATTATTTATTAAAAAGCGGAATAAGGAACAGTTCGATTTTGCTGGTCATCAAATTTTGAATGGCGAATCGAATGTTTAGCAACTTTTGTTACGGGCTAACGCATAAAAATCCACAGTCTAACGATCGAACACCATCAATACGGGGCGTATTGTGACCCCGGTTATGAAAGCGAACCCTGGCATTGGTAACGTTTTCATCTGGTTCAATCGAACAATCGAAATTCTCAGTCTCAATATACGCAACACTCGAGCATACCGTCTGGAGGTATCCTCTTTCATGAATGATACCGGATCATTGAGATCAGTGGGACGGTCACTCGACGCGACGAATTTCTCGTCGTTGCGAGGATCTTCGAGGCAGGTCTACGCCGATTTCCTCGAACCTTCCACGGACCTCACGTCTCCAGGTCGAAGGAGTCCTGGTCCCCCCTTGGCTTGCACTTCTTGCACTTCTTCTTCTTTTTCGGTTTCGGCATGACCTCGCAGCTGCAGCCGCTTCGTACCCTGATGTAGTCCAACGTCCACATCGACCCGCCCTCCGTGTTTGCGGTGAACGTCAGACGTTCTCTATGGTGCCTCTTGTGTTCCCCTTTCACACCCTTCTGGAAACAATTATTAACAAACTCTGATCAGCGGAGGGTTACTTGGAGAATACTTATTTTTGCGTGCGCTGTTCAGAAAGTTGGGATTTTTATATTTGGTGACAATTAAACGAGATTATATTTGACCTCCGATTCTAGAAAAGATTTAATACTTCGCATAGTACGGCGATGTTTTCGGACAGAAGATGACCAGCATAGAGACTCGAATGAAACTTGAAGTCCGACCAAATTGATATGCTTAAGCTTAATATTTTATTAATATAAGTGCTTTATAAGTAACTCTACAATGGTTCCCGGTAAAACTGAAATCCAAAATACGAAACACGCGGCGGCGTCTAGACATCAGAAGCTGAGTGTCACGAACATCTAACGGTAGTGAAAGATCGAAGCTAAAGTTCGTGGAAGACTCAATTTCCTTGGTAAACGCGGGATCGATGTTAACAGACGGACCGTTCCTAATCTTTCGTAGAATCTTCCGAGTGTAACGGATGTCCAGCTAACAAACCCGTCGCATACGGTCTAGGATCCCGCAAGAGAAGCCGAGGAGGAGTCGGAAGAGATAGAGCCACAGAAAGAAAGAGAAAGCGCCAGATCAACCAAAAAGCTTGGTCGTTCGCGAGGATTTTTAGCCCGTACCTTCGGTCCAGAATTCTCAATGATAGCGTAAGTGTACGAGAACTTCTGTACACATCTGGACTGGTTACTGAACTTCCGGTCGATGAACCTGCACGGCTTGTCGAGGACGTCTGGCCTGCAGGAGTACTCGAAGAACCTCTGAGCGTTCTGGCCATCCCGATAGAGCTGGACGTACATGTCGTCCCGATTTCGACCGCCGACCGGTTCCACCATTTCCAATACCGTAGGGCAGCAATCGACTGGAAGCCCGTCCTCGCCTCCTTCCTGTCGCAGAATCATGTTCATCTCTCGATAAGTCATCCGCTTGGTCGTGTCGTCCGAGGTCTGCGTCCTGGAAAGTTCGCCGTGGCGGAGAGAAGGGAACAGAAAAAGAGAGAGAGGCATAGATCAGACAAGAGAAATCGTTTTCGAACAACTTTTCGTTTCTTTTTTCTTTTCTTACTTTCGGTACAAAACAAAATCGGGGGCCCTGGCGCGCGTAGTCCCGGGCTTCGAGGTTATACTCGAGAGGGCAATTTAGACAGACGGAGAGAAAGAGAGAGAGATGAAGAGAGAAGAAAGATAAAAAAAATCCCGGGAACCGGAACACGGTTCGATAGAACATTCCACTCGTGCCGGTGACTTAGCGGCTCGTGTCTAAATCGCGCGGTAGAATGCAGTTCGTGGACTAGCATGGGGAGAGGGGGAGGGGGGACTAGAAAAGGAGATACCGCGCGTTTGTAAAACGATACTTCGGCCGATTCCGTATTCGCCGGGCGAACGTATCGCGCGAGTCATTAATAATAATTAAGACAGGTTGACACTCGTGGTAATAAATATTGAGCAGGCTTCGCCGCGACGCCGATGAGATATACGGGCTCGCTCGCCGGCACTGATTGAAAATTGAAATTCTGCAGGTCGAAATGTGTCACGCGGCTCACGATAAACTTGCTACCCGCGCGAAGGTTGAACGGTGCCAAGGTATGCGCACTAACGTCTCGGTACTGCGCGCGAAAGAGATGTGCACGATATATGTCAACAACTTATCCCCACTATCGCGGGATGCAACCATCGAGGGGCTATTGCTTTTAATGATATCTTCTAGGGAACTTTTATGACCGTATTCGTGACGTTTTTCGGATTAAAACGGGACCACGCGTAACATAATTTGGAGCGTATTTGCTTGTTCAAAGGACCATTCGAATAAAACCTTCGAACTGATGATATCCGAGCACACGATTTGTATTACATTAAACATTGCATGGAATGTCAAAATTATTTCGCAGCCAATCGGTTGATATTGTGCACAGTCTTTGAAGGTGGACAACTTCTTTTTTTCATCGCAGTGGCAGTTAAAACTTAAGTACAAACAGAGAATTTTGGAAACTGGATTTCTACTGTTCGTTGATATCACTGGTCCAAGGACATTCTTTACTTTCTATTGAACGTTTAATTAGAAGCTGAAGCAGATTAAGCAATCGGTTTCTATTTTTTAAAAAGTCCGTAGTAGGAAATAACAGCCAAAATTTTATCCTGTGTTACATTATTGTGAAAACCATCTTTGTCGATGGATAATAAGAATCCAGTTAATATCGTCGCCAATAAGACTCTGTTTTCTCGGATATCAATTCGAGAAACTCTTAGCGAAGCGAATTAGAAAATAAAGTTGGCGCGCAACTTACCAGCGAGAGATATGTCCTCTGAAAGGATGTTCCCTGGCCCTACGAGAAGAAAAAGATAATGTCAGGTTGTTGGCGGCAACAAGCCGCGGACACAGGACTGCGGTCAGCCAAACCACCTGCAGAAAACAAAAAAATTGCGTCGAAATCAATATTGTTCTATGTTTATTGCTGTTATAGCAGTCGACACTGATTAGAGAACGCACACATAACTAAAGAACTTTACAACGTCAAACGTGAAGTAATAAGACGAAATAAGAATAAAAAGATAAAAAAACTAAGAAAGTAATAAGTCCTAAGACGTAATTGTTGTTGCGCTTTTTGTTTTATTTCTTACTGAAAAAATGTTACTAACGCCAAACAACGTTCATTTGGAAGGTAATTTTGTACAAAAAAATAGTTGACAAATAAATTTAGGCGGCACCGTCAATAAATGACTCCTGTACGGCGAGCCAGAATGATTATATTTTTTCTTATATAAAGTTAATCTTTTCATTGCCCTTACAATTGCGGTATGACATACAAAATGGCGGCGTGAACGTAAACTACGATATACCTGGAAGCTTTAAAAGCGAAAACTGTCGAAATCGAAGCTGTCAGGAAACGGGGGAGGGGGTAAATGAGAAAGAAAATAAAATAATTGAAAACAGAACCGAGAGAAATTTGGTGGTGCAAAATGACTGCGTTCTTTCGAGAGTCATCGAGAGGGTGGGTCGAGGACCGCGCGCGTGAGAAAGTACCGGAGGTACCGGATCAGTATTAACGTGCAATAAACCACTGTGTTAGTCACGCACCGGCCGACTGCAAACTACGTGGCGCATGGAGCACGGGGTACACGCGTTTACGGAGGTGAAAACATTAATTCGGCTTATAATTTTTATGCAAAACAGGCCTCGCGGCGGCGCTCGCCGCTTCGCCTCTCGCACCTCGCCGTCTCTCCTCTCGTCTTTCTTGCCCTTTCTCCACCGCGCTTTCGACTTAATTGCGGAGTATATCTTGTCGCGAGAAATTAGAGGTCAGATAACGCTTCTTGTCCGTCGTTATCGGGTGTTTAATTCAATTCCGTCGTCGTTACCGACAGAAAAGCCGGACAAGCCAACACCGGCGAACGCGTGTTGCCCAACGATTTTCCGTAAGTAACATTCAACATTATGTAACGGCTAATTAATGACTGGGCAGACGTGTTAATGATGCGAGAATTAATACTCCTTCGAACGAAATTACTCTTGCTGGAGTGCTAGCTTTTTAGAAGCCATATTGCTAAGAGTATCGAAATAAATTATCTCATTTTTATTTATTTTAAACACTCTTTGATTTTATCTTAGTAATAATATATGTCATTTATTTGAAACATTTCTTAACCTTCATAAAAGATTCTCTATGTTAATTGTGAGAAGTAGGAATTGCATAAGAATAGATATTTTCTTTTAATAATTTTAATCAGCCTAAAATAGTGTAACGATATTCTTAAATTGTTCTAATGCCTTCACAGTTTTGCAGTTGACCTATTAATTTTCGCCACGAGCCCATAAAATCCATAGTGTAGTGTTAGCAGTTTCAAATCCTTCTGACGTTCTTACGGTTTTATATTAGGTCATCTCACAAAAGATGAAAATTGTATAGTGACCTATAGATCCTACAAACAGAAAGAAAGAAAGTGAAAGTGATTATAGAAAGTGAAGGAATATTGTTGTATTTCACGTTCCAAAAATAAAGGAGATTTTGCAACGCTTATGACCTGATATTTCACGTGCTCGCAATTGTATCGAACGCACAGTTCTATAATAATGCAGCACACTTGTGCATCGTGGCTCGAGTGAATTTTCGTTGAGAATTGCGTCGGCCGTGTCGTGAAATTCGTTTTGCGCGAAGAGATGGGTTAAAAGTGCGGCTCGTTCGAGTCGCGGAGGATAGAGACGGAAGCGGCGGGTGTCCAGAATAGCAAAGTCGGTTTCCGGAGATTTATAGGAATGGGACAATAAAAGATAAGTCGGCGCTGGTGCCGCTTAATTAAGCCATCGTTCGTCGGGGTGAACGGTTCACCGACTGGCGCCCAGCGTACGAGGAACTCACGCCTTGATGGGACGCGGCGTGTAGATTAAACGGATATTTACAGACAACAGGCCACACGCAGGCTTCTCGGATTCTTATCGGTTACTTGCTACAAACACACGTAAAGCCAAAGGAATTCTCGACGGTGATGCGATTTTAATCGATCCGCGAACGCTCGCGTGTCGCGGCACGTCACGGTGACTCGGCTCGAACCTATCGATGGACATTGATGTGCCAATTTCCTGAGGATACACTCTTTTGTTCGGGCATCCTTTGTCCTCCAATAACGATAGAGATGTTTAGCAACGATCACAGTTGACTTCACTTGTCCGGAAGTTCGCTAACATTTTTTCCTAGGGAGTTACGCGTATCTTTTAAACAGTTGAAAAATAAGAGAAAATCAACGATACTTTTTCTATACAAAATTATGATTCTTTAATCCTTAAATGTCGCCATATTACTTACTGGGTTCAATGCCGCGTATATGCCGGCAAAAATAAAAAAAAGTATAAATATATATAAAATAACGTTGATAATATTATAAAATAATACTATAAAATATATATAAATATTTTTCTTCCTATGCTTGAAATAAAAATGTTGAGTCCACAGTTTCTCTTCGAATGAAAAAGAGCTTGGACTTGGTCGAAAATAAACTTGAAATACCTCCGGATCGTTAAGGGTTAACACTAAACCTTCCAAAGTCAAAATGACCGGTTTTTTCTATTCCACAATTATTGAGACTATAAAAACCTTTTCATAGGAAATTACTGAATTGACTTCTTTATTTAAGTAGATATTACAATGAAAATTGTTCAAAGTTTAAGTAAACTCAATCTTTTCCCTTCTATAAGACGTTTCACTTTTATATGTTTCGTGCTTGGTGGGTTTAAGGTTAAAACATCTTACAGTAAGACTGGCGATAAGGTAAAGTGACCACGTTACCGATAAAATTGACGAAAAATGGTTTCACGGAAGGAAAGTTTTCGTCTTTATGTGAGAACATCTTTCGCTGGGGCATGATTTGATAAGATCATGCAAATATTTAGTAATAATAACACTGTCCAATAAAATAAAACTTTTTTCGAGTTTTGCAATATCTCTTGGGTGATTCTTATACACTTTGTCATTCTAAAACCAAATCCGAAATCAGAATTGCTCTATCACGCAACGTTATCGAAAAATATTGGTTTTTGTAAGAATGTATGATTTTAATAAAAAATTACGTGTTCCGCAAAGAAAAGACGCGAGAAAGTTTAAGTTTGAGTCAAGAGATAGAGGGGAATCTCCTCTACATATCCATATAGCCAATTATATTTTTATGTACTTCCTAATAGTTGTAAATGGTTGTTAAATTTTGAAAATGTTCCGACGCGGGTACTTTGTGCGCTCTATTTTTGTATTTCTGTGAAAAATCCTTTCTCTAGCAGGAATTTACTATACGGGAATGCATTCTACAGACATTTCTGGTAAAGAAACCATTCACGAAAAGTATTTGGTTCCCTTAGTATACGAGAAGATTAAAAAAATAGTCATTGACAGCTTGTGCGCGACGCGTTCGCGCCAGACGGCCATTGCAGCCTTTTCACGACTCGCCAGGATCGTCGCTATGCGTAGTCGACGTTGGTATCACTCAAGTATGTCGTCGCTTCCTATGCTTAATTACATACATTTTTTTTTGTTTGTTTCCGCCTTGCTTGATGTTTGGTCCTAGTATCCCGTTTTTTAATAATAAGTGTCCAACAGTAATCAGCACGCATCGCATATAAGCTTTTTCCTTTGTAACGTTTTTCCACTGGAAAAACTTTTTTCTAGTTGGAGAACGTTTTTCCACTTTGAAGAAAAGAAACCCAACTAAAATTACTAAAGAAATGTTTTCAGAAGGACCAAGAAGACAACCAGCTTCAGTTTACTTGAAGAATTTTAAAATAATGTGTCATTTCTTTATTCGTAAAACTAGTAACAAGGTACAAGTTAGAGAGTCGACTATCGAATGCGACTTTTACGACAGTGAGCAATGATTAAAATACTTCGGTTCGCACACCTCATTCGGACCCACGTCCTCGGCAATTAAGAAAGCCGTCGCCCGTAATTTGAAGAAATCGGCCGCGATCTCGCGTTTACGATAATCGGGCTGGACCTCGTAAGTCCTCGCTCGATTATTATTATCAATTCACCCCGGATAAGGATTTATCGAACCGACCCGGAGCATAAAAGGGGCACGTGAAGTTACACCGCTCGGATTGCAAACTCGTTTTGGCCGTGTACGTATCGCGAAATGGCGTTTCACCTAAGAGAAAAATATTAGCTGATCGCTCATAAGTCACGGGTGTGCTCGAACCGAATGGAGAACGGGCAGTTTTTATGTTCGAAACGCAATGAGAGACTATCGTGGGGATTTATACGGCGCGTACTTTCAAATCAGTGCACGGGGGTGAGCGCGTCGGGATTCGTTAAAACAAAATTCATAATAATTCACCTATTGGTTCTTTTTCTACAATCGGTAAAGGTACTAAATCTTTGATGTCAAGAAAACACTTCCTCTCTGTATTCTTCGCAAACAATTTGTGTCTTGATGGTACATCGTCCAGACATTATTGTCCTCCTATATTGTAACTGTCCACATCGTATGCAAGTTAAATGTGCTTTTACTGTCTTCTCCACATGTACAATTCTCGATTTATGTCAACAACAATCAGGAAACATGCCTGTGCCGTATTATGTTTACACTCATCGGCGTCCGAGGCATCTCGAGCTTCGTGGCACTTTACGGATATACTCTGCGACAGTGGGGATAATTCTGCGACGTTTATCATTCAAGCCTTGACGACATATATAGAGAAATCACTGTATATCTTGCGGACGACTGCAGTTTTGCTTAGTTGGTTGTAATTTACTTTTTAAGGTGCTGCTTCCACCGCGAAATAAAATTGTTAGACAGTAATTAATTTTTTAGAAGTTTACCTGAGTCGATTAGTAAAGAAATATCACGTGGTGGGCATAAAGCATCCCCTATATTATATCCTGTATCCCCTATAAGCATCCCCCATATTATATCCCGTGTAGGTAAATTCGTACGAGGCCGGATCAAAGGTTAAAGTCGTCCATGGTGGCAAAATGTTGAACAGCAAATTTTCAGGAGGTACACAGCCACCGGAGTGTCCGTGTTCCGATATCCGCCGCGTTCGAACGTCAGCTGGGTCTCCGATATACGTACCCTGGTGCATGGTGGACCGATAACATTCAAAGATGCAGAGCTGGTATCAGGAGGACGCGGTTTATCAACTTGTTTATGTCTGTCCGCGGCACACGCGTGTGCACACGTAGCGACGTCCCTTTGTGTTCCCGGTTACCGGCTCAAAATCGTTGGATTATCTTCCACGACACGCAAGTTTATGCGTGTCCTCGCATCTGTTTAGAGTGTACCCCGCAAAAAGAGGGCGTGTCGATGGTTTCACGTGAGATGCACGAGAGCATTATACCCGCTCTCGGCCGAAAAACGTTAGCACTGGGTCCGAAAAGTATTTGAACACGGTATATCCCGTTCTCGAAAAATTGCGGATATTTAAACTGTGATAACTGCGTTAAAAAAATGGTACAACGATAAAGCTGGACTTCGTTTCGAAGCTTGAAGCCTCAACTTCCACAGTGTATTTGTCATTTTTATTTTTAAGATTATTTTGCATGACATACCAGGTGGGGAATTGAAGACACATGTTTTTTTCGAAAATGTTACATCTTGAAGCGTCTGTAAAAACATTGGAAAAATTTTTCATGACTGAATCCCTCATAGGTTTGAAGATTGAAGCTTCTGCTGTACTGTTGACTTAAATAAATAATGATATAACGTATATCGCTGTTCTTGTTGAAGACAAACACGAATGGTTGTATTAAGCAGTGTTGAGCAAATCCTATGTGCAACAATAATTCACCAATTTATGGCCCAGTCTTTCAAGAAATCGAGTTTGAATTTCTTTAGGGCGTTACTCAAACGCAGCTTTCAAGTAAAAAAATTTATTCGACAAATCTTGAATTATTTATTCGCGTAAAATATCTTACAGTCGATTACGACTCCCACATTGAAAATACGATTTTCTTGATAAGGTCCGGAATGAAATAAATTTATTCTGCAATCTCCATAAAATTTTACTTTCAAACATTTAGTAACGAAATACCCTGCATCGATACGTGCCCGGCATTGTAACGTTTGTAAATCATTCTGAAATCGAAAAATAAATTGTTTTTCGTATCGGACACAATGGAAAGTCGGTGCAAAAATTGAGAAATAAATTTTCTTTTACGACTCGGCTTCCCCTTAAAGTTTAACGGTCAAACCGTTCGGAGAACAGGCGACAAATGGCGTATTTTATGGGTCGAAACGGACATTGTCCCGCGTCCACCGAAAGCAACTGTTCGACATCGTACAATGGATAAGTAATAAGAGTCACCGATGCACAATGTACCTCGGTCAAGGTGTACAGCATTGCGACATAACGCGAGATGATCTGTGCTTAACGGGCCATTAACTTCGAACAAGGTGGGCGAGCGTATGGTGGACCAACGTAATCCGATATATGGGGTAACGTGAGTCCACGATAACGGGGTAATTGAATGTAAACTGTGGCTGGGCCTAGCAATCAGTCCATTGCGAATATTAACTTGCGCGTTTAAACTTAGCCGCTGCACTAGCTTTCAAATTCGATTTCTCAAAAGAAACCGGTTGTCGTCATCGAACGGTTAAACTTTTCCAAACTATCGGTAAACACCAAGTGAACAGTTCTCTCATCAGTTTTGAAACATTTGCTTTCGAACATCTTCCGACGCTACCGGTTCCGAAAACCTTCGAACCGGATAACACCAAAAACAAATTCGATTTCAAAGCAAAGAACAGTTTAAAAGCGTTTAACTCCCAGGTGCACCGTAGACAAACCGTGCCACAACACCCGCGCATTCGAAGTATTTAGCGCCCGAAGGGTTAATCTTGAAAGTAACAGAGAAGTCACGCTCGTTTAAACGAGTTTCTTTTCATTAAGCAATTTTAACGTTCCCGAACATCGGACTGTAACAAACCTACCTTCTGTCATAGTAATCGCGACAATCTGCTGTCAATTTGCCGCCAATCTGACGGTAAAATCGGTCACGTTTCTGCCGCCGATCTGCTAATCTCATTTGAAACAAGTATATCTGTGGATCTGTAACCGCGTTGCCGGTCGATTGGCTTATCACGCGCAACCGCGGATTATCGAAATGGCTGCCGCCCACGTGGCTGGCTCGTTAGCATCCTTGGCACCTTTCCGTCGCGGTGGTCGGCGTCGCGTCCCGTCCCGTACCAGGATCACAAATTTTCAGGTCAGCGGGGCTGGAATTCCGTATGATGGATAGCCGCGATTATCATACAATGCGATACGATCGGAATAATGGTAACGCTGCGCGGCGATATTCCCGATTTTACTGCGCCGCCGTAGCCTGGAGAGCTGGAGGCGGTGGTTACGAGCGCGGGCATGCGGAGCAGACATTCTCTGCCACGATTGGTCGCCATATTTTCTATAAACCGTTCACCGGTGAGCCACGATTGGATAGACGGACGCCGGTAATTTATTGGTATATCCGCGAGAGACCGAGGCTCCGGCTCTCCCGTTGCTGAAACTGTGCCGTTAGACAACGACAACGACGACGACGACGACGACGACGACGGCCAAAGGCTAAACCAGACGCGGGACTGTCCCGGCGTCGTAACAAGCCCGAGTTGGTACATATCGGTAATAACGACGACGCTGATTTGAATATCGGCGTCCGCGTGAGAGGCGCTTTCGAAACGCGCGGAAAAATTTTTACGCAACCCGCCGACGCCGATCGTAACGTGAGAAAATAGCGGTAATTGGAGCCTTCAGCAGCGCGACACACACCGTTTTGCCCATCGTACAACGACGCTCTCGTCTCGGTTTGCCCCGTTTTCACCGTATCCTTGAAGCCGTTTTGATTTATCGACTATACCGTTTACTGGCCGTGTCAACAATTAATATTCTTTCGCCCGGTTTAACGCATTCACCGTATTCTCAGGCTCTCGACGATCGCGAGCACTTTTCATTGCACGCGTCCATTCGTCCTCGCTGGCTCGAGGGTGAGAACAATCGGGGCTACGCGAAATTACAATTGCATCCGTAAATTGTAATTACAAAGTGGCTCAAGTGTACTGCAATTCAGATTTTTAAATTACCACGAAATTTTAAAAGATATACTCTTACAATACGGCTCGATATGTATAAGACTTTAACGCAAAATAAAAATTGTGTTTATTACAGTATAAGGGAGTTACATTTATTTCTGTTCTCAATCATTTTAACACTAAACCTACCAAACATTAACAGTATCTGGTAAATATTGCCTTATAAATATGGCAACCTTTTTATCGAGATTGTCCGTGATTTTCAATGTAATAAATACTTGGACAAGGAAATTTATTCCACTATTTTCCATAAATGAATTTTTATAATTTCATTAATTGTAAAATATAAAATCGGCCATTTGACCGTTGTAGGTTTAGCGTTAATACAATCATACTAATACGACAGTATTTTTCGATTTTTGTCATAAATGCATAAAATTCGCAGTCTATTCATAGGCATACGTATGCATCGTAGAACGTGTTTAAATGCATCCGTAGTTGTAAATAAAACTTCGAAGATGTCTACGCCATATGCCTTTATGTAGAGGAACGTTATCGAAGCCGAACGCGTTGGACAAACATCTGCTGTCATTCGGAAGCCTCGAATGCAACTAGCATAGTGTTGGACGTGGTACCAGTTCGCTTAAATATTATCTAAAACCGAATGATCTCCTATCTTCGGAGGCAAATTTTCTGTTTGCCTATTGCAGATAACGTTAACGGATGTTGCATGTCCGATATCGTAGATCAATATTTAACTAGTAGCAGCGGCAGCTTTCAATATAACTTGAAATTAGTAGAAATAGCGTTTTGTTCTAAGAAGCGCGGCTATCTTGTCTCTATTATCGTAACGAAATTAATAACATAGTACAAGTTCGTTGTCGATAGTATCTTGTAATTGATAGTTTCCACTATAGGTCAGCTGTCGTTTCATGTAACTCCTCGTCGAATAGTTCATCTTTGCTATTCACACAAGTTGATGCTCTGTAATTGCCACATTTACTCGTTGCTAACGTGCAATCACGATGATACTTCAGAAATAGTAGCCAATCGAGTGAAACCGAAATATCAACAAGATTCTCGTTAACCTCTAATCGGGATTATCGATGATAGACTACGCGATGAACCGTTGCCATGACAGTTTGAAGCATCGATTATGTACATATATCCAGGCACATAGCTGCCATTACTCTAAACGAGAATTGCGACTGTGAGTCGCCACTTGAAGCTACCAAACAACTTGAAACAACGTTTACGCGTTTGCGAGTTGTGTAAGGTACCCGATTACTGTGGGGGTACCAATTACCGTGCCTATATTAATTTAACTGATTTTTAACTGATACTTAATTGATCCTTAATTGATCCTTAATTGATACTTATTTGATACTTAATTGATCTTAACTGCTATTTAATTGATCTTAACTGATACTTGATTTTGGATCAGCTTCCACTAGAGATTTTAGGGTGTCATTGTCAAATTCAAGTGGTCGTCCACTTCGAGGCCTATCAGAGAGATCATAATTACCAGCAGCAAACCTTCTGAACCAACGTTTACTCTTGTTGACCTTCAATACATCTCCATAAACATCGGAAATATTTTTTGTTGTTACCGTAGCTTTAAATCCCGCATGAAAATGAAAAAGTATGCAAAACTCCGCTTAAAATATATTCGTCTTCGTGAAAATAAATGATCACGGCGAAGTATTCTGTACGAAACTCACGAAATTGTTTGTTTTTTGGCAGAGAATGTTCTCTCGCGAACGAATTGTTCAGCAGCAAGGCGGCCGATCCGAAAATCCTTGAGAAGATAACGCGCCCGAGGTGAAATCCACCCACAACTCGCTAAATCACCGGAAGGCAGAAAGAACAAAGCGAGTACGGGACACGCGAACCGACCAACCCTCTTTTATAGTCCTAACTACGATTCGTAATATATTATTTGGAAATTGTTTTAAATTACAGGCTCGATCGCAACGATCCGTCCCGTCGATAATGGGCGACGGCGTCCATTCGGCAACATCCGGTTGCGTTTACTAAACGAACGTGGGCTTCTTCTGTACCGATAGATACCTCATCTGTAAATCTGCAAGAGGAAGATGTCCCAAGATTACGAAGCCTCTTGTTGCACGGCGAATCCTGCGGCATAATATTATACGATAATTATTGGTTGGAGTAAAACTGCTATCGTTATCTCTTGCAATATATAAAATAATAATAACACCATCTGTAAGAATAGAAGTGCTCGAATTTACAATAATTCGCTGAATATTTTGTATCGCTCGTCTTTAAGTTTAAATTTAATACCTGCGGAGTAGGTAAATTATGTGCTCAACCGAAAACTCAAAATATCATTGGACGATTATTTTATAAGAGATAAAAGTTAAAAGAGTAATAAGTAGTATTCTTCATGAATTTACGGCTTCTGAAAATTTTCAAAAAATGGTGGGATACAAAATTCGATAGAATTTAGTTTTTATTTATTTCAGATCTACCAAGGCTACTAACCCATTAAAAATAAGATTTCATTTGATTCCAATTTCTTGAAATTCGTCTACAAAAATTTCTATGAAAATAATGAGTAATTGTTTGTATAAACAGTAAGAAACACACAGCTCCTCAAGACTCGATGAAAATCATTCGAGCGACTAAGCAGCGAACGATTAGAAATCTGACATGTATCTAAAAATCCAATCGCGCAGCTTCAAATTGCTACGCGGACACTTGCTCCAAATAGAACAGCCTAAAAAAACCTCCCCTTTTCTCGATCCGATAGCGAGCCAACAATTAATTAAACACACGACCGCGTCCGGCAATGATCGTTTAACCAACTATCCCTATTTTTCCGTTGAAAGTACTTTCTATCGAACCACCGATTAATTCTTCTAATTTCCCTTAAACCAGTTCCATCAAACCAGTTCCTGTGTGCAAGCGCACGTCGGCGAGCGTCGATTATCAAGATTGTTAAGATCGTCTCGTCGTCGAACGTCCGCGCGAATAATAACCGCGATGATCGCTTTATTTCGCGATCGGACGCGCGATTCGTTGATCGCGAGTAGCTTGCGTGGGTGGACGGTTTAGAAAGTTCGGGAAAGCTCCGAAAAGAGAGATTGGTTATCGTGAAATCGATACGCGGTTCCCAGTGTGACGAGTAAAATATTAATATCTATATAAAATAACTGTTTGAAATTATTACACGAAGATCCCGATTGAAACAGTCGCGAAGAACTTTTATCCTAAGCGCGGTGATATCTGGAGAACACTTCGAGACCGAAGCATCACTTATGACGAAAATCACAATTTTTTGTTGAAAATCAAGATTTTTCTATGCAACTTTTACCAACACATTCGTGAAACTTTCCTGATTGAAAAGACACCAAACACGATGCAGCTTAGATGGCATTTACTCGTTTAAAATCCACGATGCAGTAGAACCCCGATTATCCGAACTGCTCGAAACGATCTTTTTTCTTCCCCCCACTCGGATCTATCGTTCGTCAATCTATGTACCACGATCCATCCGCAACGCGACATTTAACGTGCCGTTATCAGAACACGCGATCGTACACTAGTGAATTTATTTGCAACCGATCAATTAATTAATCGATCACTGTCATTAGAGGGCAAATTATACGCCGCGGTAACGAAGAAATTACACGACGGATTTTGCCGCACTATCGCCGCTCGCCTATATCAAACCTGACGCGTGCCATAACACTCTGTGATTTTTTCTACAACAAAGTTGGTGTGTATGATCGATGGCGACTTGTTTGAATTCACTAAAATTCTCTGCAGCGTGAACGCTCCGCCATGTTGCGGTGCCGAGGTATACCCGGGTTTGGTAATCACGTAATTTTAGTGAAAGTTTCGAGTGTGTAACGTAACGCCATTACGAAGATAAACAGCGTGGTTTTATAAGTTATTGGGTTGTTAATTAATTAGTGGTTGCGCGGCACGAGTTTTGTTTATACGCCGCGAAATGTCCGACGCCATTGCTTTAGATTGTTCCGCTGATAGCGGGTCAGTTGGAGTGTTTTATTTCACTAACCTCTTTTTTTGTTATGTTTAACTCAATATAGCAGAACGGTGAGGAAAGTTTAAACAGGCCACCTTAATAACTCGGTCGCTGTTGGTGACAGAAAAAAATGTGTCACACGAAACTAGGGTGATTTCGAAGGGTGGGATAATTCAATGTTAATAGTTTTTTCGTAGAGGACGCGTAAAGGACATATGTAGGTCAACTCCGTTTTTTAAATTAGAATAATGTATTTTTCTATGAGCTATCTAATAGGGTGTTTCAAGACGCGTACAGTGATTTACAACTCGAGGTCATCCAAGATCGTCGAAGGTCAACTGCGATGGAAATTTTTTTTCTTTGAAAATTTTTATTCAGCTCACGTAGATCTATCTGTTAGGATCATTCAAAGTGTGCGTTTAACAACGCGATTTTCCAAAGTAAGGAAGAAGTACTGCTGATCCTAGGGTAAGGGACCTAATTACTGTGGGGGTGCCACTTACTGTACCTACGTTAATTATAGTTATTTTTAAAGCATAATGAATATTAAAAAAAGATATGCAACATATATTAACCGAATTGTAACCCTTTGCACTCGGATGTCCCCTCTAAGGGGACATTATGAGCCTAGAATCGATGACTTCGAGTGCAAAGGGTTACTGAAGAAAGTAATCTCTTTTTTAATATACATTATGCTTCAAAAACAAGTACAGTTAATACAGGCACAGTAATTGGGTCCCTCACCCTATATTCCAAGTTCACCATCCAGCAGAAAATTCCTCAGGTCTAATTCCAGATGCAACGTTCATTTAAAAAAAGAAAAAGAAGGCAGAAGCAAACCGAATCGACGCGGCGTTTACCACGCCGGCTGGTACGTAGTGCCAAGAGAGTTAACGACTGCTATCATCGCGATGGCCTGGAGGAATCTCGTCTCCCTCGTCCTGCATTAGGCGACATCGAGACTTTTAAATGGACGGCGAAATAATCGCAGATCCCGATAATGATACACGCGAGCCGACTGAAAATGAAATACAGCCGGTCGCCGTAATTTATTGCATGATCGGGTCCGGTGAATCGGTGGATCAGTTCTTCTTCTTCTTTCCTTTTCTTTTCTTTACTTCGCGTGGCATAAACCTAGAAAGTTATCAGACTGTCATCGGGCCCTGGGGATGCGCGTGTAACGGTAGCGGATATAAGCAGCGGCCGGGACAGCCTGTCCGCGTTAAGAGAATTATTTATTGAGACTATTGGCGCCGAGAGACCGATTAGCATACTAATGTCGCCGCGATTTTCCCGTGTACGTTCCTGCACCGGCTGCACTCGTCCGTGTGTTCGCGCCGCTAATCTGCCATTATTAAATTATTCGCAGACGAGCGAGAGCGTCGGGCTGACCACGGCCATCGTTTATCAAAATCGCGGGACAGTATCACTGCACTGTATTAGGCTTCGTATCCACGGTCGTGATTCGTACAATCACCTCAACCTATGAACCGCGTAATGCAAACATAGTGCAAATCGAAACAGTTGATCATTGGATAATGAGGAATTAAATAGAAGCTTCATAAAGCACGAAGAATGACACGCTTGTTTCATGCAAGCCACTTATTTTATTTAATGACGATTACACTCTTCGCAAAACTTTGCGTAAAACTGAAACGATAAAATCCTTCCCTTTTGATCTAATGAAACCAAAGAATTTAATTTTTCGTAATTCCTTTAAAATAGAAAATAATAAATTGCATAATCTCCTCGTCACTCCAATCTAATAAAATCCTTGCCAAGGAGTTTAATTTTTCGTTATTCCTTTCAAATAGAAAATAATACATTGCATAATTCGCGGTAAAAGAGGATTACAAGAACAATTTAAAAAAGCTTAGGGAAAAATAAATAATGCAAACACTTTTGGTAATCGAGTTAATTTGGATTAATTGGACAGACCCCTAGCCAGTGTCTAGGGCCCGAAAAATATCTGTCCGCCGCTGCGTAAGAGCAAACATCAGCGTGTAGGATTCGCGAGCCCGGGGTTTTCGCGATGGAGGACAGAACGTTAGTGGGAATCGGCGCGAAATATTCGTACGTCAGCACGCAATGTCGGCCAGATAAAACTGGTATGCGATATCGGCCATTAACAGGGATAACGATATACCCTAAGAGCGAAGCCGTGGAAACTGACGTTTCATTCAACATCCGGGCTGAAATCGATCCGAGGAAACTGGGCGATATTGCAGCGGTACCGTTTCGACGAGGAACGAGAGTGGAAGCTCTAAACCGAATTGCCTGGTAGTCGGCGAAATTAATCGATAACAGGGCTCGTCCGTCTCTTATCGTCGAGTGGTCACTCGGATATTTTAAGCCGTGCTCGAGCGTTATTATTAATCCGCGATATGAACGGAAGTACTAAAATTAGCAGAAACTCGTTGACAAAGTGTGTAAAATCTTTAGAACACGCTCACGATGTCGTTCTAAAATTAATATCGGAACTATCGACGGCTAACGCACGCCTATACCCGATCATGTGGAGTTATCGATCGACAGAACCCGTAGAGAAACTGCTGGGAACTATTTCGACCGCTTCGATACACTTCTACTGTTAACTCCGGCATAATTTAACGTAATGGCGAGGATTGCAAAATGAACGAGTGCGAGATTCGATTTTCTTAAAAATTGGCAATAAATTAGAGAAATCTTACCGATACGACGACGTCCGGGATCTCCGCAGCTAATTCGCAAATCGTGCAATTTCCCTGATGAGCAACGGTTTATGCAGAAGCTTAAGATCGAATCTGTCCATTGTTCGTCGCGGATACGTAATATTAAGCCTCTTTGGTACACCGGTTCGTCACTTGAACAGCTTAAAGATTGGAATCCTTTGCTAGACCAGTTTTCGGAACTTTCGATTAGAGCCGCCGCGAATTCGTGGTATTGTGCCGGTAGCTAGTAATATTATAATCCGCGGTCGCCACTCACAAATCGCCTTGGAAGTCATGACTGGTGAAAGGCTGGATTTATTAATTTGCACCGGTAATCGATCTTCGCCGCAAAAATCGTCTATATTCTCACAATGCCGGCGACCGAACGATTGCGCCGTTTAATGACTTAAAATCACGCGGCCTGAAGTGCCCCGGCCGCGCAATAACTCGTGTTCTCCTCGCGGAAAAAAACCGACCAACAGGAATTTTTAAAACCAACCACCATAACGTCCAGATTCTTTCGCGCATTATAGAAACCAGTGATCGTTTTTATTTTTGTTAAACAGATCTATGCGGAATTTTACCTTGAGCGGTTTGTAGAAATATGTATGTATAACCGTTTTAACGTTGCTCTTCAATATTCTAGAATGACGTTTGTACAGTCGGTCTAATCGATGAAATTTATGCGTCTGAGTATGTCAGTTTTAGATGAGAATTATATTCTTAAAAATAATGCAATTGCTAGGGAGGCGATTTTCTACAAAATTACATGAGTCAACTTTTCGTGACGTTATTGGCCTGTGTTCAAGAATAAATGGCACAGTTCGCAATGATTTAGGTATTCGCATTCGATGGTAAATTAAATATTTAATACGGTTGCAAACGTTCTAAGAAAGAGCAAAGAAATCAGCGATAACAGCATTCCACAGATTGCAAAAGCAAGAGAGCGGTAATGCCGGATCACCATAAATCACGAGCATATTCGATAATCTAGGTAGGGTTTGTATCGGATTATTTCCCTCGGGAATTGACGGAAAGGGACAATGCCACACATTTTTTGGCGATCTTGCCGAAAACACACGCGTAAAGGAAGGTTTTTGTCGTTCGAAGGTCACCGAACGACCTGGATAATGAGAGACGCCTAACCGGCTGAGATTGGAAAGAGAAAAATTTAACGCATCAGCATTCAGTGGGTCAACTATATTGTCCAAAAGAATAAAAGGTAACGGTGTCGGTAATTGTCGCCATTGCGATTCTCATCAAATTATAAATATGCAGGAGCACGTGTTGCTCCACTGCAGTCACACATACACCCCCGACCAATGATTTACAAGTTGTCGTAATTATTGTTTCCGTCGGTATGCTGGTCACATGACGCTCATTGTTGCAACAAGATGCAAAAGAGAATCGTTTTAACGCACGCCGTGCAAACTGATACACCGTTACACGATATATATATACTGCCAACAGCCGAGACGGCCGCCATTTTGTCACCCGACTATAGCAATCTATTGCTACATTGCTTCAACGACCATCTGTGTTAGTATAGTCTCCACTTTCAATCTTGTGAATGAACAATGTGCTTTCATGTCTATCTTTAGCGAATTTTCCTTCTGATAGTTAAAGTATAGTAGAACCAATTCAGGAATTATTAAATGAAGAAATACAGACTTATGGAAGCCGGGCTACTTGTAGTAGACGCAGAGAATTTTTAATAATATGTATTAATAATTCCTTTTCAGTTTGTATATATCTTACTAAATATTACATATTTTTTTATTAACGTTACTCGTAAAAACCGAAATTATTCCATACTTGTGCAGATCAATATCGGTACAGATATTTCCAATGTGCCCATTCTGTTTTTAAAAAATACTTAAATTGCTAAAGTTATCGATACTACGGGCACTTAAAAATGTTAACAAAGCTTCCGAAAGATAATTTTAGAACCAACAACCGAGGAGCATTACGTTATTGCCAAATCTTATGATCTTGGATTAGATCATTTGCGATACGACTGACACTTGTTTACTAAAAAAGTAGCAGATTATTTTTTCACACGGTGTTCCAGTATTTCAGATGCAATATACTTCTGATGCTATCAACAATTTTTTACTGATTTTTCAGGTCTCCTAAACATTCAAAGATCTGTCGGTTGCGTGCCAGAGCGTACGTAAATTATATCGAAATTAATTACGGTTTCTAACTGAAATTGCAACAGACCGTCGCAATTAGGTTAAAGATATGATTTATTGAGTTAGATTATAATCGAATTTAAGACGAATTATTTTCCTTTCAAATTAGCACCGAACCCAGCAAGAGCTGTTGCGAAACAGGTTCCATTATCGTGTTAATTGTGAAGCAGGTGATTAATTGCCGGTGTTGGCGGGTTAACGAGTTAAAAAACAAATGGTTCGACAAACTTACCGCGACGAGGATGCTGAGAGCTTCAATTCGCATAGTAGCTGGCCAGGCCAGCGGGGAGGCCGTAGGTTGCGAGCTGTTGGGCCGATCTCGTGTGTCGATCCCTGATTATTGGCCGACGATCAATCCGTGCTCGTTTTCACTCGATCCGAAGCGTGTCCGGCAGGCGATCCGATTCTCCCGGTTCTACGTCGATTTCTCGCGATCCGTAGTACGGATCTGGTGACATGGCTCCTACGCCGATCTGTCGACAACATATGTCCTTTATTGCAACACTCGGCCACGGCACGTAATTCAACACACTTAACCCGAACAAACGATCCGCCATTGTTCCCCGATTGAATTTTTCTTACTGACCCGAGCTTGGGTCACACACGACTACTTAATTACCGGTAGTAAAGAAATACGTCAGTGAGAGGTGGACAGAAAAATGATGTTGTAGACAAACTAAAATAGATTTCACTAATTATTCCCTTCTGAAGCACAATATTAACACTTCCCAAGTTAGAATGAGCACTACGAAGAAATTTATTTAACGAAGCCCGAGCAGAGGAAAAATTAAGTCGTCCCTTTGATCCTTTCAGTTTCTACAAAATCTACTGAAATTTGGTTCGCATGAACAAATTGTGACGAAGATTAATTTTGACAGACCGGCGCATCATATTTCAATAACGGATGCCACTCAAAAGTACGTACGTTACACGGTGGCCAATGAAGATATTAGGGTCACTCGTGTCTTCGTGCTCACGCTCGTCACCATGAACGTTCGATCGAGAAGAAAAGAATTCGCGGACGGTCGAATTTGTCTCGTTAAGTATGACGACGCTGCCATTCGAGCAAAAGAAAAAAAAAAGAAACAGAAAAAGCGTTGTCACGAGCCGATGTAATCGAGAGCCGAGGCGATCGGCGCGGCACGTTGCGCCAGACTGGATCGATCTTGAAGATTTCCCGATAAAAGTAACGAGGGGCAGAGTTAGACGCCGGCGTTTCGGTTAAAACAAGACTACCACGTTTCGTCACGCGGACGACCACGATAACGTCGCGAACCGATATCTTATCGGGACTTGGCCCCGATAGACGTCAATTACATCCGCGGCAGACAGGCACTGACCTACCGAAGAAGTGGGCCCACCTTCGATTATGGCAGGTACAATAAACTTTTTCTACGTGACCGGTAATAATACACAACGGTTTTTCTCCGAGGCGACTTCATCGACCTTTTGCGAACGAGAATTTGTCCGAGTATAATAGGGTAAGGGATCCAATTACTGGGCTTACATTGATTATACTTGTTTTTGAAGCGTAATGAATATTGAGAAAGAAATATTACATTTTTTTCATTATCGCTCCTCGAAGGGAACGCGAGGAGCTGCGATTAGGCGGAATTGAAAGCGAGCAGATTTTTATCCGCGCAGAGGATATTCGAATATTGTCCCTCGAGCTATGAAAATTCGCGGTAATGGAATGTGACTCCACAGAAACTCTGATTTACAGTGAATGTATCAATCCTGTTGCGCTTAATCTATCTTGTTTTATCGGAAGACAAGTCGAGTAAAAATTGTCACGTTTTTCTTCGTCGACTTACAAACAGGAAGTGCTCAAGAGAATTGAACAAGATCCAACAGTCAATGAAAAGTAAAAGTCATTCAACCGAGATGGAATTTCTTTAAACGTCAATCAAGGAAAACGAATTTAGAAACGTTACTATGATCGACCTTTAATCCTCTGGCGAATACCAAGTAAATTAGTATGTCAAATTCACATTTCCATCGGTGTGGTACGCTCGACGTGTATCTCGTTAATTAAAACATTTTCCGGCATCGGTTTAACAGTTCCCACGGCCGACAAATTAGAAATGTATTCAGTGTCGGAACAAAGAGGCGAGATTTATAGGACCGACCGAAGGGTGGCCAAACAATGCAATTACACGGGTTTTATCTTGTTTGCGATCGTTCGGCGGATTGACAAGCAATTAATCCCTCGAGACCGGCTTGTAATGGCTCATTTTCCGGTATTTAAGCACGGAAGGCAGATGCAAAGGAATGCATGGACCCTGTCGCCTCCTCGGGGACAGCTCGCGAAACCGACTATCGTTAGCATGATATCGCGAAAGTGCACGGCGCGGCGCGGGCGCCCACTATTCTTTCTGTACGTGCCGATTGACAGGGAATGGCGGTGTGTGTATCACAGCCGCCGCTCCCAGTATCATTCGCTTACATGCGTTAATGACACTCGAGAAATCATCGATTGGTCCGTCCCGAAGCCGCGACGCCTCTCACACTGTGTAAACACGCCTTCTCACGTAATGTAATGGACGAGGGTTACATTTCGAGCGGGAAACGGAACGACGCGCGTCGAACAACGCAGAAGTTAGATCATCTGTAGTTTTTCGATGACGATTTACAATAGTGGACTCTTGGAAATTAAGGGCCCGGGATAGTCAGGTGACTTTTTAATTAGTAATTTCCATTCACAGCCTGCAGACACAGACTCAAGATCCGGCGGGTCTTAAGTCTCTGACTAACCTTGTCACATTTTGTTGCTCTGTATTATCGATATTATGAATTCTGACGCCAGAAACGTGCTTTAAGTTTTTTTTTTATTAAGTATTTGAAACACTTCTGGGTTTATTTCGCTTTACAGAAATAATATAAGTGGATACAATGATATAGAATACAGAAATAATACAAGAAGAATACAATAATAATACAAGTGAATACAATAACAATGTCCGTTAACACTAAATATGCAGATTGCAATTTTTGAAAAAAGAATGGATACTAACTAAGACAAGCTGCAATATTTGGCTTCGCTATGAGTGTGTCTATATTAAGAGTTTGCATCTTTGTAGATTATACAATTCGCATTGCCATATTATATGATCAAGGGTTTCGCAGTCCCAATTGCATTTGCACTGGCTATCATTGATAATACTTACACGCACTAGTGGTGAATCAATTTAGCAGAGAATCAAGACAAAACATAGCTCAATTTGAAGTTGGAGATATTTTCTAGCGCGCGCTGCTCTCGATTTCATCCAGAAAACATGCAATGGCATAAAAATTCGATTGTTGGCCTACTTCTAACGCTTATATTACCAAATATCTGCATAATTTCGGCAGCGACAAAATGTTCTTATTTCAGGATGAAAACTTGAGGCACGTAAAACCGTTTTTTGAGGGTAATGTAGTCACTCTACCTTATCGCGAATCTACGAAGACCGGGCCGTACGCAGAATTGAAAGCCGCGGCCATATTGAAAAGATTTATGGACCGTATCAGCGTATTAGTTTCGGTTTAATAAGATAATTAAAGGAAGAAAAAATGTTTTATTTGCTTCCTGTGTCTTGCAATAAATGCAAATACTTTTTATTTTGCATAAAGATTCGCAGTCTAGTCGTCAGTGTTAGTCGTCTAAACTTTTTGCACTCGAGGCAATTTTAATGTTTCTACGAGACGAGTTTTTCATCATGAAAATTTACCAAAAGGAATGACAATTAAACTTGAGCGTGCGACACACTTGAATTTTTAGTAATTTAATAGAAATGTATTAGTTGTGCAACGAGGTTCGTGATTTAACAAGACGTCAAATTGGACGACTAATATTTTATACAGAACAGGAGGTCAGAAGGAAAAGGACGATTTCCACGATCTCTAATCGTCTATCGTTAACTACGACGTGACTCGCAAAAAATGCGAATTGTTTTGCATTCTAATTGCGCATCATGTTTCCTCGCGATTGTAAGGATCATTTGATGCAGATTGCCCCTCTGTCCGGAGGGATCCACGAACTTTCTCACTGCGGATCGTTTCTGCCTGTTGCGAAACGAATTCATAGTGAATGCGGTACCGTCAGATGTTGAAGTGAACGAGATCTCTGGTTGTAATATTTTTTTTTACACAAGAATCACAAGCCCTTGATTTTTTATTGTGTACATGCATCAATATAATGAATTTATTGCAATTTTTCAAGATTCATTATTATCATTATTAACATTAAAGTATGGGTTACTAAAGTCAACGAAAATCACAGTTCATTTAACTTCATTATATAAAATATAATTCATAGAAATTAAACAAATATTTGCGAGAATAAATTCTTTAGAAAAACACGTTTCTCAAATATCCGTTTTCTTTATCCAATGAAGCACCATCAAATTCTACTATCAATCACGGTAAATTAATTAAAAAATCATATTTTTTTAATTGCGCCATCCTTAGGATCCTTACTTACGTTCACGTAAGACTTGGGCCGTTTGAAATTCGAGGTTTTTTACGACTCTTTGCGAGGGCTATTGAGGCCGTCGCTAATAAAATCTAATTGCAACCCTAGGAGGCGTCTTAATGATTCTACCTGACAGTTTCCTCAAAAATAGCTTCAATTGCCGCCTGAGTCCTAAAACCTCTCCAGCATCTGCATAGCACGTGTCAACTTTATTATATGTAGCTGGCCGCTACAATACTTACATGAACGCTTACCACCCATAGTGTAATAAATAGTTCAAATTATATCGTGTTGAGCGTCATTTTAATTACAATAAATGCCACAAATAAGTTGGTGAAAGTTCCATAAAAAAATAATGAAAAATGAAGAAGTTTTGTAATTGGATTAGTAGTGGTTCGCACCCATATACCCGTCTCGGTATCGCGGGGTATGCCCCTCAGTGGAGGGGAGAGGGGAACTGACTAAGATCGTGTAGCTCCGTTCGCGGCTTATATCAAGACTTTACTGTAGAATCTTATTTCTACTCATGATAATTCTAATAGACGAAACATAATATATTGATATCTTTGGGTTTCGTTAAACTTCTTAAAATTCACAATTTTACCTATTCAATTTTGCTATGAATGCATAAAATCCGCAGCCTAGTAATAAATTTTGAAATATTCGTTAGAGTATTCAAGTATATTCTGGTATATTGTAGTGTATTCTTTTATATTTTAGTACACTCAAGTACATTCTGGTATATTCTAGTGTATTCTGCTATATTCAATTATGTTTAAATATATTCTTGTATATTTTCCTCTCCTGTTAAATTATTGTACATTGTGGTATATTCAAGTGTATTCTGCTCTATTCAATTATATCCAAATATATTCTTGTTTATTTTGGACTCTCCTGCTAAATTATTGTACATTCTGGTATATTCTAGTGTATTCTGCTATATTCTAGTGCATTCTGTAATCTTTTAGAATATTCAAGTATATTCTGGTATGTTCAAGTGTATTCTGCTATATTCATGTATATTCTGGTATATTCTAGTGTATTCTGCTATATTCAATTATATCCAAATAGATTCTTGCATATTTTGGATTCTCCTGCTAGTTATTGTACTTTCCGGAATACTCTAGTGTATTCTGCTATATTCAAGTATATTCTGCTATATTCTAATGTATTCTGTTATATTTTAGTACACTCAAGTACATTCTGGTATATTCTAGTGTATTCTGCTGTATTCAATTATATTCGAGTATATTGTTGTACATTTTGGACGCTCCTGCTAAATTATTGTACTTTCTGGGATATTCTAGTCTATTCTGCTATATTCAAGCATATTCTTGTATATTCTAGTGTATTCTGTCAGGAACAGCGAAAAAATTGCTTCGATCTACAATTCGGGCCGCGACAAACATTCGAATTCGTTTTCCGCCTTTGTTTTTGTTGCAGAAAACGCAGCGTCAGCTCGTTTGACCTGTGAACCACCCGAATTCTCACCTGCTGATGTCGCGTATCCCGTTCGAGGTTCGATCGAGGATTGAAGAAGAGGACCGGTGGAGTGGGCGGGCCCCGCGGATCGATAAAAGCAGCTGCCCGCGTAATCGTAAGCGGATTAGGCATATAAGTTTGGATTACCGGCGGCGAGTTGAAGCGGATAGGTGCCGTTCGCAGTGAGTCACGGGTTGTTGCCGGTAGGAATTCGTCGATAACGAGCGGAGAGGCAGACGCATTCGGCAACAGACGTCGTCGGGAACCCCCTACCACGTTATCGCAGTTTTTCCCGGTGTCGGTGATCGAGTTGTTCTTAATGGGGGGGGGGGGTCAGTCGCTTATCGACGATATGCATTGCCCTGGAATGTCGTTCGCGCGTTCTTTCCAGATACGACGCGGACACCTTGCGTTACGCGTTCCACGCACCAATACGGAAAACACGTGTTCCCGGTGCCAGGACGATGCGACTGTGTGCGCGACAATGCTAAAAAGTCCAATTTTCAAAGCATGAAATCTAAACAAATTTTGTCGCAAAATAATAGTAACGCAGTGTATTTTGTAATACTGCGCACAGTTTTTGACTAAATATATGAATTTATTGTTAAAACTGAAGCGTAGAATCGAATATAAAACTCACAATTAATTTGATTTTTACAAGTTATGCTCGGTATTATAAGGCCTTCCAAATCCCACTAAATCTCCTCGAAATATTAACAATTTGTCACAATTTTTCATATTATGTATTTATCAACTTTGATTCGAGTTCTTAAAAGGGGACCACAATGTCGCTCTCTGATTTTTAGCACACCACGTCTGGACAGATTATACTTCGAATAGCAACTGCTTCTATTCGCCCATCTTTGCTCGAATCGAAGAAAATGGTCGAAACGTAACGCGTTCACTCACTGATACAATATTTTTTCGAAGAAAAGTTGGTCATTTGATAAATAAATTGCAATATAAAAATTACAGAAAACGTTTTTATGCAATAAGAAAATAAAAGATCACTTCAATTGGTTTAGTAATTTATGTAATTGTTAAGACCTTAAAGCCCATGACACAATTTTACAGAACAACAAGATAGTAAATAATTCGGAATGCGTTGAGAACAGGTAACTACAAGCCTTGGTCACTGGTTTATTTGAAGGGGTATCGTCAGTTCGCGAATATTTATGGAACGCGCAAATTTTCTAAACGCAAATAGGGTAAGAATATCTTGGAATTCTTGTAATGTTTCCACAGCTTCATATTTCGCCTGTAATACATTTAAAAAGGTGCAGTAAGTATACGAGAATGTAGAACCTGAACTTCCTGTTGTGACTTCAACATGCGTCATCGCGTACCGCAAACAGGACGAATGGTTACCTGCGATTCATTGATTCACCGATAAAGGGATCGTGGTAGCAGAGATTAGGATATTGCCCACGGATACAAGCGTGAAAGCAAACCTAACAATTGGGTATTTACCGTGTGTCATTGCTTTCGGCGAATTAGGATAGGTTCACTTCCGATTTTCAAGCACAAGGGAGACTTAGCAACAGAGCTATGACTTTGAAGAATCGGATCCCATGAATAAAAGAAAAAACACAAACGCGCGTCTCGATTTTCGTTTTCATGACCTGACAGCAACGTATGAGAAAGTGCTGAGTTGGGTTGCTGATGTTGATTGATGAAATGCAAAGGCGTGCAATACATTGAAATAGAATGTATTAACTCACTCACTCTCTGTGTATGTATTAACTCAGTCACACGTGGCGGAATAATATGTATGTTCACGTCGAATACTTTTGTTACTTGTACAAATGTAAGTACAGTAGAAAACTCGTGTGGATAGTATTATGTCATTCTTATTTTCTAAATATTTATATTTATTAAATTTTTTTTAAATTAATAGTAAAATTAACTTGCTCGTCAGATTGGATTCAACAGACAATTTATTCGCCCATTTTATACACTCGCAAGAAACAGGATGCAATTCCCCCCCCCCCCATGAATTCAAGGTATACGACGATGAAAGATTACAAAAAGTTGATTATCTTGTCACGGGAGAAAGACTGACGGATGTGCTTCATCGACGAAGATAAAAAGGGGGATTTCTCGTAAAGTATTTCGTCATCAACGCAGAGGCAGGAAGCGAGCTTTCGGTACAAAGTGAAAGTAATCTAGAAACCATATCACTGTCTATAAACCATAAAAGTGTCCACCTACGACAGAAAATCTGGAAACTTTCTCTCCTCCTGGACAAGCAACCCTTCGGTATAAAACGCGGAACATTGTTCCTACGTTCAAGAATAGTAGGTGCACATGTTACCGTAACAAAAGCGACAGAAAAACAGACAAATTTTGTTCGCAAAAATAATATACATATATACACACGAGCTTTGATCTGCTTTCCTCAGGGAAATGGAATTTCCGGGGGAAATCGGTTTCCTTTTGAAGAGCGAGATTTGTAACACACTTTGTAACATATTTGTCAGATCGATTTTTATCGTAGAATTTATATATTTCAACACAAGCGAACGCTTAAGACACAATAAAAATGAAAATTTCTGAAAGCGAATTAAATTTTGCTTGAATCCGACATTCACAAGTCTCTCTAGATTCAATAAAAAAATACATTATACAGATAGGCGTACCGGTAGTTTTACTATTTATCCTATTTCCTCCAGTAATTTTACAGTTTCGCGTGCCGATACCTTTTCCGTTTATTCCGCGATGCTATATTTCAAATTTTCGTCTTGTAACTCGATCGTTTTCTTGTAAGACAGCCTGCGAAACTGCGGATTTGCATAAACGGCCGCGGTGACTGAAATTTATGGGATCGTTGGAAAAACTTTGGTCGATCGGTCCTCGTAAAATCCGGAAAGTTGCCAAACGCACACGGAGCCCGTGCATTAATTGAAACGTTATTTATGAAATAATGAACAACCGATAGGAGCAATATTGTAGGTCGCGTGTTCGACTCGAATGTAAATGGGCCGCGATTAACGTACATTATCCGGAGGCCCGCGGTGAAATATCGATCGGCGAGTATTGCGGATCGATCTCGGGCCCCGGGTAGCATGATCGCGGAACGGATAGAAAGGCTACGGGCTGGGAAAACATCGTGATATCTCGCTGGCCGAGCCGTTTCGACTTGTACAAGAAACCCTATCCGCCTCGCGAGTTTCGTCGATATTATGAGAAAATTGCCTCTTAGTAATAATAGTAATCTTATCTAGGTTCTTTTAAACGGTCCCCCGATGGCCTTTAATGTTATGTAATTACTCGGCTTAGTTGTACAATAATGATCGTCATTATCGTCATTACGCTGAGAAATGAATCGAGGTACACACCCCCGGTCGCGGATCACTGCTCGATAAAGATAATCCATACGGCGCGGCGATAGATAATATTCAATGAGAAGCGTTCTAACACTTGCGGCCGTACAATTGGTTGACAGCAATTAGGCAACATGACTGGTCGTTAGATGGAACTGATACGTGGTTACTACGTGTATCGATGATCAACCAAATTTTGCACAGCATCTATCACCAGAAATTTGCCTTACCATTTTCAGTTTGTTTGTGATCGAGTGAGAACTCGCGCAAGCTAGTTTTCCAATATTGTATTGAAAATTATGTGCGCGTTGTCCCTTAATCGACTATATTTATTTACTTTGAAGCGTTCATTATCTGTTAATAACGGGCAACGATAATAGTATCGATAAGTCTTGTTATTAAAAGCATAAAAGAACAAAGCGTACGTTTGCAAAAGAACACTTATTATCGAGCTGTTAAAAAATGCCAATCATGTGTGATTCATTACCGATTCGTTGGTAATTATGAAGATCTAGTTTAACGATCAGATCTAGTTTCCACCAACAGGTGAGTCAGTAGATTGCTGGATGACTCGCGAAATTCGGTGTATGCTGTCTCGCAGCGTGCCGGTGTTCTGTAGAACTCGAGTTCAACTTTTCTCCGAATCGCTTATCAACGTTTAAATAGCCTCCGATAAAATCAACTTACTCAGGATTTTTCAGAATCAAAGCGCCGGCGTTTAATCATTGAACTGTGGACTTTACGCCTTTGCGGCATACACCAGGGATGGGCATGATTTTGTCTCAACTGAGATGAGACAATCCTCGTCATAACCTAGTTTGAGGGGCCCCTAACGTGCCCGTCATTGGCATACACGAATGTATTAACACGATGACTGCCATGTTACTAGTTTCCCGGATTTCTCAACATTTTTCATTTCTCCAGAATTGAGAAATAATAATATCAAAAAATAGTATGAAATAATAATATTTCTCGGTAATTCTCGAGAATTTTTAATAAGATAAAAAAATATTGGGAAACTTTGTGAAACGTTACGCTTTTGTTTTGAAATGACTTCTTAAGGAGCATAATGCGTCTAACGTAGAATCAGACAATCTACTTCCTTTTTTTTTTGTAACAAAATCTGTAGCCGTAGAAAAATTTCTTTCATTTCATGTGGATGTTGGCAAAACTTGCTGAAGATTGGATGTCCTTTTCCCAGTGGACTAAAAAATTTGGAATTCCTTTGTTAGAGTCCGGAATTTATTTTCTTCTGCCGCTAAACTTTTGACACCAAATTCTTGAAGGCTATCTGCAATTTCTAATTCCTCATTCTGAGAATCTGAACAAGGAAGACTTAAAATCTAAAATGTCGTTGGAATGGGAAAATATTCAGCCAATTACAATGCAAAAATTAGTTCAAAGAATGCCGAAGAGGCTGCAAGAAATTATAAAATTAAAAGGCGGCCCAACTGACCATTAGTTAACAAATTACGAATAATAGTGTTACATGTACGGAGACTTTTTTGACCTCGTTCTCGTTGAGTTTTAGTTTTTCCTTTGTTTATTTGTTAACAAATAAATGTAACATAGCTTTTTTCGTACTATTAATACATTTTATATTTGTGAGCATAATAACGCCTTGTGTACTTTACTTTGACTTTATGGAATTTTTGAGGATTCTAGTTTGGCAATGAAAGTGTTCTAGTTCGTCTAGTTCGTCAATTAATTTTGTTCGCTCAGGATTGTGCAGCAAAAACTGTAGATACGTTCAACGATTATGGAAACGTTAAAGTTCGTTGTCCTTTTGTAACATTGAAAAGAGTATTGTCAGTAAAAGAGCCACTCTACGGCTCCAGTTTCTTGCAAATGCTGAACAAAATGTTGATCTTCGGTAGAAATCTGCAGTCTGATAACAACAGATAGAAACAGCATGTTATGCGAGGGCTAAAATGGTTACACATTGCATTCGGATAAGAGTATCGATTCGTAGCGCGTATGGCACATTCGACGACATCGACCGGTGTGCATTGGCCAACATATTTAAGCAAATAAGAAGCCCGAACCTGGTTTCGTTTGATCGGTGCGTGCAATGCAAAGTGGATAATGCAAGATCTGGTTTGAAATTACGATAAGATCTCGGAAGAAGCACGCGACACGCGTGCGTCTATGGCAGTTTCGCGGAGACGTTGTACAGGACGGCGCACAAAGCACCGACCCCGTAAATTTCCGGTGAAAATTTAGTGTAAAACGCGCAGGAACCGTGCGGTTTCCTCGAATCCGCATCTGGTTCTTCGGCTGTGCGCGTTGCAATTAGCCGGAACCTGTCGACGTTGATCCGAGGCCCCTGCAGCGTACATTCAATTTGCGGAAAATTTGCATCGCACGCCAGTAAAATGATAAAACCCAGCGGACGGTTGTTTAACCCGGACCTCGGTTCGCTCCGAGTTGTAAATATCCTTGACGAGCTGCAGCACGTCCTGTAGAAAGACCAGAAGAATCTAACTGTTGTGTCACGACGTTTTTACGATTCCCTTGGACGTTGCAATTACTCCTGGTTAGACGCCGCGTCTTAATGACCGTGCAACCGTTCATTCGCGCCGGTGCTCGGGGCCACGGTAACGGGGAAGCGTTGTAAAACAAACAGTGTTGAACTATTATAGCGAATGGCTCGTGTCGAACCATTCTCACGCGGTTTCCTTGCTCGTTGTGGAACGTGTCGTGCATAACACAACCGCGGAAAATTCGTTCCGAACAGAGAAAGACGATTCACGCTTTTCATCTCTTTCGTTGGAAGACCTCGACGATTAACCCCTCGATTGTTTATCTCGCGACTGGCTACGCAGCGCATTTCCTTGTTAATAATCTCCTACGGACTGGAAGTTATCTCTGTTTATATCTATGCTATATTCGTACGCTTACATACAGATCAATTTGATTGAATTAACTTCTATTTCTTGACCACTACTAAATGAAATACCAACTTCCTGGTTCATATATGACTGTATTGTAAATTGAGCAATTAATCAGGTTCACCATATTTATTTACCAAAGGGTTAAGAGGAAGTCAATGCAACAAGTGCGATTTATTTCTCTTCGTTCCACACTCGTCTCAACATTTTGTGTAAATAAATGAAGATTCTAAAGGAATATAATAAAGAAATGACTTTATGGATTTAGATTACAAAATTTCAATGGGCAACAGTATGGCCTTCGACAAAAATGATCGCAAGATCCGCGCGCTCAGCTCAAATGTACAGAGCGTTACAAAAATGATTCGCTCTTACTTTTTGGTAGAAGAACCAGATATTTTCGTTAAAAGTCTATCAAGTCATAACAAAACAGTTCGTGTAACATCGTCCTCGGCGCAGCCTGGCAGTGTTCGAGCGATTGCTATGATTCACGGTTTCGCTTTGAAACTGAAGATCATAAATCCACGATGCTGCAACCTACAAGCCACAAATTTCTCTATTCACTTGATTAGGCTCGTCACGCGTATGTTCTGCGCGATAATCGGTTCGTGGAGTAAAAGCCTTTCAATGATTATTTTAGCGAGAAACTGGTCTCGATGGATTTTTCCGAACCAGTCCTCCGGTGCATACAGTCTTTTCTCGATATATGTCGGAAATACCTATCTGATAAAAGTCGCAGAACTATCCCGGACGCCGAGGAGTGTAGTCATAATACAGGTCGAGTACGACGTTCAGCGTGGATCAAAGAATAGTATCTCCTCGACGATATATGTCGCTGGCGGGTTGCTGACACATATCGAGAAAACATTGTAGGCATTATTTGTTTAATATTGTATAAACGTTGGGCGCGTTTGAATTACGTGATAAACGCTGTTCCTCGTCCTCTCCCCCCTTTCTCCTTCCACCTCTTCTTCGACTTTTTTAAATACCGCAATCCGATTTCGTGTAATTTGCATGAAACGACGATTAACGCACGAGTTCAGGATCGGTAAGACGAGCCGAACCTGATTCGCTGTAAATATAAACTCCCCTGCGCGGCTGCTGCCCCCGAGGGGACGTCGGCGCTGGAACGAGCGGGGGGTATCGGGAAGTAACATTACTCCCTTCTTGTAAATTATACCGTAACACCTGGATACCTGGGCCGCTCGAAGAAGTTGTCCCATTACCAACCATGTGCCGACTTCTTTTACTGCTCCCGTACAGTCGAAGAAATGGTAATACGCGCAAAGTGTCCCGCGGCTTTATAGAACCTCCGTATCTGCATATCTTGCGGCCAGGGCCGACTTATGCAATACAGAAAATGTCCTCGACAAAATTCTAAAATCACCGTCGATGACTTTCTCAATTTTCCGGTTCTTCATCACCTCGCAGTTTTTCTAACTGTTTCATAATTGTTGAAAGTCCACGGTCAATGGATAGGGACTTTTTAATTGATCCTTCAACAGCAACTTTAATCGTAAACCAACAAGTCTGATAATTTCGTTTAGCATTACTATGCAAAAGATGTTTAAGCTTCCCTTTGGTACAGTTATTGAAAATTTTATCAATCAGGCTTCTGATAGATAAAGTGTTGAGAACGCGGTAGGGATTGCGTAAATATCATTCTAAATAATAAAATAAAATAAATAAATTTTGATAATGAAATGTTTTTGTTATTTTAAAGCCTGTCCAGTTCATCGCAATATATGCATTCGCACCCGTCCAGAATTTATTAATGCATGTTGGTGAAAATCCGTCAGCGTTCCTGAAAATCAGTTTACCGGTTACGGATACGGGGGTGTGCGAGGTTCAAATTTTCAAGAAACGAAACTCGCTCGATGCGTGGCCTAGGGCATGCTAACACCGTGATGCGTCCCTGTTCTTGGCCCGCGAGTTTTCACATGTAAATATAACTAAGTCTCGATGGAAAGATAACGAGTAATATTCGCAGTCGTGCGAAGTACGATTTTATCGCGATAGAAAGAGCGCGAAGTTCGTAAAGTAACAGAAGAAGTGAAACGATATGCAGGTAGATGCAGTCTTCGATAAGGAAGGCGGACTCGTATGTTAATATTAAGAACGAATGTCTGTAACATTGATAAATGAATGTTTATAATGTGATTGATATAGTTCTGCGCTGTGTTAGCATTCGAATTAATTCTGTAGACGAAAGAAATACTTCAATATCAAACATTTCTAAATCCGTACCTGTTTGCTGCAGCTGAAAACGCGGTTCAACAATGTTCGTGTAAAAATTAGCTGTCTCTATTTATCCTGCATTCAATTCCTCAAGTACTACAAGTTACAAAAATATTTCCAACTTTTCTATACGCCCCTAAAATGTCTGTTTGAACAAACCTGAACGTCCACATCAATGCCAAGGTGTAAAAAGTTAATTTAGAAAAGAAATGCTTCGAAAGGTAAGTTGTTCGATGAACAACATTCGTACGGAAAAGGCGTAACAGTTTCGTTCGATCGCAGAGCGCCAGCCAGTCGAGTCGATCGCCGGCAATCGAGCACGCATTGTTCTCCTTCCGGGAAAGTGAAATCTCGTCGATGGCGTCTGGTGATTAGGCCAGGATCGTTAATCGCACATTTTTACCAGGACTCGGGAAACAGGGGTCAAGTGTCCGACGCAATTTAATCAACCGTATAAGAAACCAGTGGTAACCGTTTGACAACTACCGGGTGTAAACGCCCACGACGAGCTGTAAAGCAGGAACACATCGTGTCCGAAGCTAATCGTCAAATCCGTTAACCATGTCGTTCCCGGCTTCCCTGGAACTGCAGTTGTTCTTGCGTCTTTGGAAATAGCATCCTTCATACTTGCTATCGCATAATTTGTTTGCAATTTCCGATGCGAGTGCGACGAAGACGGCGAAACTGTTCATCTAGTTGTTTCTGTCCTGTAGTAAATAAACGACTCTAGTTTCTATGACGAAGGATGAAGTTTTATTAGAAAATATGAAGAAGGACTAAAAGATGAATAAAGAAAAACTGTCGTTCGTGTATGTATTGGCATTCGAAGCTATTTTAACTTCAAAACTTAAAATATTCTCGAATATTTTCCATCTATATATATATATGTCTCATGTTATACATACGAAAATGGCGCAATTTACTTGTACAATACTGAAAGGTTTAGCCATTTATTAAATACAAACAAATTTTGTAATGTAAAAAATATTTTGAATAATGATACAGCAATTTTTAATGACACCTTACGAGTGCTAAGGATTAAATTGAACCGCAATTATGTAATATTCGATTCTGAAAAAGACTTCTAAATCGTGTGCTTCTAAATTTTGTGAAAAATCCCTAAATTTTGCCTATACAAAAAGGTTGTAAAATGCAACTTTCAGTATTTCCTCCACAGTTCCGACCAGTTCTTGAAAAAATGTTTTTTCCACATCATGTAGTAAACTAATTGCTCTTCTAAAAAAAAAGTTCAAGTCGTTCGGTTGAATGTTGAAACAGTTCTTCCAAGAGTGTCCGAACATTAATGGAAGTCGCTGTATTGCGCAACGCAATAATATATTCCAGTGCATCGTTCGCGGTTTCCAACATCTGGGTCGCACCAATCAATCATATTCTGGGTGGCGATCGTGTGAAATGTTAAAATTGTCTGACCAGTGGAACGTATCGACCAGTCCCGTCTACTTATTTAATGAATTCACGGGAACGAGCGAATATCGGAAAATCGTGAACCCGTCCTGAAAGCTCTCTCGCACGCATGTCCGACCAGATAAGCTCGCCCGTGCGTCGCTCGAATAGTATAGTCGAGCGAGCGATTCGTTACCGATTTTAATGAATTCCATAATATTTCAATCGGCGCTATTAGCGAGGCCATTTGTCACCGAAGCATTTGCGTTCGAGTATCAACCGGTTTTTTTCTTTTTCACCGATTCTTTTTTACTCGTTGAAACTACGAGTACGAAGAAAAACGTCGATCGTGGGGACCGAGGACGAAACGGTGCGACGAACACGAATATCAGGTTTCCGCGGGGCCGATGGAAAAGAATATTAGAATGGGCTAATGCGTAATAAACACGGTTCCATCGTCTTGGCCGGTGTCGGTTTAATTGGCGACCGGAGAAACCAGTCTTCACTTCACTCGCCGATGCGCCGGTACGGACCGACTCTGCTCACGAGGACCATTCACCGGCGACATCATGAATGAGTCTCACCCTCGTTCAATCTTCATGGGACCGTTCCTCCACCTCTCATTTTCGTTTTCTACGTGTATGTGCATGTAATCCACCGCTGGATATACACGCTCGTTCGTCACGCTTGCGTCATATATTATAGGTTCCCTTCCTCGGGAGATAATAACGTTTTATGATCTTAATCCTGCAGGCTTTATCAACATTCGAATCGAGTAAAAGGAATTTCTCGTTTCACGAATCAACTGCCGCGTTAAAAACAAAAATGTTTCACGGAGCCCCGAAGCTGCTTCGAACGTCTTTCTTTTTCCAAAACATGTTTACCGTTTCTGTTGTACGCTCGCGGAAACTGAATTCTTTTATACGTCACTATATGATTTTAAATACGCCCGACGTGACCTGGAACGCGTACAACGCGACGCGTACTTGGAGAACCTAATAATTGTTGCGGCATCGGCCGGTTATGGTCCCAACGGCTGCTAGGTTAACAGTAAACGGGGTCCCCCGATTTCTACGATTGGCAGCGTCTCGCCACATATATCGCGATAATGAAGGCAATTCATTCGCTTATTCACCGTGTCACTTTCGTGTAGGAGTAAGACATTAACGGTGCGGGCCGGCCGGAGCGCGTGCGCGAAAAATACAAAATGTGTGGTGACGTGGGCGAAAACACGCATTGAGATGCGTTTCTTTTCCCGCCGGCTACCCACCCGCACAGCGAAAACGGTCCCGACGTGGCAGGCACGTAACCGGGCGGCTCTGGACGTATGCGATTCTGCCTGCGCCGTCTCTTTCTGCAACAGGAAAGCGAATTGCAGACCGAGTGATTCATGTACCCTGCACGCTCGTTCGACGCAGAGGGTGCTGTCTGGCTTCTTTTTGCCCGCAATACCGAGAAACCGCCGCCTGAACTTTCGTGCGAGACGTTTCGCGTTCCGAAGCGGAAAAGCTTTCAGCTGCCCTTGGAATTGTGCTAGCCGAGCTACGCACTCCATCTCACTTTTGTTGTGAGGGTGGTACATCAATACCAGGCGAAAATCCATTTTACGCTTTAAAACAAAAAATGACACATTCATTTGCGTTAGCGTTTATTAATACAATGGGATGTTCCAATATCGTGTGTACAGTGTTGGAGATATTAAAGGTTGTGTACATGCAACTGTATGACTAAAGACTCGGTGTTACAAATGCGGGTCTACTTCTTAACGTGACGACTCGCTGGCTCGACTGACTGTAGTCCTCGCTTCTCCCTTACAGCAAGGGTCGCTTATACCTAAGGGCTGGAAACCGCTCCTTAAACCTTAAGGTTCTGGAAGTGCCGATCGTTGTACACCAACAATTTGTAGCGTTACAATTTGAGGAGATGACATCTCCCAATGTGAACGGAGAAAGATCAATCATTTTACAGTATGTACACATAGTAAATTAAATGTTCATCCTGAGGAAGGTACGAGGAACAAAAGGGACGTGTTATCTCCTCGTACTTCAAATTACTTAACGTAAGTTATTTTTTATAGGTTTTAAGTCGCATCAACTGCATGGTTATTAGCGACGAACAGGTGTATCATTATAGTGTAACTTCCTGGATTTTCGATTCCTTAATAAATTCCAGTAGATCTTTTATTTTATCTTCGTCAAGATTCTCTTTCAGTGTTCTTCCTATTTTGTATCTTTCTCGTAGTGTATTGTATTTTGGGCAAGATAATATCAGGTGGTTAATTGATGTCGATATGCTGCATGTTTCACATATTGGTACTAGACCCTTTGTTATCAGGAACGAGTATGTTCCCTTAGTGTGGCCTATTTTAATTCTGGGTAGGGTAACTTGATCCCTCCGTTTCAGGACTTGCCTTACTTCTTTATCTTCAAAAAAGGAGTCATAGATATTTTTGGAGTGTGCAGAGGCTAGTCGTTTCCATTCCAGATGCCATTGATGCATCAGATTTCTTTTAGCTTCTTTAATCAGGTCTTCCATGGAGGTATCGATGGGTTGACTGTCCATGGTTGGAGAATTAGCCGCTTGCTTAGCAGCCTTATCAGCTTCTTCGTTTCCCGGGATCACAGCATGTCCTGCTATCCATATGAGTGTTACCCTCCCACCGGTGTTGATGATTTCGTGATACGTTTCGAATATTTGCAGGATGATATGATTGTTGGAGGAAAGGTTTTGTAGTGCAGTAATATTGCATTTTTGGAGTCGGAGAGGATAATCGTTTGTCTATATGTGTTTTCGTATGCAATTTGGATGGCATGTTTAATAGCTATGAGTTCTGCTGTGAATATTGAAGTGTTGTTTGGGAGTTTATGACTATGAATAGCATATGGAGTCTTCGACCCATCTGTGTAAATTTGGGTATAGCCCTTATACTTTTCGATCATTTCCATTGATAGCTTTCTATATACTTCTGGATTTGTGTCTTCTTTTCTGTACATACATAGTGTCTCTTCTGTTTCGATAGGGTAATGCAGGGTCCATGGTGCGAATTTGGATAGTCTCCTTGGTATAGTAGGAGTGAATTTCATATTTAATTTTTGTTAACGTAAGTTGTATTTCAGAATTCAATAATACAAACGATCAAATGATCGATATTCCTGAATGAAGGTGTAAATCTACTCCCCCGAGGTACGTGCCCATTATCTGGTAAACATATATTAACGAAAACGTGACGTACATAAGTTGTATCCGAGAGCGGAGAGCCTGCCGTGGGCCGATTGTAATGACGTGTAGAACAATGGGCTCAGGTACCTCAGGGTGATAAATCCCGCGGAATTCTCGCGGTATTCCGTGTAAATATCGAATGATTTAGATGACTATCGGCCGCGGGCGACCCCGCCGCTATTTCAAATGGAAATTACGCCCGCAACCAGCGACGCGGATACAATGGGCTCGCGTTCCGCGCGAATTTATTAAGTAGGCGCGCGGGCCGCGAACAAGGCGACGACAGAGCGGTAGCCAAGTGTACCAGATGCCCGGCGTGTCGATGACTGAGAACTATGGTTTAACACCTTATCATCGCGCGATTGTGCTTTGAATGCATCGTTCCAGGCCGCGACGATTTAATCCGTCACCAGGCCCGGCCGGGCGTGCTGCTGCGTATACATCCACGCGATATCAACATTATCGTGTATCGTTCCTTGGAAATACGCACCGGTACCCGGTACCGTAACGCATTTTTGCGTCACGATTTCCTGTCGGCCACGAAACGTAGTTTCCCGGAGATCGCTTTCTCGGAACATTTTCTCCGGAAAATCGTTCGCGCGAGAGAAGGAACGCGCCGTCTCAGTTTCTACGCGAGAAACGGTTCTTGGATTTTGATTATCGCAGTCACGCGTGCAATTTGAAACGCTAAACATTCGGGCTCTTTATACGCTTCCTGGTTTCGTAAATACGCGCGAAACTGGACCGACTGACCTTTCGATTACGAACGATTACGAAGACGCAACGAACATTTTCGTGAAGGAAAAAGTTACTTCAAATTACCCCCTTCAACGAAGCACATTTTTGGGACACCCTGTACAGAAATCTCTAAAAACTGGCAAGAACCGCGAGAATTGCATCGCGGATACGTTTACTACAAGTGAAACGGAGCTTAATCTTGACTGGGCTCGGAGGAAGTTCGCGGGACTCGTAGAACAACCATAATTACTGTCAAGTAAATCGACGACGAACAGATAATCGGCCACTTTTGTGGAATCGGCTCGCAAGGCGGCGAGGTGAGATTCTTTTCAGAAAACGACGACTGACGCTAGCTTTCTTCGTTCAGGCCACTTAGAAACAATACTTTCGACCGTTGAACGCTGGCACAGTGAAGAGTATGGTTTAGCGACATGATTATAAATCTTTCGACCGCGAAAAAAGTGACGATGGCGACGGTTACCAGAACGCTGCGACCGCGAACACTAACCGCAGTGAGGACGTTCCGTTTCTTTTGGACATGTTTTATTGCTGTTGCTCTTCTTGCCGCTATATGTGGCGGTGCGTGGTAAATTTGTTGTAATAAGAAGTGGCCCCGTAAAATAAAGACTGTAATGCGAATTTTGTTTATGCCGACGTTGAATAATAAAAATAATAATAAAAATACGTTGAATAATAAAAAAAAACGTAGTGTCCCTACACCTTGCTTTGCGTAAAAAAAGAAGAATTCATAGCATAAAAAGTTACCGATCTCAAATAATATCGAATTAAATTTATAAGCGTAATTATTTAATTTCCGTCGATAACAAATTCCCAGTCGCGTTCTAGGATTATCGAGGACAGTTTGCTCGATAGATTAGTAAAATTTTGTCCACCTTTATGCAAATGACAGGCAGGCGACGCGGATTCTATGAATAACATGAATGACGAGTACAGTTTTATTCTAATAAGGATCGAAATAAAAACGTATCCAAATAAGTCTGTGTGTAAGTGCCTGTTCGCTTAATAACGCGTGACGGCAAATTGGCTTATGGCTTTTAGGAAGTCGATCATTTCCATCGATACTGTTTTCATGTTTTATTCATACGTCGAGATAAGTCTAGTAATTGAAGGAACAAGATCGAGCCGCCCGCGGTGGCACAAACGCGCGGCTAGTTATTAATTTCGCAAGGGATTTCTTCGTAACATTGTTTATCCGAGTCAAACGAGACATCAACGAACGCTACACTGAATACACTTTCTGTAACGGGTATTCTGCTCAAGTATATACGTCTTGTCGAGCATCCAAACGACCATAATTTGATGTGCCATTTTTAAAAAGAGAAAGTAACAAAATTAGAAATATCTACTGATCTACGAATCCTTATTTCTAGAATTAAATTGGATCGATTATAATTTGTAAATTGACCTGCGCACAAAAATACTTTGTCCGAGAAAATAAACGAGGGGCCGCGGGGGAAATTAACATCGGCGATAATAAGGATCGAACGAGATCGAATTCCTTCTGAACAGAACGTCGGGAGACGTTCGCCATAATATATTAAATAATCAGAGCGACCGTCGGTTATCATTACCCGCGATTGCTGAACGATCCGGAAAAAAGAAAAAGCCGAGCGGACTGGCGGAATTACACGAAATTTGCATACAGTTTTAATCGTCTTTTACGATCAATTATCGTCTAACATGCTGCCGATGCATTTAAAATGAAGCAAAGGCGGAGGGGTTGCATGTTACTTTGGTGAACCGCGAGTTTCCTACCGATTGTCATTAGTTCACGGTGGTCCCGCGGGATAAAAAGGTCCACGGGAGAACGGCTTCGTGTTCCCCGGTGCAGTGTGCTATCTTCGTCTGGCCGGCAGGGTGTATTAGCATAAACGCAGCCGTTAAATCCGGATTCAAGGTTAACGGCACGTGAAACTCGGCCACCAGCAACGCGGCAGGTAGCCATGCCGAAACAAAAAGAGGCAAAACGAACCAACCAAACCAACGAAAGTTCAGAAGGATTCAGATCGGTAGCGACTTGCTTCGATCCCGTCCGATCATTTTCCCGAAACTCGCGACTGTCCTCCTAAGAGCTACAATAAATTATCCGCTAGGAGTACCCATAGGTAATCGATTATTTGTAAAGAATTTGTTTTGCCTTTAGTTCTGTACCGATCGTTGGAGAGGAAACACGAATTCTGTTACAGTTTTCGGTAAAGCAGCCTGTCTTCAAAATATTCTAGAAAGTATAATTTTCTTTTACAACCATATTCGTCATTGCATACTTTTTGATTTTCATGCGGCATTTAATGCAACGGTAATAAGAAAGGAAATTTGCGATGTTTATGGTGATGTATTGAAGGTCAACAAATGTCAACGTTGGTTTAGAAGGTTTGCTGCTGGTGATTATGGTCTTTCTGACAGGCCTCGAAGTGGACGACCAGTTGAATTCGATAATGACACCCTAAAATCTCTAGTGGAAGCTGATCCAGAATTAAGTGTACGAGAATTATCGAGAAGCCTTCGGCAACATGGTCAACTATACAAAGGCACCTACACGAAATGGGATCACATATAGGCAAGGAATATGTGTACAGCATCAATTATCTGAGACCAACAAGAATATTCGTCGATTAATTTGCACTTCATTGCTATCCAGATTTCGTACAGATCCATTTTTTAGCAGAATCGTTACCAGAGATGAAAAATGGATTCTTTATGATAACATAAAGCGTTCCAAGCAATGGTTTTCTGCAGTTCAAACCGCAATATCATCCCCTAAACCTAGTTTATCACTTAGAAATGTGTTGCTGTGCATTTGGTTGGACTGTCGTGGCATAATTCACTTTGAGTTGTTGAAACCTGGAGAAACAGTTACTGCAGAGTTGTATTGTCAGCAATTACAGCGGCTGCATTCAGAACTACTGAAAAAGAGGGCATCTTTAGTCCACAGAAAAGGTGTCATACTGTAAATTGACAATGCCCAGCCTCATACAGCGAAACTCACTCAGGAAAAAGTCGGGATGGGATGGGAACTTTTACCGCACTGCCCGTACTCACCGGATATTGCTCCCTCTGACTGTCATCTTTTCAGATCTCTGGCGCATTATTTAAGAAATAAAACATTCACTTCTGTAGAAGATGTAAGGAGACACCTTGAGTCATATTTTGCTTCACGAACCCAGGATTTCACTAAGAGGGAAATTGAAAATCTGCAGGAAAGATGGCAAACTGTCCTTGATAATGATGGAGATTAAATAATAAATTGTGAAATAAAAACTTGAATTTACTACAAAGTTTGTTTAAGATTTCAAAATAATTGATTACTTATAGGTCGCCCTAATAAATAGCAACCTAACCATTTTCGAATTGATTTCAAAGCAATACAAATTATTTTATTTCCCATCGACGCAGCGCGTCATGCGAAATGGAACGGTATGCTCCAATCTGAAGCCTTGGAAGTGAATTAAGAAGTATAAGTTCAGAATGGAAGTTACAAGTGCCTTCGAATATGTACACTCTGAAAATTGATAAATAAAACTGCGAGTCCCAAGCCTCGTTAACTGCATAGTTGTAAAAAAAAGACCCGTCGTCCGAAGGTTCGCCGTGACCACTTTTTGAAAAAATATTTGATTAGTCCCAATCTTAGAGCTCGTACTTCAAGGCTAGCGAGACATTCCGCGTCCGAATCGGCCGAAAAATTCCCCGCGATCTGGCCGGCTTGGTGCGTACTTTCTAAACGGTAAGATGGCGGCGTAAACAAAACCGGGTGTTCAAGTGCGTTCCAGGGCGAACAGGACGACTGTTTTCCTTTTCGAAAATTCTCGCCAACGGGCCGGCGTAAATTACCATCGGTTCCCAGAGCCCATATCTCGACACCGAGCCATAGAAGGCCTGCCAACGCCATGGAAACCACGGGTCGGTTCATTTACATCACTATAGCGGCATCGATGTCACCGTCTCGGTAAACTCCAAAGTTAAATAGGGAATGTTTCGGTTACAGGCCTCGGCGACAACGGCCGGTAGTCTTCCTGCCCCCTCTTCGGCCTCCATAGACTTCGAAGTCTCACAATACTATTTGTCGTTCGATCGATTCTAGGTAAATATTTAAATGACAATCAGTATAAAACGCATACACACACGGTCACTAGGAGAACACGCAGGCTGGATAATTAGCATCATTGTTTTGCCCTCTGTATATTTAATATGTCTTGTTTCGCTCTATTTTATATCAGTTCTTACTTTATTTTTAATTTAGTTAACTTTTAGTTTTCATGATATACGGATGACTATTATACTTCATCTTACGGTAGAGTTATTTCATTGTTTGTTGTCAGCTTTCCCTTTGGTCTTCTTGTAGCAAGAATTCAAAATAAATATCAGGGGCGTATTCTGGTCTCGAACTTGAAAACCCGATTTTTTAAAATTGTCTTTTCCCGAAGAATATACCTTCAAAAATATGTTTCAATTAGACAAGGAAGTAGATTTTCATATGACTGATGGGAAATACTTGACAAATTCAAATACTTCTGTGTTCACTTCCGCGTACGATGGAGCGTTGACCGTTCCCCGTATTCTTAATTGGATTGACTCTAATTTAGCTATATAGCCGTTCGCAGATATTCTCCGTAATGGTATTCCATAGAATGGAAATTTATGAGATACTTAATTGCAACCGGTGACGCAGAAATGCGTGCTGGACACGCCCACCGTTCGACAAGAACTTCTTTAATTGAGGATACGACATCAGGAACGATCCAGAGAAGAGTCTATTGATTTAATCGTGTAAGGATTTGTCCGTCAGGTTATAGGACACGTTCGCGTTAAGGTGTACAAATGCAAAATAAAATAGTTCGTCGCATAGTTGTATCACTTTTGCTGGATCAACGCGCAAATTGCCGTCGATGATCGGCCACGAACGGATGCATCATTTTTGTTCGTGCATCGTTCTGATCCCCTTTTTTTTCTCTCCCTCGTTTCGTGCGTTCGTGGTGCTCGCGCGCGATCCATCTTGCTCGGCGCGTGCCGAAGGCGATGAGCGAGCGCCCGTTTCAAACGTGTGTTTAGACCGAATATTTCTTCGTCGATGCGAAATTGCAATACGAAGACTCGCCAGATATAATTCAAGGTCTATCGCGTTCCGTGTTCGTCCGGCTCAATTAGGTTCCTCGATCTGGTGAAATTGCGCGGGCCGGAGATTTATTTCAGATCCGCGAAACGTGGGAAGACAAAAGAAGTCCCTGGACGACGCTGTTCCACTTTGCCCGACAGTAAAATTACATTTCCTTAATCCTTTGTGTCCAAATTATTTTTCACATTTTTCTCGTGCATTAGACAGTTTAGGTTACATTAGGGATTAAAATAACTAGGTGGAATACGAGACTGCAAAGACGTTAGAAGAATTTGGGCACACCGTTGCACCCTCATTACAATTATTAATTATTAACGAGTTCAACTTCTGCTTCTTACAATTGACCTAGACAACATTATAACATCACATTTCGAAAATAAACATTGAAATTACAGGATTCAAATGAATATTATGAATAATGGTCAACCTACTTTCGCAACCATCCAAAATATTCAGAAACTACAGAGAGCCAATGGCTATAAACGAAAGAAGTAAAGGCTCCCGTTATCGTCTATCGATCGTAGGTCCACGTCAGCCGATAATTAATCTAAATCTCCGTCAATTAACGCAGCGTCGCGATCGCGTCGAAGGATCTAGATCGGGACTGTCCGCGCCTCGCTCTCGATCGATCGACGCCGAGATTAAGTCGCAACAAGCGGAGTCTGAAAAGTGCCAACGCCGGGGTTTTAGGATCCCCGGGCCGTTCCGAGACACTGCCGCGTCGATGCGATCGTGCCGCAAGATCTAAGACCGTCTCGAAATACACATCGATCCAGATGCGATTTAGATACGATCTACGGACAGCTGTTGCTTACGTTGCCGTACGCGAAAATAAGCGCTGCCTCCGGTCACCGGAGTACCTGCGCCGAGTACTTAATTTACGATGTACCGGTGCCTTGGCGACTTGCTAATCGTTATTCGCACACACGCGCACGAACCGTGCGTGTAACACATTTTTAATCGTTAGATTTTTAACTGGTCCAGATATTTTGTTTTCTTTTGTTTTTAATTATTCTTTCACGAAAATTTCACCAACATATCCAATTTTACACTAATCTCATGTAACTTCGTCTATGTCGAGACATTACTGTAATCCCGCTCAATAGAGTGATACAATTACTCGTAACAAGATCAACGGATATGCAATGATATAATTAAAAGAAGCTGCACACGTTGCAACGCGTGCTATAGTGCGTCCCTGAACTAGGATACCAATGGAATAAGAGGCACTGGTGCGCCAGTGTTCCCGACCATAGCTACGACCGTCGCGTTCGCATAACTCACGTCGATAGAGTCACAATGCTCAGGTCACGCACGGGACTCGACGATTCAGAGATTTTTTTTTTGGTCGAAGATCAGAGACAAAGTTCCCGGTGGCGGTGGTTATCGGGTGAACTCTGCCGAACGACAACGGCTCATTGTTCGCCGTGGATCGGGATTGTATTTAGTAACAGTTTTGCGCCGCGAGAGAAAAAAAACACAAAGAACGTAGTGTGGGTCGAATGAATGAAAGGTGTCGCAATCTCGGGGGAGAGATAGCAGGACCTCTAGAGTCGTTTCGCTGGACGTTCGAAATAACACACGGGCCCAATTGCGTCAGCGATCCTGTGTTCAGAAACTGAATAGAAACACTATACGCTGGGCGCTAGACACGAATTTCCCTGTGGGGCACTGACGTTGCTCTGTTAGACGCGGGAGCAACGAGGCCACGCCCACTCGGTCTTCGGATGTATCGTCCGTGCCTCAGAAGAAGTCTCGCGGGGCAAACGGGATCCTCGCTCGCTCCGCCTATCCTCACCATTGAAGCTCTCGTAGTCCTAATGCTTAGGCTTTGATGTCACACGCTACACAGACTGTGCGATCGCAATATTTCGCTAGAGTCGAAAATGCGTGTGAAACGAGGCGTGCCCCTTATACTCTGACAAATCAGTTCCGAATTTCTTTTTTTTTGCTCCTGGTGGCAACGTCTCGGGGCAAGTCTTGTGAAAGTGGGCGTGGCTTCGTTGCTCCGAACTTCAAGACACTGTGCCACAAGGTAAAATTGAAATCGGATCTACTCTGCACGATCTGATAAGGATTGAGATTTATGGAAACCAAGATCGCAAGACAAAATCAATTTGTTTAATTTATTCCACTTGCTTAATCGAATTTGCCATTTTTCCTCGATTAAGAACGTCATCTCGAGGGTTACTTTCGTTTCGGTTTCTAAATATCAATCATTCACGAAGAGTTTTTTTTTCATCTTGAAACCCAACTAGGTAGCCATTTGTTGCATTGCAACAATAATAACGTGACCATAATAATTGCTTAAGGTTTCGACAAGAACACACGACTGTTTGACAAAGTCAGTGGGTTTACGCGAACCAAAAGAGACGTGAGACCCAACTAGGTGGCCGTTTGTTGTATTGCAACAATAATAACGTAACCATAGAAACGCGTCACTCAATAAGTCCCCGGTCTGACACATATATGGTAACATTGATGACAGACCCACGTGATTTCCGGGTAGTACTAACCTTCAAACAGTACGTGTCAAAATTTCATGGCATTCTGACCGTTAGTTTCGAGGTTACAGTCGTTTTAGTGACCCCAGTTTCGTAATTTTCAAGACAATGGATAGAAAGGAATTTCGTGTGTTGATTAAACACTGTTTTTTGATGGGGAAAAATACTGTTGGAGCCAAACAGTGGCTTGATAAGCTTTATGGGGACTCTGCACCACGGAAATCAACTATTATTGACTGGTATGCTGAATTTAAACGCGGTCGTACAAGCACCGATGATGCAGAACGCTCTAGTACCCAAAATCGGTAACTCTTCCGGAAAACATAGAAAATGTCCACATAATAGTTTTAAAAGACCGTAAAATGGAGTTGCGTGAGATAGCTGACACCTTGAAGATGTCAGAAGGCTGTGTCTTTACAATTGGACATGGGCAAGTTGCTTTCGAAGTGGGTGCCACGTTTGCTCACACCGTACCAGAAACAACAAAGCGTCGACGATGCAGAGCGCTGTTTGGAGGTGTTCAAGCGAAATAAAAAGGATTTCTTGCGTCGGTATGTGACAATGGCTATTTGCAGACATGTCTGGAGGGAAAGATGTTCCAGGAAAAGAAAATTTGGCTCAAATGAAAAAGTGATTGCCGAAACTGAGGCTTATTTTGAGAGCAAAGACAAATCGTTTTATGTAAAGGGCATCGAAAAGTTAGAGGAGCGTTGGAATGAATGTATCACTCTTGAAGGAGAGTATAATGATGAATAAAGTAGAATGAAAAAAAATTGTTTTTCCTAGTTAGACCGGAGACTTATTGAGTGATGTGTTAATTGCTTAAGATTCCGACAAATACGACATCAGAAACGAATTCAGTGTATTTACGCGGACCAAAAGACGTTGAATCGATCGTGGTTTAATTGATTTTCAAACGATTACGTTTCGTTGAACAGCGATGGCGGTCAATGGCAGCCCGGCCTCCGCTAATTTCTTATTTCGGATGCAAATTGCCGGCTCGCGGCGAGGCCAATTAAATTACGATTTCACGGTCTAACGCCCCGCGACGCTGCTAACGTTTTATCACTCGATATCCGCAGCGGAACACAGACGAGAAGAAGAAGCAGAGCCGCGCGGCGTTCACGGCTAACGGGTTGCATCAGCGCGCCCTTAATCTCATTACGAATAAGTAATGGCTCTCGTGTGCCGGCCCGAGGACCGTAAAAATGTTGTGTCAGATCCTATCCGACTGCTTGTCGTTTGGTAATTTACCGCGCGTCCGCTTCTCGTAACGTCAGCTAGAGGTCACGCGGCCTTTACGCCAGACCTGCGTTAATTTCAGCTTCCGAAGAAGCGTTCTCCTAGCGTTCTTCGGGTTCCTTATGTGTCAGATGCCAACAGAACGGAGAGAAATGTATTTATAGGTCACTCGGTTTCGCTCGTTCTCGAGGGGAATGCGAGGAGCTGCGATTAGGCGGAATTAAAAGCGAGCAGCATTTTTATCCGCGCAGAGGTTCCGGAATAAGGAATTCGAATATTGTTCCTTAAACCGTAAAAATTCGCGGTAATGGAATCGACACAAACTGTGATTTACAGTGAATTCTCGATATATGTCAACAATACCCGAGCCGTGTGTTATGTTTACACTGCTCGGCGTCCTAGGCCGGTAGTGGGGATAATTCTGCGACGTTTATCATCCAGGCCTCGGCGACATATACAGAGAAATCACTGTATTCTATCCGGGTTATAACATCTTCAAATTCTAAAACTAGACATATCCAAGGCCAAGTTGTCACTTTGATTTTCTACGAGTGTCTTGTGTTAACGTTCCTTGCACGACACGTGTCGTTCTCTAATAGGGAAAAGCGGTGTTAACAAGAAAGAGTCCTCGTGGTTCATCGATAAAAATCATCTCTTCGTATAGAGATGATGCGGGGATATCGGTGGGAATCGTGTTACAACAAAAGCCATAAAGGTATCAAAACTGGCCGGCAATATCGTAAAACCAAAGACAAGGCTAATAGTAAATCTATTTTCTCGTAAAACTCTGGTTTCGTCGTTCACCGTGTTTCACTGTAACGGTACACGCGGTCGTTAGTTTTTCAATAATATCCGCCTCGATATCCATCAAGACTGTGTCCCCGTCAATCCGTGAGGTAAGAAACTAAGGGACCAACTATTACGGACCGCCAACTAATTCAAAGTCACTGCTTTCCCCTGCCGGAAATTACACGGTTTAGCGGTTGATTGTTTCCGTAGAATGAGTGAAATGTGTATGACCTTCCTTTGCAAAAATGTGGATAGAAGAAAGATTCGTTACGTCTTCGAACTCGTCAAAACGGCCTGCGAAAAATTCTCAAAAGTCATAGCATTCGTATGATCCGTAAAATTAACGGAAATTATTAAGAGGATATTTACATTATCTTTACCCTGGTACTCCAACACTCCAACGTGTCTCGACTTGAACAATGGCGTGTCCGGTCTATATAAAATTTTACGTCTATCAAAATCAATATGAGATATAAAATAGATGAAATACCTGTCGCTTTCAATACTTAAACAGATGTAATCTTTATTCTGCTGGTTTCGCCACAGTCTTACCGATTCGTTGAATATTTTTGGTATGCTAAGTATAGTCGCACAAATCCGGTCGGACAGTGATTTATACAAGACAGGGAAGCGTTCGACAGCAAAGGCAGATATAAGAAACGACGAGCTCGGTGGATATGGTCAACGACGTAGCGAGTTACAGCCGTTAGGCGTTTCGCGAGATGATTAAACCTGCACCATCGGCCGCTCTCTCATTATATTCGCCGCGTCTCCTCGATCCTCTCACCTTCCTCGCGTCCATTCCACCGTCCCAGTTCACTTGCATAATGCATAAACAGGGTGAAAACACGAGGAAGCCGTAACGTCATTACGCAGTAAACAGACTGCAAATTTACAAGAAGCTGCGTCCACGGCATATCAACGAGTCTGGCCCGCCAGAAATCTCATTCCTCGAGCACAGGTGATCTTCCCCTTCGCATTGAGGGTCTCTCCTCGACAGTCGAAAAATTATATTGTTCTCGGAAATGCTATCAAGCGAAATTGCTTTTGTGTGAGAAAATACCATAAATAACGATACACAAAGTGGGGCAAGCAATTATTCAATATTATCGGCGGCATTCTTAACACGAGACGCTAATTGAATCGATGATAGATCAAGTTACCACAGTTCTAAGGTACCCTGTGCCTTCGAGATCTCCGGCAAAGATACGTTTGCAAGACATTTTTTCGAAGACGCAGGGGGATCGTCGGAACCGTTCGGGAACGCTGCATTCGTATTACGAACGTTTATGTGAACGGGGACCGCCGCGGTAGCATGCACATCGGAGTTACTGTCGTACGTGGAATAGTTACGAGCACCTCGGGTCCTGCTGCTTAATATGCATGGAAACGTGTTGGTGTGAGCGTACACGCTTTACCTGCTGCTCCCGATTCCTGGTTGTTGTGGGAACTACAACCTAGACCTAACTGTGTCACTAACAAAGGGGAACATGTTTCGAGAAATGTTTGATTAAGATCAAACGCTTAAGCGAAATGGATCTTTACGAAATCTGGGTGGCAATGAAATGCAAATTGATCGACGAATATTCTCGTTGGTTTCAGATAATTAATACTGTACCCATATTCCTTGCCTGTATGCCTTTCCCATTTCGTGTAGGTGACTTTGTATAGTTGACCATTTGGACCCAAGGCTTCTCGATAAATCTTGTATACTTAATTTTGGATCAGCTTCCACTAGAGATTTTAGGGTATCATTATCAAATTCAACTGGTCGTCTACTTGGAAGCCTGCCAGAGAGATCGTAATCACCAGCAGCAAACCTTCTAAACCAACGTTAACACTTGTTGACCTTCAATACATCTCCATAAACATCGCAAGTTTCCTTTGTTGTTACCGTTGCATTAAATTCCGCATGGAAATGAAAGAGTATTTAACGACGAATATGATCCTCGGAAAGTACGGACGCCGCTATTTTATTACAGGGTTGTAAAAAATATTATACTTTTTAGAATATTTAGAATGGGTACCCCTAATAATTTCTCATGTATGCATCCTTAGAATCTTAATAATTTTAAATTAAAAATAGAGTCCTTCATTCTGTCAGAGAGACCATAATCTCTAGTAGCAAACCTTCTACACCAACGTTGACACTTGTTGACCTTCAATACATCTCCATAAACATCGCAAATTTTCTTTGTTGTTACCGTTACATTAAATCCCGCATGAAAATGAAAAAGTACGCAATGACGAATATGATCCTCAGAAGAAGCCGCCATTTTATTTCAGGGTTGCAAAAGAAACTTATACTTTTTAGAATATTTTGAACACAGGCTGCTATACCGAAAACCGTAAAAGAATACGTGTTTCCCCTTCAACGATCGGTACAGAACTATAGGCAAAACAAATTCTTTGCAAATAATTGATTAGTTACGGGTACTCCTAAGGATCACTTTACCACAAAATGATTTTGTGTCTGTGCTCTCTACATTCGGATAGCTCGCTCGCTAGTGTCAGCAAATTCGGGGTCGAACAGTGACGTTTAAGACCAGCTTTTTAGCGTCCGAGCAACGCTCGCCTGTGCGGTTCTTATCGACTGTCATATTTATCGCGATTTCGCGCCGGTATCGAGCTGACAGTCGCGTAAAAGCCACGTCAGGATGCGATCAGCACCGACCGACCGCCGCGCCGCGGAATCCTAACCAAGTTAGTGGAACCCTCTCGAGGTAGCGGGAGTCAGCTGCCGCGACCGGATGACAAATCGTTGGTTGGCCGACCTGACAGCCAACATCCATTGGCCGTTTTACAAGTTGATAAATCGCGTCGGTACGCGGCGGACCCTTTGCGTTCCAGGAACGGGCCGCGTGTGCATTAAAGCGTTCGCTTCGTCGTTGCTCCTGTATCACAATTTTTCTTCTTCCTCTTCTTCTGCCCTCTTCGGTGTTCCTCTTCTTTCGCGCCGAACTCCGCGAAGACGAATTCGTTCCGCGAGCAATCACTGTCTTCGATGACTCGTTCGAACCCTTCGTGTGCGGAAGACACTTTAAAGCGTGTCCCGTTTGCACGACCACTACAATGAATTCTTTTTAAAAGCTGTTTCAGCACATCCCCGCAAATGGCCGTCGTGTTTTTGTTAGTGTGCTGGCGAACGACGATGATTGCTTTTTGTCCTGACAAACAAGTGACGGCTATTACCGTCATAATCTTTTTGGTAGTGCCAATTGGTCCCTGTGAGCATTATCTCTTCATCCAATTTGCCGCAACAATAAAGGAACGTTTAACAAAGAAATTCAATTAAACTGCTAGTGTAGGTGTTTGCAAGGTTTAATTGAATGTCCAGAATAATTATTTATCAGAAATAAAAATTCTGTAATTTGATAAGCTCGAGGTTTTTATTTCTAACAGAAGAAATTGCCATTTGTATGGTTATTAGCATTTATATTTTACATCGGAATTATATTTATACCAATACAATGAATGAACATTTGGCAATTAACTCGTGGGTGTTCCGTGTAGATCACGGTCAAACGATCTCCACGATACCATCGCTGATATTATCCCACAACTTTTTAATCGATAATCGCGTCATTATGCAACGAACGTCCGCCATAGTTACAGGAAAGCCGTGTTAAACATAATAGGACTAGCCACCGTCGTATTATTTATTATTATTTGCAAATACGAAGAGTGAAACGCTGTCGCGGGGTGAGGGAACCAGTTCTATGATCCAAAAAGGAGAATTCTTTAGTGAATAATTGCGTAATGGGACGAACGCTAATTAAACTGGGAATTAATAGCTATCGTTATAATCGCTTAGCATGAATATATCCGTGAGATAACATCTAGCAACAAAATCATAATAAATACTTCGAACGAGACCGGCATGAAAAGCAATCTCGCGTTTCCTACGTTTGCCGCTGCACTTTACGTTCGTTCATTAAAATTCCGTAGACTGTATTATCGCTATCATATATCGCAAAATATCTCGAATAATCAGCGAAATTTTTTACTGGGGAAAACACTCTTCTCCTCATTAGGCAGAATTTATATTTCGGAAATGTATATTAATAATTTTCTTGGTTTCTTATGCTACTGTGCGCACACCTTCTCTGTTCATTAAAACCCTTACTATGCATTTCTTAGTATCACTCTTAACAGAGAATAACCAATCTAATGGTTTACTCGTTTCTCAGTATATTTCGTTTAAGAACTTTCTATAGATTATTAATATTTTCCGTTACTTTCCAAACCTTCATATGAAAATGTCAAGTTCTGCAATAAATTGTTTTCTAATTGTACTAAACTAGAAATTTTGTTAAACACGAACTTACCAAATGAGTACTTCATATTGTTGTATCAATGTGATAAAAAAAAAAACAGATAAAAAATTTCTATCATTCGGTAGTGTATATTTGGAGGGTTGAAACTTTTAGACAAATTCGTTCGAAAAATGTTGCTGGTTATTCTCGTTCCGATCTCATGTTTGTTTCGTCAAGAGGAGGAATGCAATGCATGGGACAGTGACCTATCAAATGGAGGCTTCGCGGATTAACCTAAAATCGTGGAAAAATTCTCATAAATATTTCCGAGCGATCCAGTTTCATGTTATTCACGCCATTAAATCGGATTAAGCTGAACACGGGGATGATAAATGCGCTGAGTTGTTCTCAGTGTAACAGAGCCGCTCCTTAAAAAACTCTCTCGCTCTATTTCCATCGTCTCGTGTTACCGCGTCAATTTTTAATTCGCGGTATTGAATTTTGCGTCACGGTAACACGCTGGCGCGTACAAATATATTCTTAGAAATGAATAGTTATTAGAGGCTCGTGGATCGAGATAACGTTGATCTATTGCAATATTTTGTGCAGCATGTTTGACAACTAAGTCGTGTAATATTTTCCTTAAATACCTACGGTCTGAGCTATGAAATAGATATAACTTACCATAATACGGGTAATAACGTGTTTAGTATAATGCAACCGGCCACAACGACGGAATAAGATGACCATAAAGTTGCGTCAATACTCGATCTTCTATAAAATATTTTCCAATCGTGATTTTACGATTGAATGTCTCGAGGATGATTACATATAAATTTGTACTAAAAATGATCTGTTCGACGCACTTCCCTTCATCAAAACAAGCAAAAAATTGATGCAAAATAAAATGCGGTGACATACAATCTAATCTCATAGTATACTGGCTTTTGGAATCGGTATCTGCAACGGAAGTGTCTTTCAATTTCTTCGTACGCTGTCGTAAAGAATTCAAAAATGTCTTGTCGTGGTCATTTCTGCAACACTACAAAGTGGCTAAGTCTAAATTAATAACACTCATGCTTCCAGGTCAGTTTTAAATATACAACACGTGTTATGGAGTCATTTCTAGCTGTCATTAACCTATACCGATAAGGAGAGCGGAAATCGCATGATCCGACGATTGTATCGATCACGCAAATTCATAACATAGCTGCTCATGCAAACCAATAATTTCATATCGCGAAATAATTTATCGACGTGTTCCGACATCGTTTAGCAACAAATTGTGCCTTATCGTTGACACCAGATTCCTATTTCCCTAAATGAACCAGTCGCATATTACATAACCTTTACTGAAATCTTGCAGTTTGCGTCCACCGTGTTTTGGTGCACGCGTTACAAAACTTACAATTAGCCGAATCACCACTGGAACAAAATAGAAAAATAGGGTAAAAGATAAAATACTTTTCATATTCTAACTACAGTGCTTAGGGCATGAGAATCAGTTTCTATTTTCCTGCAAATGCTATTTATAGAGTGAATTATGTTCGCATTAACAATGGTTAGGCTTGCGCACGAACGGGGCGTCCGTTCGAGGAATACAATCTCGTTGGTAACTGATTCGATCAGGATCGGTTGGAAAGCGGCGTTATAATGCGATTAAAGGCATGTAATCGGGCAAATCGTCATGATTTTTCGGTGTTACCGTGGCTTTGTAATTAACATTCCGTGGGGATTAATGCCAGCGCCACGAGAGACGTTAATTAAATCGATAAGGCAAATCATCCACGCTGACGGGGAACCGTCCAACGTCGTAACTAGAAGGCGGGAGAAAGTGCCTAACGCCGGTTTTTCGGACGGGCGAGCGCGCGAGCAGCCGCCGCGCAGCGCCGATTGTACGATTTTCAGTTTGAGATAACGGGCTGAACTTTTACCGGGCGTTACTAAACGGCAATTAAGCAACAGCACAACATGCATTGCTGCGCCGGGTGCTGTCATAGTTGTCAGACGGCGCCACCTTAAAATGTCAAGAGCTAACCGAGCGCCGAGCAAATGAAGAACATTAATGCGAATTGACGGCGGGTGAACCGGATCCGATTGAAATGTTGCGTGTCCCTGAAGACACATGCGCGCGGCATATTTTCGAAAGAATCCGATCACTCTAACGAGAGAACGTTTCTCGGCCGGCGCCTCCAATGATAAACTGGCCTTTCGCCACCCCTATTAACTCCGCGAATTTACCAGGAGTTCTACGCCTAGCATTTTTCATTTGGAAAGGGTCAACTCGTTCCGCCTGAGACTTTGCATATCTTTGTATTACACTCGGTCTACTCCAATTTCTTCAGTTCCATTTATTAAAAAAATATAGTATCGGAAATGGGACGATTCGCAAAAACGCTACATTGACAGATAATCTTACCTTATACATTATACGTTACCTTATACATTAATTGTCTTCGAAAATTCCAATATCATTTTATATGCTAGGCGGATTTTATCGGTAATAAAAATTTTTTGCATCGATTTCAAGAAATAGCAGGAAGCTTCTCCGTTTCTTGAACCATTTTAACGCTAGAATTACCGGATGAGTCAAAATTACTTGCTCCTAATTTTGTCTTTTAGAAATATTGAAGTTATGAATATGTTTCCATGAGAAAAATTTTTAATAAACTTCTCTATCGATATTTACACAAAACTGTTATTAAAGTTGTTATTAAAAGGCAATGTACGCCAGTTGTATTTAGTGCTTGATAGTTCTAGTGTTAATAAGTTCTAAATTGTAAATTCTTTCAGTCCTTCGACTATCTCGAATTGCGCAAATTCGTTTGCGTCATAGATGCATGAAATCTGCAGTCTATGTAAAACGAAACGACGAAAGTTCTTGCTCCTGGAATGACCTAATGGCAGAACAACGGTCCGAGCACATCGGTGGTTTGTTTCATCACCAAGATATATCTGAATTCATTGAAAAAGGAAAAACTATTCTTTTCTGTTCTCGTAGAGAACCTCCTGAAGTCATAATCGCCATCAACAATATGACAAAACGAACCCGTGGAAGCCGCAGGCTAGAAACAAGAATCCGTGGGAGGGTGCCGATCAAGCCGGGCCTGTCATGCTACGAGGGCTTTATGGTTCGCAATGTCACGTATGACAGGAACGACAGTGGCCGCAGAAAACGATTCTTATTATTAGCCGGCATCCCCTGTCTACCGCATTGATTTACTTCGACTGTCACAGCTCGATAATCCGGCCGTAATGCATTGCCGGCACTCGGCTCGGTGTACACCGACGCAAATCTTTGCGTGTAATACGTGTATGCGTGTATGTACACACAGCGGCGCGTCGCGTCTACGGTTCAATCCGGTTCGTTCTCGCAACCATCCGTATTAATGTTCGTCACTTAACAAGATCTCGAGTTTCCGAGGCAGTAGTTCCGCGGTGATATATATATGTCGCGACGACGACCGTCTTGCGACATTGCAAGCAAAATGTCGCGTCCATTATACATCTAGTCTTTCGATGGCAACGACGAAAATTGGGCGAGTCTGATTCCCCTAGACGACCAACATGTTTGGCCCGTGTCCGACCTCGTCGTCATTCTGTCTGAATAACGTTTCTGCTTGGTATACGTCGCAGACGATTCGCCGCGATGGCTTGTAGACAATTTTTTCCGGCGGGTGAGATGACACCCTTACATTATTTCCTTCTAAAAATGATAAGATTCAATCTACTTACAGTGATTTCTTTAAAAGCGAAATGACACCCTTACCTAATTCACCCTTACAATATTTCCTTCTAAAAATGATAAGATTGAATCTACTTACAGTGATTTCCTTTCAAAGCGAAATGACACCCTTACCTAATTCATCCATACAATATTTCCTTCTAAAAGTTATAAGATTGAATCTACTTACAGTGATTTCTTTAAAAGCAAGATGACATCCTTACCTAATTCACCCTTACAATATTTCTTTCTAAACATGATAAGATTGAATCTACTTAAAGCGACTTCTCTACTGTCGCTTGGATGATAAACGTCGCGGAATTGTCCCCGGAATGTCTCTTGGACATTCTGTACAATTCACTGCAATATATTACATATGCTTCAACAAAGAAATCAATAAAATCTTTACAATGTAAAGAATTAAGGGGATTCCGGGGGTAAGAAAGAACAATATTTTTATTAAAACTTATTAATATGAGGGTCTGGGAGAATGTTTTATTTTTCATTTATCTAATTCATTGTATTATTTATTTTAATATGTCAGTGTAGACAATGCTTATAGTCAATCGCGTTCTGAAACGATCAATAAAAAGGTCATTTACCTTGAGGATATCTGCGTTCCTAGAAGGGTGGACTCGTTGGTTGAAAGCTGGATTGATATCACGGAGTAAATCGCTGCGATATCGTCGACGTTCGATAGTTAGCGGTATAATACATACTCTCGTGGACCTCCCAGGCTCGATAACGTCGTAAACCCTCCCTCCCTCCGGCCACCGGCCTCGAACGACTCGGTTTAGGTGACGACTTTATGACGAAGACCTGTTAACAGTCGTCCAGCGATGACGTTCCAGATTACCTAACGCTTCCCGGGGTTCGATCGAAGATTACACTCGCTCTTAGATAAAGGTTTTACGTTAGACCCCGCCGTAGATAACACTGCACTCGAACGTCACGCGAAGTGCTCTTACGTATCGATGACACACGCGTCATCACCACCTACGAATCCACCGATTCGTGGTAAACCCGACAGGAAGAGAGCATCGGGGGAGAGGGGGAAAATACGGGAACGTCAGCGATCTGTGCAACGTCACCGGTGCGCTGGCGCTTCAATAATATTTATACCCACCCCCGCGCTCGAACAACTTTGGACAGTGTTGTTTGCCGAGGCGTGGGTGGCGGTGGCGCGTAATGAGATCCGAAATTCGTCCGTCGTTGATTGACACTGACTGGGGCGGACGATGATTTCCTCGGAACACCTCGCGTGTCCGGAATAATTATGACAAATAACGATCGTTTATTTGATTGTCTAATTATGCAAATTCTTCGAACGGGGCCACGAATTACTCGACTCCCTTACGAAGGAACAATTACTCGCGTGCTGAGATGTGCGTGCGGGACGGGGCCAAACAAAACGTTGCTACAGTGGACGTTGATTTTGGATATGTTTGTCGATGTTCCAAGCAATTTGAATGTGAATTTGCAAAACAGGAACGTTGCTTGGCATAGTAATAGAAACGAGCTCTTTAACCTTAAACGAGCACTTTGATCGCCAAACTAGAAACCCCAAAAATTCAAAGTAAGTTATTTAATGAAATAAAAATTGAAAAAAATTGAATGTGCGATAATGAGAGATTCTACAACTTTTTTGCATGTTACAGATCCTAATCAAATTTGGTATGATGAATATATCAACGTAAAGGTTCATTGTAAAACCTGCACAAACAATTCCGTCACCCACATATGGGTGACGTGTCAGTCAACGTGTTAATCCAGAATAGAAGGACTTTTTACAATCGAAAAGAAGCTGCTCGCGGATGGAAATCTAGTAAATTGAAGAAATGTTATACACGAGATCTTCAGGATCGGTTATTTATCGTTCTCACGTTTTAATTCCGGTGGGACGAGTCGAAAGGAATTCGGTATCACTCGAGGAGCGTCGAACCTCTGAGTAGCCGAGATTTGGTCCTCGAAGGATAAGAGCCCTGGGCACCCCGATCGCCACGAGTGTCCTTGTGCCAGCAACAAGATACAGAAACAAAAGATCGGCCTAAGCAAACGAATCCCTCGAAGGGCGTGAGTCAAACACAGCCGAGTGGAATACGCGGCATCGAGTGGCGCTAGCCGATGGTTGCGAACGATTCTCACAGCAATTATGTAGATTCCCCTAAGGCCTCGAAACACAAGTCGGCCGAACAAACGATTCCACAGGATAAGGAACACCTTCCTCTGTTTGCCTTCGCGCGTCGAAACGATTGTCTTCGCCAGTCGACTTTCCGTTCCCTCCTGGATTAGCTCTTCGGGCTCGAGTCGGATGCGGCATATTTTCCCGAAATCAGTTTCAAACGTGTACTCTGTATTGTGTATCTTGTGTGTCGGGGGTGTAACACAATACCATGGTACCGCTTCGAGGGTGTATTCAGTCGGGACGGGATAAAGCATAATTGTGAGTAGGTTAGACTCTGATTAAGGGGTTACATCGCTTCAAACGGTTGAAGAATTTGTGAGATACCAAACAATTTCTTTCATACAGAAAATTATGTGCCTACCACCTGGAAGCTAGGTTCTTGAACTGATGTCCCTCGACTGGAATATGGTGAGCACATATGGAAAATTATTTCGATAACATCTCGTTAACTATTCGATCAAGGACGTACGAAGGTCAACACATTTTTACGGAAAATTCGATATTTTTCCATTTAACACTAGGTTTACGGGAACCGTCAAAACGACGGGTCCTAATATTTTTAATTTACAATTATTAAGATTCTAAAGAAACATCCGTGAGGAATTATTCAACAAATTTATGTCTTTGGGTATATGCTATTTAAAAAAAATTGGCTACATTATTTGACATTACTTGTAAATTGGAATTTACAAGTAATGTAAAATAGTCGCTTTTAGTGCTGCGTAAACCTAGTATGAAAGAGATCAAGGTGACCTTGAAATCTCCGAAATGCCATCGCGGATATAAAAAGCGTTTACGTCACAATATTTCCCCATTTACCCTATGCAATTTTTGTCCATATAATTTCTTCATATTATTGCAATGGAAATATTCACGGTGGACAAAGTTATTGCCCCCTTCCTGTATGCACAAACAACGTTTAGCATCGAAGTTCTGAATTTGTAATAAAAATGAAAACAAAGTGAATCATTGTTTCCTTACTCGATTGATAGATATAATTATACGTTTCGAATCTTCACGGAGAACGTTTGCGTAATTCTTAGGAAACAGGCCAAGCTGTTCCATATATGACCAGTTAATAAACACAGCTATAAAACAGTTTTATTGCTCGATTAAATAGTGGACAGCCAACGAGTTGATACTAACTTATCGACCGGTTAATGGTTTCCGAGGAACTATATTTAGACGGAACAATTAATTAATATCTAGCTTAATTTTGACGCACCCTCGGCCAGTACATGGCTCGTTTTCTTCGAAGGGGCGGTTTAAGACTTCTTAATAAAACGAAGTACATCGAGAACGGTATTAAAGAAACCGTTCGCGATAGGATGCAGTGTACGGACGGACTCGAGCTCGTTTGTGTCTTCATGGTTAGCGTTTATCGGGGCGATGCGATAAAAGCGGAAAGACGTGGCCGTGTGCATGTCTTGTAATGGTCGTTCCGTAATTAAAGCTCGTCCTGTGTAGGACGAAGCTTATGTTGTCGTACCTGTGGGATAATAACGTAAGAATAGCGACAGGAACCAAAACTACTACAATTATTCTTCAATTAATATTTATACTTCTTTATTTTTATCCACATCATTTATTCTTCAATTCGTTGAATTACATAAAATTCGATTATTCAATATATAAATCCCCAAAAGTATCGTTTCACAAATAATCGTCTCGTTCATAAATTACCATTGAAATTAACAACGGTATGCTGAAATCTTAACCGTGGAAACACTGCATCCTGCAAGCCCGCCGAAACTTTCTTTTATATTTTTATTCGAATATTTAGACGCGGAATATTTCTGAACAGAAACAGTACTATATTTAAAGAAAGAGCAACGGACTCCAAGCAATTCGGTTATTTTAAGTTCGTAAAATTATTCGCAGGGGAAAGAATTCCAGAAGAAATTCCCATTTTAACTTTCTCAAGCGCAACTCTTTCACCTCATTGCGTCGATATTGTATTTCTGTCGATTGTAGCAATATTTTGCTTCGCCTTTGAAACTGTTCACGATTGGAATGTAAAATGTCGCAGACTAAAACACTCCTTGCGTTAAAAATAGAAGTAACGCGCGGCAATCCTCAAGCTAATTATTACAGAACTTAATAAAACATTCTGCAGTACCCACGTGCCCGTCAAGATGGCATCAAGCCACAAATTGATGTCTCCACGGTCGATGAAACACGTCCGATCTCCGAGGAGCTTCGGCCCTCCGAGGACCTCATTAAACTTTTATCAAACGACATTTCCATTGTTCGAACAATGCCGTAATAACTTTCTCGCGGAGTCTTTTATGGGACAAGGTAATAAAGTCGAAATATTCCGTGACACAAAAACACGGCCGATTCAGCTCCGCCCCAATGATATCGCGAAGACGACGACGCCGGATCCGCGCGAGACGCGAATTTCGTCAAGTATAATGTAAACCGCTTGAACGCCGGTGTCCAAGTTACGGCAACAGGCCGGTGCAAATCCGGACTGAATGCGCTTTAAACGAAGGCGTTTTTAGCATTGTCAAACGGCGCGTTATGGGCACAAAACGTCAGAACGCAGCCCGTGCACGCGTGAATGCGCCCGTGAATGCCGTAACCCCTTAGCACATCTTAAACTGGCTATGTACCGCGTTTAAATAGCCGTCACGGTTCACCATCTTACACGAGCAACACTAACGAGAGACAGGCTCCACTCTTGAAAGATCAAAAATAGTGCTTTATTATAAGAAACATCACAGACAATCTGGTAATAGCATTTGCAATGTGGCAAGCGCGATGACCAATTTCATCCTGAACACGCATATTCCTTTTGACCCCTTGCACTACATTTATTAGGGGAACCCAGAAGTAATCAATTATTTTGAAATCTAAAACAAACTTTGTAGTAAATTCAAGTTTTTATTTCTTAATACGTTCACGGACAGTAAAAATTTCAGTGAGTTGCCAACATAGACAGGCAATTTTTCTTGAAACTAGTTGTACTATCCGAAATCTGTTTAGACATAAACAATAATAATAAGTTAACTGTCATTACTAATGACAGTTCGTCATTAGTTTGAAATGTATATTAATTACAAAAACTTAAGGTTGTATAAAATTAAGTGAATAAAAATTGGCTTTAAATGAATGCTATGGCATTCATGTCATTTTGCATCACTATGAAAATGAATGCTATAGCATTCCCGTCCGCGAACGTGTTAATTTATTATATAATCTCCATCATTATCAAGGACAGTTTGCCATCTTTCCTGCAAATTTTCAACCCCCCTGTTATAGAAATCCAGGATTCGAGAAGTAGCTGTAGAAAACTGTAACAGAATACGTGTTTCCCCTTCAACAATCGGTACAGAACTAAAGGCAAAACAAATTCTTTGCAAATACTTGATTACTTATGGGTACCTCTAATATTTTGCGGTTTCAGTGATTAGAACTTTCTCATAATTCGTAATTTCCTAAAAGAAAAGGAGAAAATTTGTATCTAATATATGCCTATATCAAGAATGCCAAAACAGAATTTTATTTCGGTTCAAAGGAAATCAATAACATACGTCTTTATTATACTCTGTACAGAATCTGCATCACGAATATGACTCGATATTGTAGGGCAAGGGGTTAAATAAATTGAGCCATTTTGCAAGAAACTGAGAAACATCAGAAATGATAAGAAATTCTTTTTTCCGCTCATGTTGTACAGAAATTCTCTGTAGGCGTGTGTACGGGGAAATCGAAGGAAAAAATTCGCTATCGTAACGTCCACGGAAGATCAGCAGAAAGGATTCTGACGAGCCCCTGGTACACTGATTGCTTCCATCGAAGTTTGCCGCAGACATTCGTCGAAAAAAAGAGATCCCAAAAGAATCAGAAGGAAAGGAAAACACCGTGGTGCCCGGTGATTAAAACAAGCAAGCCGACCAGCACACGAAACACACTGACAGTTCTGACAGTCGACAGGATTGTAGGCGCGAGAGGCGTGAGCCCCTTCTGGTGCGATGGAAATTCGCGAGAAAATAAAATAGCTGCCCCTTTAGCCCGCCCTTTGTATCTGCCGAGGAGAAGCGTCCCTAATTGATCCCATTTCGTGTCACGCCACGATTCACTGCTCCGTTCGAGCTACTTCTCGGTACGCCTCGTCTTCGAGGTAAACTGCCGTCGTTTTAAAAAACTACCCAGACAGGCTTCGAACCTTATCCGTGCTCAATTGATTCCACGCGAATCCACTCACGAAATTTCCGAAATTTCTGCGTGCGAATTTTGATAGTTGAAATCAATTCGATGCGGGGTCCCAATGCTTTATTTTACGCTGATTTGGTACCAAACAAGTCTGTGTCATTTTTAAACGATAGCCCGTCTATATTGAATCCTTATTATTTTCGTTATGATGTAGTGATGTTTGTAAATTGCAAATACAGTGAATTCTCGATATATGTCAACAACACGGGAGACATACCGGAACCGTGTTCTGTTTACAGTCCGAGGCCTCTCGAGCTTCGTGGCCCCTCACGAGGTATACCCCGCGGTAGCTATACCCGCGGCAGGTATACCCCCTGGTTTATGAACCAGGACTTGGCGACATATATAGACAAATCACTATACACACGTAGTGTAACATAGTGTTCGTATTGTGGTTTTAACGATTTGATGACCCACTGTACGTTTTTATTTCAATCTGAAATGGAAAGTGAACGCAGACGAACGTTCGTGCTTAAAAATATTTAACTTTGATGAACGTTGTTCAAAACAAAATTGGGAGGAATTAGAGAAACATGGTCGAAATCGCTTTTTCCTTCCTTTTGTTCATTCTACTGAAGAAAAAGTGAACTCGATTCGAGGAACTGCAGGTGTAACCAGTAATTAAGGGGAGAAGCAAAAAGTAGCGAGACATACGAGGTGAGAAACAGTAATTAAAATGAAGCTACTCTGCCGAGGATATGTAACAAAGATGAGGAGATGCGGACCCTTGATTTTTCTGGTGATAAAAATAGATAGAAATTATCGAAATTCGATCAAGAAACAAGGTAACACCAATAGACTCAATTTGTCTGAAATGTGCTTCCTGATAGGTAACAAAATTCTTGGATAATTACCAATTGATTCACGTTCGAGCCATAAACAAAAATAATGACATTGAAATTTTATGAACAATGATCAGGTTCGTTTCTCTGTAATTGCTATGTCATAGAGTCTAACGATTTTATTGAGCGTCATAAAAATGTTAGACGTTGATATAAGGGCTAACGAAAGGACTAGAGAAACTTGGTAGGCCATTGCGTATTCAAATTAGGTATTCTCCGATTCTGGATATCCGAAAATTCAAACGACTTCAGGGATGGCGCCGTCTTGGCTTTGTGAAGCCGTGCCAACAGTTTCTGGGAATCGCAGCCGGTGGAGCTAGCTTTGATCGTAGATCATGCGGTTGTTTTGATTTGCAGGGCAATTGAAGCCGCGGTCCCAGCGTCAACGTGAAACGCATAAATTATTGCGACGGATTTGCAGGCTCTAAATGCGAACTTACGAGGTGTGCTTGCGATGAGGATAGTTGGGGGACTCGCCTGGGAAGCGGTTAAGTGTACGAAATCGCCCACGTTATGTTCGCCTATTGCAATATTGTTGACGTCAATTAGGCATTTTACGAAATATACGTATACAAAATATGTATCACCCAATTTGTGGTCCGTTACTCTCAACATATATTTCGGAAATACCCTGAAGACCCAGACAACCGATTCCTTCATCTTTTCCCTCGTAAACTTAGTGTACCAACAACACGTCTCCCTATCAAAAATGTATCCAAACGAAGTCATGACGTTCCAATTGCCTCAGCCTGCTTAGAAAATTAATGATATTCTCACACTGCGAGCATAATGAGAAACGGTCCTAGACTCAATAGTTTTTTACCAGAATTATTTTCCGTTGAGCACCCCGCGATCCACAATAACGAGACGTGAACTTTGTAGTCCGAACGAATGATTTTTATGACGATAGGTAGAAAAAGCGACCGACTCGACGGTGCAGCGTCATTATCAGAATTTATAATGCCGATGTGGGGCTTAATTCATGGAAACGCATTTTAAGTACCAACAGTCGACGTATTCGGCCGACGAGGCGCGTGTGTCCAGAATGACGCGCAGACATCACACGTGTGGCCCCTTGAGAAAAATTCCAACGATTTTCAAATGTTTACCCTCAATTTGCCTACTAATTAATGGCTCCCCCAGCCCCCTAATATTTCCCGGCCGGACGAGAATCAGTCGCTGGCGTGCTTCGTGCTACTTTCCCTGTCATGGTGAAAAATTCTGGACGCTCGTCCGGGAACAATGTCCGTGTTTTCCTTTCGACAATTAATTGTTCTCGTTAAGCCACCGTTACATTACACGACAAGATAAACATTTTGAAATTTTAGCCAAACTGTTAGACAACCGTTTCAGCAAATGCGAATTCACACGTATTTTGACAAATATTCTCCGACTTAAAATATTTTTTTAACTCAAGGGGCAATTTGTTCTTTCAACAAATTAAGGATTCCGTTAATCTTCATTAGTCGATATCAAATGAATATACAATAAAGATAGTGACTGAAAATGATTTTGTCGTGTTAAGATTGTTGATAATTCTTTCTTCTGAAGAAATAGCAAATAAGAGATTTTTGCTTTTCTAGATAATTATTTGAAGCATAAGAGACGGACTGAAAACAGAATCTAGACAATTTAATTGAATGCGTTGAGCACTGGCGCAAGGATTAATAACACAATGAAATTCTGAGTAGAAGCATCAGTCTTTTTCAGATGTGTATTATTAATATGAAATATGTCGTCGACAACGGGCAGACGAAGCGGAAAGACCTAATGGTTTCCAACTTGGAAACCACCGTGGAAGGTAGTCCTCGAAGGTTTGATTTAAAGTGAACGCATGTGGATAGAGGTGGAATCGGTGAAAAGATAAATGAACCCCGTAAACTCGAGATTCCAGGGTTACGTGATCTCGTAACTTTGCCGGCGCGACCTGGGACCAGTACGAAACCATGTGTCGGTCTCTCGAGCACGAAAGAAATGTGACGGTTATGGGGATTACGATCCACGGTGTGCTCGTATGTAAATCAGTCGACGTGCACGGAAAAAAATGAAAGGTTTAAATGCAAGCCACACGCTCTCTCTCCTCAGGCTTATTTGGAAATCTTCGGGTTGTCCTCGAGTCTCAAGTGGTTCCTAGGAAGAGCAGATGGATCCAGAGGAACCGCAGCAGCAAACTGCAATCATCTGTTATAGCGTACTATGCGACGTGCAGTCGTGTTCTTGTCGATTGAAGATTCGTATTTCAACGACGCGTGTACATAATTTAACTTGCAGGAAAAACCTAACCTTATCGAGCAGTTTATAGATTTTATTGGACCGTGATATAAATACGTTCGGTTCTGCTTCCCATCTTTATTTATTAATTAATAAAATACCAAACTATATCCGATATAATATTATAACTGAATCATTAAAATTAGGACATTGCAACCGAACGAACTTACTATTCGTTCAAGGAAAAAACATAACAACTCGTTTAAATGTTCGTTTTTGTACCTTCTATGCCTTCTGTTCCGTTTAAAAATGTTAACAAAAAACTATTAACCCGTTGCACAATCAGTTAAATCTGAATGCAATTTATTTGAATTCGGAATCCAATTCTGACATTCTGTTGTCAATGTTGAAAAGTTGAAGCAAATTCTGGGAAAAAATGTTCTGATCATTTCACACATGAAAGAGACGATGCAGCAGAGGGTGAGAAGAATCGATTCTGGCACAGAACGAATCGAGCATTTCGCACGAACAGTTTGCAAAACGCGTTTCGCTCTCCGTATGTGAAACAGGCTTCGGACAACATTCGAGGTGCATATTCAAGGCGGTTGAATCAGATTTGACAAAGAGAAAAAACAATGAATTTATCGGAGATTAAGAGAGTCTGGAAAATAAGGGTGGACAACCAGGCGGAGCGTGGTTATTGAAACATCAAAGGAAACGTCGACGATTTGTAGTCTTGCGGCAGAAATCAACGTGAAATTCCGTGGGCGAGCAGTCATCTGACTCGGACGATCTGAGTCGGCACGGTACGAGAGCACGTGGTCGGCAGAAGGGTGCTGACCCCTCGCAACGGGGTGCGCAGCAGGGTGCCGTTCTCCTCGAGTTCTTACCTTGCTCGGAGTTTCCGACCCGACGGATTCGGTTTCCTAGGCGTACCGTTCTGTGCAACAGTGAATCGGGTAGGTAGTACCGGGTTGTATGTCAACGCATTGCGAAGACAGCTTCCTTTGAACCGTTCCGGCCGCTTGTGCATCCCTTTCTTCTCGCCGAAGCTACCGTCGCATGCTTTTAGCCTCGGCAGACTACCTCGTAAAACTTTTCGTACAAATACTATTGTACCGAGTGCAGCTATAATTTTGTTCGCACTTTTTTTTTACTAATTCACGATGCAATTATTGCTACTATCAGATTTTCTAAAATAAAAATTGTTGTTTTAATTTAAAATTATTAAGATTCTAAGGATGCATACGTGAGAAATTATTAGGGGTACCCATTCCAAATATTCTAAAAAGTATATTTTTTACAACCCTGTAATAAAATAGTGGCGTCCTGGAAGACGGCAAACTGTCCTTGATAATGATGGAGATTATATAATAAATTAAGAAATGAAAACTTGAATTTTCTACAAAGTTTGTTTTAGATTTCAAAATAATTGATTACGTATAGGTCCCCCTAATATTTAGCAAATTTATTTATTTGGGTATATATTTTGTTTAAATTATGCTAAAAATGTGGGTAGCACGTTTCTGTTATTTTTATAAAGTGATGCAAAATAGTCACTTTTAGCGCTCCTATTGAACGATTCAGGAACAAGACAGGAACTCCTCCTTCATTGATTTCATTAAGTTGTAAAGAATATGACATTCTTAAATTCTCCTTTTTTGTCAGAAAAAAGTCTAGTCATAATCTTTGAAATCGTAGTTGAACTTCGAGTTATTCGATTTAATTTGATTTTAAACCGGTGAACGTCGAATTACAAATAATTTATTCAGACGGTTCTCAAGGATTCAAAAAATATATGGATTTAGATTAGCTAACATTTCTTGGCGAGATTGAATTACAGGTGAATAAGGAAACGGTTTCCTCGTGAGAATCGGCAGGTTCGAATTTTCCCGGTACGCCAGGGACTCTTAGGCAGGAATAAACGTCGAGAACTAGTCACGTAACGCGAGGTTATTTCTACTAAAGCTACGAAATTTACAAAACGCGAGCACCTGAAGAGCGTGAGCCGGGTTTCAAGTTTCTGGTGCCATTTAATGGCGCGACTTACCAATAGCAACGCGTATGTTCCAGACGCGAGTATTAGCATACTGAGTTAGCGACATTCCAAGCAAAGTTGCATACCTGCGACCGGGGGAACTGCGATTGTTGCAAAAAACCATGCGGCACTGATTAAGGCAACATTACGATTCAATTAGCATGTTTCCACCTTGTCAGCTTTAAGTACAAGGGTTTTCAGGAAACACGGCGACAGTGTTGCTAAATGCAGAAGAAACTACTCCCTCCCTAGAGCATTAGGACAAATGTGTGAATTCTCTTCGAGCGAACTATTTTCATTAAATAAGTTGGAGAAGGTATATCACTTCCATTTAGTGGAATTGACAATAAGCTTTAGTCTGATGATAAAAAATATTGTCTCCGATCGTTGCGAAAAATAACAAAAATTGCATAAATTTCAAATTTGAATAAATGTATATTTACAATCATTTGTAATCGTCAACTGAAATTGATAACGATGTAATGATCCTCTATTTAAACTTTGGCTACACACAATTCTAATTGTATATCTTTATGAATAGCGTAAGGGACTCAATTACTGTACATATGAACAAAATATGTAATTTTTTATCTATGGTGTTGATGATTCAACTATTTTCCATTATCAATATGAAATTAGGAAACTATAGAAGGTGCTACGACACCACTCCGTTATTAAAGAGAACTTGATTTTGTCTCTTGTGAGTGGCAAAGCAATTTCTGCTCGTTCGATTCATGCCACCGCGACAGGTCGTCAGGTGAAATTAAACAGTAGATTTAATCAATGATCTTACACGCGTCCGACTCCCTTTGTTCCGCACTAAGTGGAGTTGACATATCCTTTGTAATCCGAAGACAAGGACACCATTTATGGCGGCGTACAATTTCGAAACCAGTTCGACGTTCCTGCTGGCAATCAGTTGCCAGAAGGAATTAACGAGCGTAACCAATCGATGATGCCAGTTTATTTACACGAAGTTTTTTTTTATTTGGCACGCTCCACGTCGACAGAACGCTTACGTTTCGTCGCACGGAAAACGTTGTTTATAAGCACAACTCGCTCTCGGATCCTGTCTTATCGCGCCAACGAATCGTATCGATGGACAAGATGGCTTCGAGTTCACTTCTCCTTCCCGACTGACATCTCCTTTTCAAGCGTTAATGAAATATTGAAAATCCCTCCTTGAAAATTAATGCGATCACTTCGTTGACAAAACTTCCACACCTGCCTTTATAATGTTTATGCCTTTCATCTCGAACTTCACCTTTCCATAGTATGACAAAAAATATGTTCATGTATTCATAAACTACGAAATTTGTTGTGGCTCTTTTTAAAGTCGTCAGAATTAACTAGCAATTTATGCTTATTATTAGCGAAACCATAAGCATGATACTTTAAGCACTCGAATGGGGTTACTAAAAATGTCTATATCATTATTTAACATATTTTTTACATTATTAAATTTGTTTGTATTTAATAAATTACTAAACCTTCAGGTATTGTACGAGTAAATTCCACCATTTCCGTACGTATAACATAAAAAAATATATATAAAATATTTATATATATATTTAGTATATATATTTATATAGAAGGGGAAAATATTCTAGGTCGGAAGAAATGTTTCGTTTTGGAGTTAAAATAGCATCGAATGCAAAGGGTTAAAGATTTGCACATCAAATTCAATACTTTTAACGTCCGATCCTGACACCAAAAATGTCATATTTAAATGTATAAAGGATAAAGCGTCAATAATTAGTGCAGGGTTACTGTACTTTCTTGGTACCTAAAGAAGAACACCTTTGGTCACCTTTTAGCCTTCCCCTTTAACTACAGTGAATTCTCGATGTATGTCAACAGCACGGGTCTTGCCGATGACATATATCGTCCAGGAGGCATACCAAAGCCGAGTTTTGTTTACACTCCTCGGCGTCCGAGTCCTCTCGTGGCCCCTCGTGGGTATCCTCCACGGCAATGGGGATAATTCCGCGACGTTTATCTTCGAGGCCTTGGCGACATATATAGGGAAAAGTAGTGTACTTCGCAACTACTGTAATCACCGACCGATCCATAGTACATACCGATTACAAAGCGTATCGGAGTGTGACCGTGTCCCGCGTATTTCTGGCGCCATTCGACTGGACAGGGGCTAGTCGACAGGCTCTGGTTCGCCGGTGCGGCCGTGTGTTTGCTCGATAGGTTAGCGAAATTCCAGCGGAGGGAACGCAGCGTCGCCGCCCTATCCATTTGCGTTTCTCGTGCGCTCGACAAAGCCTTAGCCGGCCGTGCACCGTTCCGTTCGGCAGCGGCGGTTTAAATCGATCGAGCCGCCGCCAGCCAATCGTCATCGGTCCCAGGGCGCGAAATTGATTAACGTCGGGGCACGCTTCGGCTTTCGATTTCGATTTCGGGGTCAGTCCCCGACAAGGGGGACCCCCCTCCGGATACGGGCGCACCGTTCCCAGAACACACCTTGTGCCCCGATCGAAAGATTGGATCTAGGCTGCCCGTTAACCGCCTCGAGAACTCGATCGTCCGCTATTCTCGATTTTACGATGCCTCGATCCCTCACCGACTCTCTCCCCCCGCTCGGTTGTCGCAATCTGTATCGCGATAAATAAAACAATCGATAAAAATCCGATATCGTCGTCCCGGTTACACCCTGGGACCCATCACATCCGTAACGAAGCATAATCTCGACGGGAGTTATGCCCGTCATAAATGCGCCCTAGTCCGGCCGGCTTACGAGCAAGCTGCGGGATTTTTTCAGTGAAAACCACGACGTTGCCTTCGGCCAATTGTCGGTTTATTCCCCGCTCGATCTACGACGAGATACCTCGTCGCAAGACCCGCGGAAATTCCAGCCCTACCGCCAATTACCCCCGCGATCTCTCTCTTGTATAACGAATCAATTACGCTGCGTTATTTATCGTCGAATCGCTGTCCGCGCACCGATAGGGACCAGATACAGGAGAGATATGACTCCGCGACCCGGGTTCTCAGGATTATTGGCATCGTTCTTTCTTTCTATTTTTTTTCTCTCTCTCTCTCTCTCTCTCACTCTCTTTCGCTCTCTCCGCTCGATGAAAAATAAAACGCGCGACGTTTCGACACGTAACGGCGACGGAACGACGATTTACAGCTTTTCCAGCGCGTTCTCGTACGATGGAAATAACATATGGAGAAATAAAATCGAAACGTTTCAAGGGATTTTTCCATGCAGCTACGATCGATACGCGCACGGCGATGATCTAAAAACGCGCGGAAATGAATTTGTGCGCGGGCGAGTAAGCGCGTTTGTCACGATTCCGCGATGATTGGAGCGTTCGAATGAGAACCGAGGGCCGTGTGTTCCACCTAATCCCTGTTTACCAGTCGTAAACGTCCCGGCCTTGCAAACTGAAAACGCCACATTGGAATCCCTTCGCTACTTTTCTGTACTTTATGCGTGATTCTTTCCTAAGAGATCATCAATTACGGTATTCCGCGGCCTGAAATGATATACGAAATCAGTTCTCCGCTTCGCTTCGTGTTTCAAAGAATTGCCGCAATCACATACAGGAAAAGGTGTCTGCAAAAATGCCGGTTTAAATCTCGCGATAAGAGCGCAGATTCGACGCGCACCGAGATCATGAGTGGATTCATCGAGCATTACTGTCACCACGTCGATATTACGTTCGTTTAATCCGCAACAGAGATCTACGTTCATCGCGTCCCGATTCGTATTCGCTGGAACCGAATTTCAAAAATCCCGGTCCGCCGATCAGCGAATCGGTTTAATCCGCGGACAGGAGGACAGTCGACGGTCGTTCCTTTTGTTCGTCGAACGCGCGAAGCCTGGCTCGATCTCGTTCCAAGACTCGTTATGCTCTACAATTTGTCTCTCGGGCTGCGTTACCGCGGTGATTGCTTCCCCGGATTAAGTAGCGTGACTAGTCGGATTTCCCCTTGGTGGAATTCGAACGACGCCGGCACAAGGGCCGCTGGATCTGTTCGAGGTTGATCTGGGATCATCTTAGTCCCCTTAGCTCACGGTCGAAGAATCGGTCCGAGCAAGCCGAACGCAGAAATCGCAGAGAATCGGCGGAGATTAGGCCGAAAATGCTGGCAACAGATCCGATTTTCCAGGATCATGCTGAAATCGTGGCAGATCGGATGATCCCACGGGAGGTTCGTCGATGTCTCTTTAAACGCGGAGGTCCACAAAGGCCCGAACGCCTCTGCCTCCTGGGTATTCGTAGGAAATTGAAGGCTCCACCGTAAACACGCTTGCACAATGCCAGGATTCAGACGATAATTTACGGGTCACGATACGCTCGCCGAGGACTCTGATTTCTGGGCGCACATGTTGGTTCAGCGTCTTTTCTCACGCGGCGCGTTCATGACTTGTTTGTTTATCCACCCGGGTTGCACTTAACCCTGCTGTTCTTCGTGGGCCTATGCGACTCGGAAACGAATTGTCGCAGTCAACGTCGTCGCTAACTTCAACAAACATTCTCCTCTCTTCACCTTCAATCTTGTAACCTCAGAAAAAAACATATTCAACGATAGCCTTTAAAAATTGTCGGCCGAAAAGAAGAAAGATAAGGTGATACAGCACTAAATTAAATTAGAGATTATCAACAGCCTCTGTAACTCTAAACGCCTCGTGTTGTATTTTTTTGGCAGGGGGTGGGGGTGGGGATTCGTGAGTTGCGTTTTCCCAATACACAAAAAATAAAGCTTCGATCCACTTATAATTCCAAAAGCTTCCCTGGCAGTTGAAATTATCCTAGTAGCCATAAATCACAAATGCGTTTGCTCAATTACGCCTGTTTGCCTCCAATGATCATTAATCATAATAATCGATACCTTTGTAGATGTGACGGGTATTTATTCGCTCGAATACCTGTGCAACTATGCATAGAGTTGCAGTTGGCTTGACACTAATTTATCACTACGCTGTTATGTCAACTATGTACATACGTATGTCGAATTGTTCGGCACAATAGAAACACGTCAATTAGTAACACTTCACAGCAACAACTTGAACAATGCAATTGCTACTAACATTGTAACTAGGCTATTTTGAAATCATTTTTCGTTCACCTCTGACTCCGTACAATAAATTAATTTTTTTTAACTAGAACACATTTGCACAAGAAAATTTAAATAACAGCGCCATAAATGTCTTGTTAGAAATTCAAAAATGTACCACACAGATATCACCGAGTGTAGTCAAAAATTATAATGATTGTGGAAGGTCGTTAAAAAATTTGCATCTTGACATAAGGGTTGAGAAGCCTATAATGGAACGTAATACATAATTTAGAAAAATATACACCGTACCGTAACTGTAATAAGAATTTAGGGCTCGAGTTCGATTAAAAATGAAGCCAACGGTTCGGTAACTGTAACAAGGGTATAAAAATCGAATCAGGGGAGATCAGGTATGCCTGGATTACCTAAATAAAAAGCCCAAAGGCGCCACGCGGCCCGTTCGGCGCCCGCTTTCATCCTCGGCCCAGGAATTTATCGTGACGTCACAATAAGATACAGAATTTATTGACACCGGGCGAAGACGTTTCTTCCCTTTTTGTTCGACTTTTAGAATTCGGTTCGTGACGGGACACCGTATCTCCGGCCGAAAGAGCGTTCAATTTGTACACCGGTCCGTGAATCTACTCATTTGAATACAAAATTTATCTAACGTTCACTGATAATAGTTGAAAGCGAGCAGGATGACTGTCCCGTCGAACGAAAAACTGGCTTGAATCGTATCTATCGCCGATACGGGAGTAATTGAAATAATCGGCGGGACGTTTGTGAGCGGGACAAGCCTCGTACGCGTTCGTGTAAAAGAGGACGGGGGACATGGATCAAATAAATTTAATCGCATTTTTATGAATTAGTCGCTCCGTGCGTCCTTTCTACAAGTTTACGACGCGTCGACGAACGATTTAAAACGTCGCATTTCATCCGGTGAACACTTGAAAATTCGTCCCGTTGCGTTCGTCTCTCCTAATCAGCATGAAAACAAGCCGGGAAACTGAGGGATAGCATGAAATAGTACGCGCATAAATAAATCGTCCCCGGCAATTTTGTCTACGCCGCTTTCTCTCTTATCTCTCCGCCGAGCATCGACGATAATCCGCGCAGAAAAACTACGTTCAATCAAAACCTTCTTAAATTGACGATATTTCTGACGCAGGACACGTCCGATCATCGTTTAAGAAGCTTGATAACAGTTCATCTCGTCGCCGAGTTATTGTCCGATCGTATTGCTATTACACCGGGAAATAAATTCCCGAGTACAAGGAACCGAAGGTCAAATCAATTTCTCTAAGAACGAGCAAATTACAAGACGAAGAGGAAAACGCAGTTTACGTCGACGAGACGATGAAATATGTACCTGTGTAAACTCCGACGATCTTTCCGTTATATTCAGTCAAAATAATCAAATTGATCTGATCTCGCTGTGTAGGAGATAATAGGGTAATGACGGTCACTTAGGCAAGAATAAAATGAAAGTGCAGATGGAACATTTATCACCTCGTTAACTTAACATTACTCGTACAATAAAAGAAGAGGATTAGTTTCATATTCGTCTAATAAGTAGTGAAGTTTATACAGATAAAAAAGATATTTTTGACTGCCATTGCCTATACCTCTGAACAATAGTGGTTACTATGCAGGTAAGGATGATCTGGGTATCTTTGTTTTTCTTTTGTTTTTCTTTTAATTGAAAGCTTAATTGTAACTCCCCATAGGGGGTTATAAAGCTATACATTAGTAATATATGTACATCTTACTGTTAAGCATTAATAATGTAGGAACCGTAGAACACATTAGGTATATAACACATAAGTACATAACTTTAAATCTTTAAATTACATTGCTTGAAAAAATTGAAAAGAAAATAACATGCCTGAATATTCGGTTCATAAAGTAACGATCTGATATTTAAGGGTGGAAACTATCGTTTGAGTTGAAAACCAAATGAAACTTGTTTTTCTTCGCAGTTAGGCAACGGTTGAGTGGGGACCACACCCTCGTGCAACGAACGGTATATTAAGACGTAAAAGAACATGTCATTTTATAATAATAATTCTAACCATCATTGCCCGCCCGACTGCTATTCTCCCCTGCTCGTTCGAAAATAGAAAATCGACGCAATCAAAAGGAGATGAACGGTGATTGGTAAAATAAGATACAAATTGTTAGCTGCGTCCCCGTTTCTGCATATCGAAACGAACTTTCCGTGCGATCAGGATAGCACGCGTACGAGGCTAATCGGTAGCTGAGCCGCTTTTAATTACTTCCTTGAACAGCGAACAGTTCAAAACAGCTCGAGATCCGTCGGAATCGCGGTTTAACATTTTTGTATGTTAGTCTGTCGCGCGGTCTCATCGTTTTCCCCCGATAGATTAGCATACTTATTCGCTCGTGCATCGGGTTACACCTGTTTTCTATCGGAGACAAACGCGAGTAACAAGCCCAAACGGGGAACACACGGGAGGAGGCGTGAGTAACGAGGAACGTTGCGAGCGATCCACGAACGAGCATAATCCCGGGATCGTTTTGACACGCGCAGCTGATTCACCGGTGTGTTCGAGGAACTGTTACCGAAACGCGACGAACCGGAACTCCTCGGCAATGGACCAGAGACGAAGACTTCAGCGACGAGACAAGAGAGGCTACGTATCTGGAGTAATTTACCTGTCGGATTATCGCCGTAGAATCGCGTCTCAATTACCGCACTGTCAACCGTTCTGACGCCACGCCGGCCAGACGACAACTTATCGGTGAGAGCTGGCATCAGTGCACGGCGAAACTGTTATAATCGAAACACGGTTTCCCCCTTCCTTCCTTTCCTCTTCATTTTTTCTTCGACAATTCGAATGAGGGTCTGTGTAAAATTTTGGTCGAAATTCGGTTAACAGCGTTGTGGCCAGATCAGGGGAATGAACTCGAAACGAGGGGAATACGGTTACCCTCTCTCTGCTGTTACCGAGTCAGTCACGACGCAGGCGCAGATGCACCGAGAATTGGGTACCCGCGTCGCGTCACGTGACCGATCCGTGGCGGAAGTGTGGGGATGCTTGCCGCAGACGAGGGGAATAACGTCAGGGTACAGTAGAGTGGTGGTAAGTCTTAATTAAGACGTATCAGGACGTATTGATATCACGTGTCACTGTTGTCACTAAAAAAGTTATTTTTAAACCGGAACGGACAATCGCGTTATTAATGTAAGGTAATGAGATATATTTTCATTCTGGTTTAAATGGTTTAAATAGTGGCAACAACGGAGTAATTATAGAACCGATCGATTCGGTTTGTAACGTTCAAGCCTGCTGTGCTATAGTGCAACGACTATTGGGGGCGCAGCGACTTATGAATATGCACGCACGCATACACGTCCTTAGGAATGATTTATGCTTTATGCGGCACGACTCTGGTGCGCCGTGTATACGTAACCGAGGACCGTAGACAAAATATCAGCAATAAACGGATGATACTAGGAACCCATTGTTCCACTCACGGAAAACGAGGTTGATAACTGCGAAGTCTCATGCCCGTCGACCATATTATCGTTACGGTTCGTGATAGACAAGAGGTTCGCCGAGTTATATTTATTTTTACCTTCACATTCGACTCTCTTGTGCGGATATTGTTATAGAAGAATTATTTAGATTAATTTTCTCAATGACATACAGAAATTCTAGAAACTTTGTAGTAAAGGACATTTCACTTGCATAGTTAAAACAGTGGAAAGTTTAGAAGAGTTTAAGAGTATATATTACTTTCACTACATTAAAATTATTAGTGAGAAATAGAAATGTATATCTAGCTCCTGTGTCTTGCAATTGACGCACAAACCTTTTATTTTGCACAAAGATCCGGAGTCCATAAATGAGAAATCTTAGAAATTTTAGTTAATATACTCTTTTTTTGCGTTTTACACATCTTCGTGCTACATAAATGACTTGCAACTCGAAACCTTTACAGAAATACAGTAATATTTAAGTACTATAGACTTGAATAAGGTTGTACTTCGTATAACCAAGCCCTCAAGCGATATTAATTTAGACTCCATTAATTAACTCGACTGAATTAATTGACTCGATTAAAAAACGGCGAAATCGTTGGTACATGTAAGATTGATAGCCAACGCTTCACGTAGCAGCAACTTACAAATTGAAATGTTAAACAGAAATCTGGATTTCATACTAAAAATATCCGTGGTCGAAGAAAATGGTAAAAAAAAAGAGTTCATTAAGCTTCAGTGAAGCTTTCAGTTCGCGTTTCGCGTGACTCGTTTGCCAAGACAAGATTTATATGTAACGCTCCGCGTAGCAACTGTTTAAACAGACAGGTCAAATAGGAATGTAGATTTACCACTAAAAATGTCACCGGACTAAGAAAATAATAAGCTATAAAAGTCGGACATGCGTGATCTAGATCCCATTCGGGATCGATAGCTATATCGCATTCGGGAAATCGGTGACTATTATCGAAATACGTTGCATTTATTTCTCATGCAATTCTTAGGAATTGCAATTTTTTCGAAATCATTTTTGCACGCCATTCGGTACACCAATTCTTTTAATTGCTCAAGAAAGGTCAGATCGTTCGGTCCGATTTTTAAAAAGTTATACTGTTTTAACGGGCGTATGAATACTTATACTGCAGTCTTTTTAAGACGCGTTTTAGTTATCCCTAGTTACGTTACAATTAATTTAGGCTATGCTTGTTGCTTTCTTCTGACTGCACGTGCCGGTGTAAACTCGAAGTCAGCAAAGCGTTAATGAGGAGACATTCTAGCAGCTATAACTGCGAACAAAATTCAGAACGAAATCGCAAGGGGTTAAAAAACGATCCATAAATCTGTCGATCTCCGGCTAGAACTGAAAGTCCAGTTTCAGGAGCGGTACCTGTTCCGTGAAAGGTCGGCGCGAGAGACGCGACAATTATTCATAGAGCAGGACGGTTCGCGGGCTGGCAGAAGGGGAGAAACTCGGACAATAATTAACCGGTGATCGAGCAATAAATCGGCCAGGTTTCGACGCCGAGGGGCAGCCGGACGAGATCCAGGGGAGAGCCGGAAGAACGGCCGTGGCTGATTTAGCATCGAGCGGAGGAAAAGCCGCGGCCGACGGCTGGAATTATGCAAGGTGACTGCGGTGTTTGTCTAACGATCGAAGGATAAATACGGCCTCCGTGACCAACTACCAATCACCTGGCCGGCGTCGTAGTAAAATTACGCGCGAGCCGAGCGCCGGCTGTCGTTTATTGGCTCGATCGTTGTTCTCCGCCGCGAACGGATACCGACACTGCCGGCGATTGGCTGCGTCGAAAAAAATCGAATTGCTCGTATGTACCTGCTCTCATACACGGTGCACACGCTCTGTGCTCTCTTTAGAAGGGCGTGCATTACGCGCACGGCGAATCTGAAAGGATTCGAAAGCGATTCCGCTGCTGCCCGTGACGTCGGACGATCGAATCTGATTGACGCGAGCTGCGACCGACGTAGTTACCGCTGTCAGCGAGGAAAATGTGATTTTGTTTCCACTGCTTGATACATTAACCTTTTAACTGTGCACGGCGCTTATAGGCGCAAAATGAAAGGCGTCTAAAGGCGCCCAATGCAAAATAATCGTTTAAAAACAAAGTGACTTTCAGACGGTTAATTTGTAACTTCTGGCCCGGCGTTCAACCACAAATACTGAAGCAAATCGCAATTCAGCAGTATTCGAGATATCGTGGTAACACAATACCGTTTCAGAGAACGCTTTTCAAAACATTTTTCAACTTAGAAAACCCTGTGAAACCTACAGCCTCACGTCAGTTGCATTGTTGTCGAGCAAGGTGCGACTGCGGTGCCTAAATTCCAGCAGCTACAAATCGCAAAAGCTGACTGAAACTACGAGAGACTAACTTTGACTGTAGAGAATGCACGTCGACAAGTAACGGGGAATCGATCGTACCTGAAATGTTTCGCTCGAGAATCCCCACAGCTGGCGAGACTTGCGGCGATCGCGGAAGAAATGGCGAGCGTATCCTCGAAACGGGCGATTAACGTCATGTCCCCAGCGAGGAGCGAGCACGGCGAGGGGTTAAACAAGGTGATTCACACGCGAAACCACGGACCGCGGAACAACGGGCCCTTGTTGTTCAGAAAACGTGGCCACTAATCGCGTCAAAACACGCGTTAAGGATCATCCTGACCGACAGCCGACAAACGTAGTGGCCAGGACGGACGAACGGAGGAACGAAACCGGACAGACAAACGTGGTGGAGAGAAACCATGTTGATGCCTGCCGGCTTTGGATCAGGTTGAGTGAGTTGTTTCGAGCTCAGCCTTCCCCCAGCACGGCCATCTACGTGTCTACTCGTGTAAGATAATGCCGGCTACTCCGGATATCCTTCCAGCGAGACTCCTTCGCGTTTCGATATTGAAATCCTGCGGGCGCTGACTTTTCCGACGGTCCACCGTCTCGCGAGCACTTAACCGAAGTCGATGCTACCTCGCCGTATGCTATTTTTCACAAAATAATAAATTATAACGTAAATAAGTTGACATGAAAGCATTAAGGGCCCGGGATAGTCACGTGACTTTTTAATTAATAATTTCCATTCAAAGCCTTCAGACACAGACTTAAGAACCGTCTTGCTCTTGATCGGACGGGTCTTAAGTCTCTGACCAAACTCGTCACATTTTGTTGCTCTGTATAATCGATATTATGAATTCTGACGCCAGAAACGTGCTTCAATTTTTTCGCTTTATTTCGCAGAGAATCAAAACAAAATATAGCTCAATTTGTAGCTAGAGACATTTTCTAGTGCGCGCTGCTCTCCATTACCAAATATCTGCATAATCTCGATAGCTCCTGACCAGCGCACACTAGATTGAACCTTCCCTCTTCGAACAAGCCCTTTACCAGCGACAAAATATTCTTATATACGGATGAAAACTTGAGGCACGTGAAATCATTTTTTGATGGTAATGTAGTCACTCTACCTTATCGAGAATCTACAAAGACCTGGCCCTTAAACTATTTTTTTACACAAACTGATAATCGCTAAGAAGGTAACCACGAGCAAGGACATTTCCCTAAACAGTTCTCTGTGTGGTAGCAAATGATCTGAACGAAACGAACAACATCGCGGTAGCCCTCGAACCGTTCCATGAATTGCCACTGTTTTACGAGCATTATCGGCATTACAATGTGCCTATGCATAAACGAAATAAATTAGCAAGGTGTTCGATAGCGGCACTAATTAAGCGTGTAACGTCTCGGAAAGCATCGTATTACGGCCCGGACAAAGATTGTATCTTTGTCTTGTATCTTGTCACGGATTCACTGTATGTAATTTATTTTAATGAGTTTGCAGACCATGTATTTATTCGAGCACGGTGTTCCGTCGCCGTCGAATGAATTCATAACCGTCGGCAAGCAGCGAAGAGTTAGACGTTCATTAAAGACAGCGCGGCTGTCGCGGGACATTACAAACGAGCATGGCACCGTATCGTAATCACATCGTATAACTTTCTCCGCTGCTATTGTCCTTTCCAACTCCTGCTTTTACGATCCACGCGTGCGCTGTACGCACGTGGATTATTACGTTCTCGTCGCCAAGCGGAGGCCATTTATTCTGGCGATCCGGTACCCGGTGCCATTATTAGTAGTACGTGTACCATTATGGGAACTGAGCGGGGCCAATAACTTTGTCCACCCTGAATAATTTCCGCCATATGTGAAAATATGAAAAAATTGGTCTACACAAAACTGGCATGATACAGAGGGGGGAATATTGTGATGTAAACATTTTTTGATGTGCGTGAAGATGAAGATTTATAGGAAGGAGAATATTGCTATGCTGGAAATGATACCAAAAAAGAAATGGTAAACAGTAATCGTCGTACAACTATAATTTGACCTTACGTTTGTTTTCCAGGAGATCGACGAACGATCCTCAAAGCAAAAGCCCAAGGTGCTTCAATTCCGAGATGTTTCTGCATATTGACGTGCTAGTTAACCAGGATTACTCATGCGAACACATAGCTCGAAGTCGTAAGAATTGGTAATGATAGACACGCCTCAAACAAGTCAGAAAGTATCAATTTTCGCAACGGTGAACTAGGAGTGGAAAGATCGCCGTTCCGAGGTTGTACGAATTTCAATTCCACCCAGGTTGATGTTTGACATTAACACGCCACTTGTTTAGCAAATCGCTACCACGTAACAGAAAAACGTTATTGTCTTTCTAACTCCTATCCTGGCATAGGAAAAAACTTCGAAAAGTCGAGGTAACATATACTTAACCCTAACAGCTCTAGAGAAAAATGAGCGGTTGCAGATTTCTTATCTTAAAATTGTTGAAATTACAAAGACACTTCCATTCTACGAAGGAAATGGTTGAATAAAGTTCTTGTACAAAAAATATCTAATGATAGAAATGACGGAAACAGATGCCAATCACTTTTATTGCCCGATCAGATTAGCCTTAATGGAACAGCATTTGTCTACTTTATATAGACCTACACTGTCCTGAATTCGTGGCCATGCATGGGGATACATTGCATCTAATGGAATATTGTAATTGTGAAGTCTCGCTGAAACAAATGCTGGTAGCGAATGCGTTAAATAACGCCGCGTCCTTCGGAGCGTACTTTTTACACGGAACACCGTGTTCCCTGAACACAAAAGAGCCACGAACCGGAGACCGCGTACGGAATAACAAATCAGCCGACAGTACTGACGATTAGAGATTTCGATCACGCAACACTTGATCCTTCGTCGCTAGTTATCCAGCATCGATGCCCGACATCCTCGAGACGCGTTATAGGAGGCCGTCTCAGGGGAACGTGAGACGCGCTGGGCCCAGTCTGTCGTATACGGAGCTCAGTATCGTAGCATAACAGGTACACCTGAACAAGTTGCCGGTGCTCTCGTTTGAGGCGGCGATGTGTACTTAAGCAGACCGAGTGACCGTGTCCCGTGCTGTAACTCATCGTAGGATAGCCATCTGTTCCGCAGAACACGCGTATCAATTCGCCCCTTCTTCGATTCTACCTCCGGGGCGCAAACCCAACAAGATGTTCCGTTTCCTCCCACGTTCACCCCTCTCTACAATTCTCTTGCATTGCTAAACAATTGGTACAGTATTGGGTGAACGAGACAACTTGATCACCTCATATTTTGCCTTTAGTTCTGCACCGATCGTTGAAGAGGAAACGCGTATTCTTTTACAGTTTTCGGTAGAGCAGCCTGTCTTCAAAATATTCTAAAAAGTATATATTTTTTTACAACCCCGTAATAAAATGACAGCGCCCGCACCTTCCGGGAACATATTCGTCATTGCATACTTTTTCATTTTCATGCGGGATTTAATTTGCCATTTTATACATATTTGCCTTGGATGTTAAATAAAAAAATGTATCTTCTGAATCTTTTTGCAGAGATTCTGGATTATGATTTCTTCTTTAATAACAACAAGAAACTCATTACTCAATTCAGTATTTAGTTTTTCTAAAGTTCTAAATAAGAATTTAAGAGACTTTAAGAATTTATATGTTATAAAATAAATGAGATTTATAAGAATTTTCTAGAAATACTGGAAATACTGGAATAAAATATTGAACCCTGGATTTCTATCAGAGGGGGATGTAAAGTTAGTGTTAAAATGTAAATATTAGTAAATTTTGGACGCTGTTCCGCAGACATCACAATTTTACTGGCATCCTAACTGTAGATCTAATCCATACTTGACCATTAAACTGTAAAATGGTTTGTGTCTGGACGATTTTATAAAATTCGCGTATTTTGCTTCCTACTATTTACAAGATATAACATGTCAATACAGTATCCATCATGATCATCGTAATAATCTTTTAATTTGATGTGCAAAAAAATAGTATAGAATAATTTTATATAATATCGAAATTTCTTTTTCTAGGATTCCATTACAGAAGAATGACATCCACAAAAAGGGTTCAATAAACGAAAAACTAAATAATATTGAATATCATTGAGCAAGTTCAAAGTATTTAAATATGCGACCGGACCCGAAACCAGGAATCTCGTCTGGAATCTAATCCCGAAGGGTCGAGCATTCGTAGCCGAGGATAATGAATAATACCGTGCACGTAGGAGCAATTAAAAGAATCGTATTGCTTGCAGGCGCGAAGGTGGCGTGTGCCGGTGAAAAGAAGGAACTCCTATCGCAATGTCGTAGAAAGAAAAGTTGCCAAGGTGACTCTGTTTGGCCGCGTCGCGTCGGTCCGGAGGCACCTGAAACTTTGCGAGCGCAGTAAAGATACAACTCGCTGCCGACCGGCCGGGGCTGTTATAAACGCCCCGATATTATCTCGCCTCGTGTAAATGCATATTGAAAAGCGGTTACGCACTTCGTTCCGGAGAACCAGCACCGTCATACCATTCGTCTGTGTAGAATCCGCGCCTCTGGTTCACCGACAGGAACGAGAAGACTTCAACCCGTATGAAACTCAATCTTTAACGCTTTAACCTCTTGCCCTGTAATAACGAACCAGAAGTGATGAAGATTTCAAGCAGAATCTACTACTATCCCTGGCAAAAAGTTTTCGCATTTAAAAATTACATAATTTTCTTAAAATTCAACCAAACGAGTTGACACATCTTGACATGTTAGAAGACGTAGTTCCGACAAATTTGTAAAAAGTTTTTAGTCAAGACAAATTTTGCAATGTTGTGATACTGCGGAATATTACTGAACTTCGCCCTTGGGTCGTATAACTGATTAGTTCGGTTAACAGATATCATAAGCGTATTAAAATTGCTAGGCAAACGAACGAATGTTTTATCGCGACATTAAACACTGGCGTTCGCGTACGGACCTCGCCGCTAATGGAAGTAAATTGCCATAACAAATGAAAGTAGGCAGAAACCGAGGCGATCGGTGCCCTTAAACTTGTTTCGAGCAGAGTCCGCACGGCTCGTTGGCAAGAAGCCTTTAAGCCGAACCTTAACGGGCCAAATATTTGCACGCGACAGCGAAGACGCGGGGCAGTACGGCCGCGGTAAATGTCATTTCTAATTTTTCCAAACCAACAGCTTCATTCTCGGTCGATGGCTGGGTGACAATGGCTTTAGCGACGACGTGCATTAAGATAATAATTGGCTGTACAAACGGTGAGCCCCCGGCCGATGCCTGGCCACCGACCATTTATCGATGGACAGTTTCTCACAGCTCGGCCCTAGAAGAGGCGACCGATAATTGTACTAATGCGACCTGTTTGCCGACTTCGTTTTCCGAGGACGTTAGGGAACCGCTTTGATGGATTCGTGGCAACCATGAGACGAGGGATCGAGACCGATATCGGGAACGGCTCTACAAAAGAAAGCGACGGGACTTTAATTAAGATAAAAGGAAACGCTCGTGCAGGCGTCAAAATGAAACATTTCGAGCGGCCCCCAGCCCTTTCCCTTCTTGTTTATTCGGTTTATCGGAATCGGCGGCGACAGTCGTTCACCCTGTGGGAATTTCTCACAATCTGATCCTTGAACGGAAACGATAACTATACTAATTCCGGGGATCCTCTTTCCGACCGTTTGTTGTCTTATGCTCGTGAGGAGGGCCAGGGGAGTTTTTAGAATCTTTGTCTCGGGCTTCTAAAAACGGTGAAAATTTGTGCAGCACGATGCAAAGTACGTTTACTTAAGATTTAGACAGCTAAGAAATATCAACCCGTACAATTTGCTTCGTGGTTAGAATTTCTTTATATCTAATCATTCCTTAGAATAAAAATAAAATTTGCTTAAATATTGTGGGATAGTATGGGCGATTGTGAGAAGGATAGCAAATGTGGATAAAAAAAGTAATTTAATAGAACAGGGAGAAAAAGATAAAAAAGCCCGATAAGTCAAGCTTCGCTCTCTCTCTCTCTCTCTCTCTCTCTCTCTCTCTCTCTCTCTCTCTCTCTCTTCGCAGCTCCACTAGCTTACACATAAGTCTCGCTCGACTTTTCGCACGACCCCTCGCTCTAAACTGACTGTTCCAAAACAAACCTCGCACGTCCACAAACCTAGAAAAAGAAAACAAGCACCGAGCGCAGGTGTCCACTTCGGTTTTGCTAAAAAAAAAAAAACGGGTAACAAGCGCACGTGTACATTTCGGCGCTCGATGACGCATCGCTCGATCGGCTGTTTCTACAATATTGATATCTAGACAGCTTTATGCAAAATAAAAATTTTCTTCCTAATTTTCTACAAACTGGAGTGGAATAGAAAATTTTCTTTCTTAATATGTTTAATAGGTCGAAAATAATATGACAGTACTTTTAGGTTCTTCTAATTTTTTCATTGTTACACCTACTCATTTTTCTCATAAACGCACAAAATCCGCCGTCTATTGATAACAAAGAGACGGGACTTGATTGCAACTTGTTTATTTGATCTTTTTATCACGAGTATAACAGAACGTAGACTACATTAACGAAAACATTTTTTCCTGGTCTTTACCAGGTGGTTTATATCACGTAGAACGTCCTGTGTACCTAAAAAGTAGAGAAAAGTTCCTAGGTACACGTTATATGACTTTTTTCCTGTCCTTTGTCTTATACCGGCGAAGTTCGACAGCTCAGCTCTATAACAATCGCTAAAATAGTGCAGCGTATGATCAGCGCATAATGACCACTTTTAACGCTAACATGTTAAAAAGCGCCGAGTTAACCGTGTTGACACGACACTTACCACGGCCGAAATTCCGTTAAACAGTTCTAATTTATACGGACACATTGCTCGACAAACAAAACTATACTTTTTCAACGTACTGCCACGACAACAGTCTAAATCTCGTTAAATTTCCATCACCGTCACGTGCTGATTTTCAATTGTAAAAAATATCATTAAAAATTGGAAAACAAGTACAGCATGAACTACAAATATTAATTGAGCGGGACTGGGAAGAGGGACGATACATATTTCGATTCACTTGAAACTTGACCTGTATAATCTAGAGTCATACCTATTTACAACGTTAATAATATTTCTGCAAGTATTGTATAAAATACTTATTATAATAAATAGAGTATTTCATGGTAAGTGTTCAAATACTTGCGTGAGTCACTGTAGGTGGAAAAATAGTTCGGCAAGTGTTAAGTAATTGGACGAGTTTCGCTTTATAACTACGCAAAACGATCTGTCAAGCTTTATTATCTTTTAATGGTCGCAACTCGATTACGGTAATCGTAGTTTCGCTCGAGCTGCGCCCTTCGAACGCGCGACAGGTATTCGATTATTTTCATGCACCCAGTAGCTGCGACGTATGCTTTATGAGGACAGATTTAGTAACAATCGGCTGCATCAGGTAGCAGCGGCTAAAATGTCAAACGGGGTGCGCAGTCACGCTCCAGAAGAAATATACGCGGTCTTTAATGCCGGGGAAATGGAGCCGCATTAATGAGTCATAAGTTGTAATGAATTCTGGCGCCAGCATTAATTTCCAGCTAATCTGATCGCGGTCTTTTGAACCGCATTGCTCTCCTTGTCGTTAAAAAATCCGGACGGTTGTAAAGCATCGGAATTCAGGTGTTCCGTTTCAGTTATACGCGCAATTAAACATGTTGTTCGCGTTACACCGGACAGCAGGAAACATTTCCACCGATCGCTGTAGAAAATAAAGATTGCTAGGACCGTGTCATTATAGGACCCGTTTTACGAGCACAATTAATGGATTCCTTAATGGAGACTTAACCGCGGACGAGCTCGTGGTGTACTAAAAACGCCGTAATCGAGATACACTAACTGTCGCGACGTACAAATGAATTGAAATTGGTAGAGGCATTAACGGACCAGCGTAAATAATTTTATTAACTATAAAATCGCTTTCAATCGGTCCGGCAAAACTAAAATTAAAGACAAGGTATTTTTTTGTTTGGTGAAACATTGAACAATTTTCAAGCTGTTGATGCTTAGATGGATTTTATGCATTTGTGACAAAAATGGGTGGAAGAAATTGAAAACGGGAGAAAGATTAAAACAATTAGAGAATACATAAGAAAAATACAGCGTTTACTCTATATATGTCCCAATTTCCTAGCCGATAAGTCTCCCAAACTATCCCCACTGCCGCGATTATACCCCGTGAGGGATCTTGAACCTCTAGAGCTTCGCAGTCAAAGAATAATATCTCCTGGCTGATATATGTCCATGGCTAGACCCGTGCTTTGGACAAATATCGAGTAAACACTGTAACCAAGTGAATTCTGTCTTGCAATTTTTATTTTGTACAAAGAACTGTAGTCTAACGATCACTTTTATATCTCTTAGGTCATAATGAAATATTGATTCATTCAAAAAGTACATACATATATAACTAACCCACCAATGTGTTGAACTTACAACTTATTAATGAAAAAAATTTGTTGGAAATCTCCAGTACACAAGTTGTTCGTGTAATTCAAGAACTTCGTAATGCAGTTTGGATTGCAATGCGAACGAAGTTTTTGTAAACAAATTTGTGGCTCGCCGTAAATCACTCGCGGAATAATAGCATTGCGGCCGTTCGAGCTGTAAAGTATCTTTAACGACCATAATGTAACTAGAGTTGCGATCGTAATTGTCATCGAATAAATACGGTTATACGAGTATCACGTGTGCGGAAGGTGCCCGGCGGCATCTATGTCAAAGATCCGTTTATCTAATAAACGTTCGTAAATCACGCCGGGACACTATTGCACCGACCTAAAAGCTTTCCAACGCGCTGATCGGCCCCGGAGATAGGATCGAAACAATTGATTCGTCGAATTGGTAATCTGACGTTACCTGAAGATCGTTTGTGTGAGGACCTTTCTTTCGTCCGAAATTTATTATTTTGGCCGAGCAAATGGAGAACCAACATCGAAAATAACTCGCAACCTGTTTCGTCGAACCAAAATTTCACTGCATCCATTCGGTGAGTCTCTCAAAATGCAACACAATTTATTTAGAACTGATGCGATCAACAATTTCAGATTTGTTAGTTCGCATTGACTCACCCTGTATATTACTGTATATTGCGGGTTATGTAAAAATAAATTCATAATTTCACAAGATATTTAACACTTTGCAATCGGCGCTATATTTATTCTAAAACTAAATTTTTCTTTCGTCTTAGAATATTTTTATTTTATTCATACGAAACTGATACGATTTCCACATATAATATTTAAGTATATAGTGATCTACTCAATACAAATTTTGTGATATTTTTTGTAATTTCTTTGAAGTAATGCCACAAAAATTTCTAGTGGTGCTTCAGTGTCATCACTCAAATGCTAAGGGATAAATGTGAAAGAGTATACATACATATATCTATATATATTTGGACACATGTTTAGACTCCGGATCATTACGCAAAATAAAAAGTTTGTGCATCAATTGTCAGACACAGGAGCCAAATATAAAATATTTTTCTCCAATAATTTTAATGTAGTTAAAATAATATATTAACCCTTTTCACTTGAAACTATTTTAACTCCAAAACGAGACATTTCTTCCCACCTAGAATACTTCCCTTCTATATATTTTTTTGCTCATGTTATACGTACGAAAATGGTGCATTTTACTCGTGTAATACTGAAATGTTTAGTGATTTATTAAATTAAAGTAGATTTGATAATGTACAAATTGTTTTAAATAATGATGCAGCAATTTTTAGTGACAACTTACAGTCGCCATTCGAGTGCCAAGGGTTAATGCTCCCAAAGTCATTTGATCTTTTCACCGTTTTAGGCTGCACCTACTCGTTTTCACACAAAAATGTATAAAGTATACTAATTCGAAATATCCTTCAAGTTTCAAAAGAGAAGTTTGTGAATGACCACCGTTTGCGAATTTTATGGTGGTAAGTTAAGGGTCCGTTTCCGATGGAAAGTGGTTTGGAGGCTGGTAGCACCGTAAATGGAACGGGGAAAACAGTGGCAGGAGCTGTCGGCGAATATTTACAAGCTCGGTACATCGAAAAATCGTGTCCGCGTGAGCCTGTGACACGTGCTCGCCGGTCTCGGCGGGGCGACGTTATGCAATTTTATGACGAACAGAATTCTTTCACGCTCTCGGTCAGCTTCGTAAAAATGAGAAATGCCCGCAGCGCGTCCCCCCGATTAGCATACTAATACAGAGAATAACTGTACGTATTCGCGGAGGGATCGTACAGCCGACGACGACTCCCTCGGAGAATTTATCAGGATTTCTCCGAGTCCTAAATCTAAATCGCCAACGCTCTCGAACGCCGTACGGTACACGTCAAATAAATCGTTTGGCCCTTTACACTCGTGTCCCCGGGTCTGTTCGCGCGACGCCCGTTCGGAGATTACGAAGAGAAATCGGGATGCCGTCACCTGAAGCATTCTTGAGCAAGTTCTCCTCGACTGACATTATCCTTGGGAGAAAACCGGGGAACCGCCTCGAAATTCATTAAGTTCAATATTTCGGCCGGCGAACACCGTTTTCCCCCGTGGATTATAAATTTGAGATCGAGACCTGTACCGAACCCGGCTCCTTCGCGGCAATTAATTAAAAGTCAACGTGTCGTGATTATCACACAGCCCGTCGGAGACTGGCGCGAATTATTCATTAGCCGGCGTACATACTTGTGCGTGTACATATTTTGCCTTCGAATTATCGGACACCGACAAGACACTGAATCCTAAACGCGGACCGCTCGTTATTTGCAGTGTACACAAGACGCTCGGGAAACATTCGAGATATTATTTTAGGAAACAACCACTCGACTGTAGAACGTGGCAGAGAATCGTTAATTGCACACGACGAAAAGCGTAATAGAAAAAAAAAACGTAAAATCTTGACACACCAAATTATTTTATATTTACTCGAGGAACTCTGCAGAAAATAAATTGTACAAACTTGAGATCTTGGCCCAACCCTGTTACGATCAAACATAGATCTGTATTATTCGATTCGTTTATTTCAAATTGTTCGTAGGAGCCAGGCTAACACTTTCAAACAAAGAACTCACTCTTACGTTGACTTTGAGGAACACAAAAAAGGTCCAGACACTTTTTGATTTTTATTATTACTAAAAGTTTCCGGTACACTTTTATTTGCTGCGAATTTTTCATTCAAGTTAAACTGGTGTTTCAGATATTTTACGTTGATAGAAGATCTGTCCTAAACTAAGACAGACAACACACTGTTGGAGTGATCGGTTCGAATTGGAGGCCACAGAATACGGCAGGTGCATTGGATCCTTGGAGCATGATCTGCAGCCTCGGGTAAAAGTCTGCGGATTCTGCCATTATTCTTCGGCGAGAGCCGAAATTACGGACAGTGTGAATCAAATGAGCCGATAATGTCGGAACGCACATAGCTTCGAGCCACAGGATTCGGTGACTTATTGTGCGATGCTAATCAGCTTCACCGGATGTAGGTGGTTCGGCCAATTACGCGAGACTGCGGGGATGAAGAATGGCCGGATAAGGATCCGTTTAAACGCATCAATGTTTTGCTAAACACGTTTTAATCTCCATTACGATTTCTATCGCTGACAAAGTCGAGAGTCTTTTCTCCGACGCCTCTGCCCTAAAACATCGCTCGAACCAAACGTTAGAACCGATAAGAAAAAAGTGTAATCAACGCAATAAAAACGAATGGAAGAACAGATACTGCAGGCTCAAAGAAAATTGACAGTAGATTTTTCCATACGACGTCTCTGGACAGAAATTTTACGATTAAAAAAACAGATTCTTTTATGAACAAGCATTCCTCGACCTGCGAAATATGTGTATGTATATCTCCGACTTTAATATGCGCAGCCAGCAGGTGAATATTCGCCCGATCATAATTCAGCATCGAATACCGCGAAACAGGAACTGGATAAGCGACCCGTATCTACTAATTACGCGTCTATCAAGCGTCGTACATGTGTTTAATTGATGCTGCCCGCATCAACGGTATGCACCAATGAGGAATTATGCCAATTAGAAAAGTTAACGTTACACGCATGGCTAATGAATCCGCCCGCGGTCAATTTCCTGATTTGCATAGCCGACACGCATCGCGTTCTGTTGATTTTGCGCCCGGTATCGGTTGTTTGGCTCCGCGGCCGATTCATCAAACGGAATTTTATTATCGATAACCGGCAATAATACAGACGGTATTATTTATGTATTTCCTGGTAGCCGAACTTGTTTACACGAGTGAAATCGCTTGACTCGGAGTAAGCGCCGATTAAACCTGAGCTGGAGACTTCGATGCCCGGTAGAACGATGATACGCCTCGTGTCTGCTGTCCTTATTTTATCGAGTGCGCGGTACACCCTGCGCATTTATTTATGTGAATCGCTCGGAACACCTTGTTGCGATTCATTTTTACATCTGACATACCTGTTTCATTGCGGCTTTCTTTTAATACATTTAATTTCAGTAAACTTCTCCTCCCACTTCCTGAAATATTTAGATAGCGTCCATTGTCCTGCGACTAGATTCGCTACAGCAGCAGAATGGTTTAATAAATCGTATGGTATCCCGTTAATGGCGTGTAACATTGGCTATGAATGTACGCCACACCGGAGATAAACTTCCTCCATGGGGAACGTCGACAGGAATAATGATCATCGTTTGTAAGACTCTTGTATCACTTCTTAAATCATTCACAACACTGCACCTGAAGTAAGCTCGAACGTACGCGTATATCTCTCACGGATATCCGTACCACCATGCTGTTACGCACATATACACGTGGTGTATATGTAGTCTTCGTACATTTCCTTTGTCGCACAGCGGTCAATTCCACCAAAGACATCGAAATTCAGATCTCTGTTCGTTATATTAGATCTATCCGGAAAGTTCTCTTTACCATTGCATTTGCACAAATGTACTCTCCTAAAACGATGGAAAGTATATTCTACAATAAATATTATTAAATGTATGAAAATTGTGTTGTTTTCTTTCAATTGAAAAACGGACAGAACTTTCCGGCAGATCTAATACTTTATTCGGTGGAAACAGAGGAGTTTTCTGATTCGTATAAGAATTATAAAATATATAATCATTGATTAATTTTAATCCTGCCAAGGTATTTTATACCCACCTAAGGAATATTTGTATCGACCATTTTAACGATGGCTGTATGATAAAGATATGAAGAAATATTTGACGGGAAGACATTTTTTTTATTAATTCCAAGCAAAACGCTTACAATATTTTTGCTGTATCCTCAACAAACAATTTGTGCGTTGATGTTACATTTATGAGACATTGCTGTTTCTTGATGTTATAATTGTGTCATATTGCACGCAAGTTATTGTATTCTTACTGTGTATATCTTTTAAGAAAGCTGAAGATGATCGTAGCTCTTCTTACAATTATAAGAAATGTATTTGTAAATAATGGTAAAAAAACCTTCCTTTAAGGTTATTAAACAAAGTGCATTTAAGGTTATTAAATTAAGAAAATATAAAAGTGCCCCATCGGTAGTGCGAGGGTTAATAATAATTTCTTCCGTATCACTGACCTTATGACCCACTCCTAAAATATAACGAGCCACCAACAGGGATTCGCATGGCCGCTAGTTAATTTTCCACCGATTCTCATTAATCTCCGCCGCTCCGCTGCGAGACCTCGTTTTGGCGGGGAATAAATATATCAGAAGCTGCTCCTTATCATTTTCACGGTGCCCGTTAATGCATTAAACCGTCGTAAATTGCACCGTGACGTAATAACGGCCCTTCCTCGCGGAACAACACGACGGCGAATAATAAATAATAACGTTCGCCGGGATGTGCCGCGCTACCAAGCGACCGGGGCCGGTGCGTTTGCATACAGCGGCCGTAATTTCGCCTTGTCGAAACACCATAACCGCACTAGCGTTAAACGAGGCGTGCCAAAACATCGTATTGTGCCGCAGCGTGGTGAATCGCCTTTACGGCGCGGCTTATCGTAACTGCCGCGTAAAGAACCATAACGCTTCGATCATTCCGATCATGAAATCACCGCTAATTGATTGGTCTCCCAGGCCGGCTACTTATTTACAAAAGTCACTTCACGCTGGCTCCGCTGGAACATGAGTCATATTTAGCATTTTCCTTTTCTTCCGCTCCATGGCAACTTCAGTATGCTGTGAGATGCTAGTCAAACGCCAAAAATTGCAAATCTTAGGACACTTCCTCGATTGACTTTCCGGACAGAACCTACAATGTTACACTTGTGGTGAATAAGACGTTCACGAAGACGGAGAATGACCTTCCAGAAACAATAATAAACACTCTTTCGCCTCGTTCGATCACAACAATTCGCATATTCATCTATTCTATATGAAGCTCATAGATTTGTTTGTTGGAATTGCAGGTCCAAATTGAAAGCTTTATATTGAAATGAAGACAAAAACATAGCAAAATAATGTCGGAAGGCTATTGATATAAACAAGTAAGAGAAGTCAGCGGCGGATTTAGGTATGGGCTTTATAAAAGTAAATTATAAAAAATTTTTTGGTACTTTGGTTAATTTAGATTAATTGAGTAGGCCTCCGAGCAGTGTTAGCCCGGGACGGGGCCCCAAAATTAACGGTCCGTCGCTTAGGAAAGTGCAAGTTCAAAATTATTATTTTAGCGTTCGTCAGAATTAGAACTGAACAACTATTGGCAGAGAAAGTAAACTTCTGATTAGCTCAAGTTCTATCAATTGTCTATTTGTAAGCAACGAACCTCTCTTATTTATTATATCTGTGTGTTTGGAATGTTTCCACGAAATATCAGATCATTTGAAAAATTCTTTCACCGATGTTAGAAAACTGTTCGTGAGGCTCAGGGGTAAGTTCTGTTTGAAATATTCAAGAGCACGGTACCACAACGTTAGCAAGACTGTATCATCAGTATCATAGGTACTTTGCACCTTGCATCCGACGAATGAATGATCGCTGGGAAACGACGCAGCGATTTGGAAGCGATCGGGCCGCGCAGCTTTCACTTTTCCGTATCGATTTTCCTCGATCACCCCGGCGCAGTTACCCACCAGCGATCGCGGCCCGCAATCTATTCTCCGCGGTGTGTTATTTAATGCTCGAAAAATCGTCCGCATTGCCGACGATAACTAGTTGCGCCAGAAGGTTCAACGTAACGAGCACTATCGGCCTGGCCGCGTAATGGCACCCCTCCGTGTAACCTCGAAACTCGTAAACTCACCGCGAACGTCTTTATAATAATCACTTCACCGTTCCTCCGTTGCGTGCACTCTCGCTGTTCAACCATCGACGGCTTCGCGCCATTTAATTCACACCTTTTGCCACCGTAGTTCGCCAACCAACTTAACTCTACGTTACTTGTCCCTATTACCGTGCATTGGCGTTTCAATAGCCAGTCAAAATTGACTTGTAGAAATCAGTAGAACAATTATTTTGCTTAATTCAATTAAGCTATATGTTAGGTCGTCCAATAAGTTAGTGCCGTTTACTGTTGTACCATTTAAATTCTAAAAATAATAATCACCCTTTCATTCCACAACCCCTTCTGACCTGTTTAGCAAAGCCATCATACAGTCACTATAATTCTTTAAAATACTTTTCAATGGTGAATAATATAAACATATCCACGGCACGAACTTATGGGACGACCTATATATATCATAATATTACAGGACCATGGCTATCAAAATCTTCGATGACCTTGAAATCTCAAAAAATATAACCTTGAACAAATCCTTTTGCCTATCATAATATTTGCTCCTCTGAACCAACTAATGTTTTCCTCTGAAATTTTCTTCTATCATAAAAAGCAAGCGAGATATTTTAGATGGTCCAGTTAGGTGAGACACCCTGTACACCACGAAAGAAAATATTGCATTTTTCAACACTCGAAGTGAATTAAACATTTTTATTTTGCATATTTTCGCTGTCTATTCATCACATATTTAATGAACGGTGTGATTCCACTGATTTCGAGTAAAGTAAAATAAAGTAGTTCAGTGAAGAAAGATGGCTCTACGAGCATGAGTGTAAAGGCGATAGATCACATCGACAAAGCCGACGACGAACTCATTAGGAAACACGTGGCGCATCAATCACGAGGTGGGTGAAACACGTCGACGAAGGTTACAGTCTCGCGCATACTTATACGTTACTATACAACAAGCTCGCACGCGGCGACGCGTGTCAACGCACCGCGGTGCGTCGCTCGTCGTGGAATGTCCCTTTTGCAGTCAATTTTCGAAATACATCGCGGTCTGCGGTTTCGCCGATCATCGACTTCCGTGCGACGCGTCGCCAATGGAAATTCAAATTTGCTTAAACACGCCTTTCACAGCCGTGACCGTCGAAATACATGAATATCAATTACACGGTACGGAAAACGCATTTCTACAGTTAAACGTCCCACGGGTTTCTTCCAGTTTTCTGTCTTCTGCGCGTCGGTTGCGCCCGGAAATAACGCGTTTCTCTTTCCTCTTTTTTTTTATTGTACAGTTGTAACCTCCGATAAGAGGTTATTCTGCAGTCTGTGTTACATACATAATATTACAATAATAACCTTATACTAATGTGAAGGTAACATAGTAGGTACATATCAGTTGGAGTCGCTGAATCGGTAATGGACACTCTTTCCTCGTAATTCTCTTCCAGTTTTATCGTCTTATCTGAAATGTGTATCTTTACCCAAGAGATTTCTACCACGAACGCCTGTTTATTGCAAAACCTTTCATTTCTACCGAAACCGTGCTGTAGCGATAACTATCTCTGTCCCCGTTCTACGCATATTAGTAGAAATTTGTATTTCTCCTTCGTTTATTGTCCGGTATTGGAATACGAATTAGCAATAATCCATGTTAATACTTCGATTATCATGTAACTCCACCCAATTAGCGGAGGTAACGTTGAGATTCGTATTCTATATCCACTCCCGAAAAATTCTCCAACGGACCTTTAAAACCGTATCTTCGAGGAGATCACCAATTGCGTATAAACGCTCGTTATTCCCGAGACGGAACTTTATAAATCATTCGGCCGGGTCAGAAACGACCACCGCTAAGATTACTCGAATAGTTCGGCGTGCCGTTTCTACGTATTTTCGAGCCGCTTACTCTAACAATTAAAATGCCGTTTCTATAACTGTTTACTGTTGCGGTACGTTCTTTCAGTGTATTCGCGAGTTAAGTATCCGCGTTCTGAAGACACGTGTACTCACGTATTCTATTCTCTGTGGACGCGGATATGCATAGTTTTGCATGCGCGCAGATCCGTTCGAGCAGAGACGCCACATCAGGGGAATTGACACGAATCGAGGGGAATACGATTGCCCCCTCTCTGCCAGTACCGGATTAGTCACGTGATATTGTGAGACATGCCCGACAGAGACGAAACGCGTCACGTGCTCCAGCCGTGGCGGAAGCGTGGGGGAATAGCGTCGCAGAAGAAGAAGGGTGGAGTGGGGAGAGAAGTCGTAATCTGGCGACATTGCGTTCGGTTTTTGTTTTTCGATCGGATTCTTCTTGACTGTTGATGTTAGACACAAGCGAAACAGTAATAAATTCATGCTTAACCCTTCGATGTTATATCCACGGCGTAATGTAAATACACGAATATTCGTGAAATTAGAATGCACTGGTACCCGAGTATTAAATATTACACGGATTAAGATTCGGATTCGTTTGTTACACATGTACACATGTATCTACATACATGTGAAATATGGATCTATAATATTACTCTAGACCTGATACCAACTTAGAATTTTACGGAATTATCCTTAGAAATATAATTAAACTCGCTGAAAAATACAAGAAAAGCACAGTGCACTATTTCCACTCGACGCCCAGCTGAAAAGGTAGCATGAAACTTGAGCGAGTATGGGAATAAATATTTTTTCTGAACTATACTGTACGGGTCGAAATGGGTTAATGCCCAAAGATCGAATATTCTTGATTGACCCGTTTAGGCGGTATCTATATATTGTGGTAAATTATAGAATAAAGCAGTCGGCGGGGTCCTTTTTTTTTTTGCAGCAAGCGCTAGGCAGCCCGGCCCGGCCCGGCCCGATCTTTATCTGCACGGCGACGAGAAAACTACCGGCGAATATACGACGGCGATTCGTTATTACGTTGCCCAAGCGAAATAACTCTATTTCAGAAAAGTCGCTCACTGATCGTTAAGCCACCTGAAGGCGCGCTAATTGCAGATATTGAAATCGACACCGCGGACCGGGTCGACGCACCGGGCGCCGATTAATTACTAACGTTCAATTAAATTCATCGCGGTGGCCAATCGCGCATAAACCTCCACTTAGCCGTCGTCGTCGCCGCCACTGCTGCGCCGTAAAAATGGTACCCGGTCTAAACCGCGTACTTCACGCGTTTCGAAACAAATTATGATCTTGACGCCCGCAGGATGACTGATTCTGTGTCGGTGTGCACACAAACGCGCGCCACAAACGCGTTTTTCATGCGCCGCCGTTTCATAATTCGCCACTGTAAAACGATCGCTGGGCATAATAGCTTCGATATCGTGTTTCGTCGTGGAAAATATATCGGTGCTCTCGTATCGATGTCATTATTAACGACTAACCGAGCGTGTCGCGTTAAAAAACCCCCTAATTGTTTACCGTTTTGCCTCGGACGTACAAGCATATATTACATTTTCTAAGCGATTGTACTTCGTTGTCGCAAACATCTTTCAACGTCGATCGACGTTAACGCATTGCACGTGGTACATTATACTGAAACGAGTTCCTTGTAGAGCTTGCAATATATTGTACAGCATTTTCTAATGTCTTTTCGTGTCCAACGAGATATTATTTAGACTCTAAATTAGGAATCGATTCACAGTGAGCAGCCAAAAAAGATTGATCCATCATTTCATTTAAACATATCTTTGACAATAAAATGGTTCAAATGATAAAATAAAAAATAATCTTTTTAAATTGATACAAAATTCATTCCATAACCTACAAATTGTCTTGAACGTTATCGATTTTCGTTCTACAAAATAAACCTCTCGTGAACATTGGAATTTTATAATCACTGTATACCTAACCACGGTTCAATTATTTTTTGCAGCATCGTTTACAAGAGACGAGGTCTAGAAAAGATTCTTTGCAGAGATAGTTCCCGAATCTCTTCGCATACGATTTTGACACGGATTCCTCAGGATTTTTCGGGAGACGCGCATCACGGATCGTGAAGAGAAAGTGTCCACACAGAGCGGAATCGTAATGCCTAAAGTGTATGTCACTCGCGACCTCACATCGAATCAAGCACCCGGTACTCAAATCCAAGTACCACCACCTGTGTGCGTCATTGAGTGCTCCTTGGCCGTCGCTCACGGATACGTGTCCCTTTGTGATCTGGGCAAACACCGTGCCACGGTTTTGAAAAAAGCTGCGGACGCACGAAAACAGTTGTACCGAATGTTTGGACATCTTTACGGTAGTCTTCTCTGTTGAAAACTGGGGCGTGTGGCACGTGTGATCGAGCCCCTGACCTTTCGCGTAATTAAAATTAACATCAAGCGCACTGAAAACCACCTTTAACGCTTTAACTGCCGCATCCGTCATATGTGACTAACACAATATTTTTTCCACTAGATTTCAATTTGTACAGGTAGAGTAAACCAAAATTTTGTTAGGACTTATAAAATACAAGAAAGGTAAAATAGCAGAGAGCATAATAAATCTTGACTTCTAAAGTTACGGGTTCGATTAAAAAATTGATTAGATTTCTTCGAACTCAGTAGGTACAGTGAATTCTCGATATATGTCAACAACACGGGTCTTGCCAGCGACATATATCGTTCAGGAGATACTATGTGAAAAAACAGACTTCAAACTCAATGTTGCAAAAAAAGATTTATACGAATATTTATGCAAAGAAAACATTTCAAAATTAAATTTCATATATTTATTTAGCAATTTAATATAAAGTTCGCCAATTTTTTAAGAAGACTGTAGCACCGCGATTATTTCTTTTTAAAAGCACACGGCCTGCAACGTTCGCCAAGCGAGGCAGCTTCCGAATGTGTTCTCTCGAAACATTTTTTCAGCGTGTTCCTAATTAACTCGGGAGACGCGTGTCTCGCTAATTGTCACGGATTCGCGTAAACTCGCTCAATTTGTACAAAATCCAGTTTCTTAATTGGACCGGGCCTCGTCGGCGTATCGCAAAGAGAAAAACATTAGCTTTCAATCCGCCGCCGTTATTATTTTTACGTTCACGGAGTCAGTTTAAATAATGTCCGAGCGCAACTCGCGTGGAACTGAATGTAGGCAGTTGAAGATCAAGGTTGTCGCGCTGAAAATGTTGTGCATACTTAGATTATCTTCGATGTACAATTTACATTCGATTGCTAAAAACGTGTCATTTGATTAACAGATTCTTCTACGTTCTATTTTTTCTTTGAAAACATCTGAATGCGTTATAATTAAAAGAGTTATAACTTCGTGACGAAGAGTCGTATCTTTGAATTCATGGTGATTATAGTCCCGAAAAGAATTGTTTAACGTCGGTGGAGTAGTTTAAATTTGAAAAACTTTCCAAAGGGAATTTTTCAAAAATCCAATTAGGGACTGAAAAAGTACAATCTTTTCCCGTGAAATTACAACAGTTCAATCCTCTTAGTGCCGACTAAAAGTTAAAAACTTAAGACGTATTTTTGAAATTTTCAATATCTGCTGTCACCAAAAAGTTGTACAAACCAACTGTTAATATTTTCCAAAATTCTTTGCCACGTCATGTAGTAAACCAATTGTTCTCTAATAAAAATAAAAAGGTTGTCGTCTCTTGAACACTAAACCTAGCGAGCCTTAAAAGCAACTAATACATGTTGTCTTATAAAAATGACGAGATTGAATTTATTTGGATATTTTGCGGTTCGTGTTATAATACATTCTTAGTGCAAGTTTAACCATTTCCCACGAAAGCGCTTTTACAATTTCAGTAATTGTAAAATAAAAAATCTCGAGTGGTCATTTTGACCGGCGGTGGTAGGTTTAGTGTTAAATGTATCCGGATATTCTTGCGAGTGACAGTAGACTATTTTGACTTTGCATGGAGACCCGCGGTCTAGGAAAACGAACAATACAAACTAGAATGCTCTCGCGACAGTCCTCGGTCGCGTGTTTCCGTGCTCGCGCGTATTCCCGAAAATCGGTCGCGCTGCAAGTCGCATGAAATCCAAAAACAGAGACGACAATACATCTGCCGGAGAATTGGCGCGGTCGGGAATCTTACGGCTGTCGGCTTAAAACGTGAAGGCCGATAAGCAGCCGCGACCAAACGCCGCGTCGGGAATTTCGCGGCCGGGCCCGTTCGTCTCGACGTACTGTCATGCCGCGGCGCGCTCCGCCGACGCATGACTAATCCTGACAGTTACAAAAGCTATTTCCGTCGATCGCCGGTGATCGACTTACCGACGACGCCAGTAATTAACACGACGACTCGCAAAGACGATTACGCGGGGCTCGAATCGCCGGAAAAGTCGGCTACCAGAACTCTCCCTCCGGTCACCGTGCAGACGGCCATGATCGAGCCGTCTCGACCGGCTAATTTATCTCGTTAATTGCCATTGGTAATCGACCAATCCGAGGGTATCGTTGGCCACGTTCGATCCGCCCAGTCATTGGTCCACGCCAAACGCAGTTAACGGTAGACGAACTGGTAAGTACCGTAACCGTCGATCTACCCGACTCGGAAACTTTCGACAGCAGACCCGACATGTTGCTTTCGTAATGCCCCGTGCTCGTTCGGAAAGCTTCGGTCAACTTTTCGCGAGTCCGCAGGTTCTCACGTTTCTTTAATTAAACGTCATACCCGATCGGATAAGCTTCTCGATTTATTCGTTCGCGAGGTGATCGTTTTATCGGCCCCTCTCGCGGCCGGCGAACGGGGAACAGTCTACTTGAATTCGTGCCAGATCGCTTCTCAATGGTGTCCATTCCTCGTTTCGGCTTCAAAATAATTTGCGAGTGTTTCAATCACATTTCACGCAAGTTTCTTCGATTTCGTTCATATCGGTGTTATTAATGACAATTTTTAGTTACTGGATAATGAAGTTCTAATCAATAAATTGTTATTCAGTGGCATTATAAAAGTCGTGCGTAACCCATTCACTAGCGTCGTCAACCTCCGCAGCATTCGATGTGTTAATAACATTCATTCACGTGTTTGACCGTATAAAAAATTTCGCTATTGTCGCTATTGCATTGTAGCTTCGGCGAATTATTGATTTTGTAACGATGAACTCGTGAATACATATTTTTAGTATAAACTTGTTTGATCTCCTGTCGTTCGAATTGTAAGAGGTTGCATTGTCTAAGCAAGGATTAAACGATTCTGATACAGCTCGCGTAAGTGCTATAATCCTCTATCGAACAGATGCAATTGTATGCTATCGTGTCAATTGAGACACGCGAGACGCAGCGGACAATGCTCGTGGTATCGATTACGTAAAGGTCATTGCTTTTCAATTATGACTGCAATCTGTCTTGTTAATCGTTATCGGCACACTCGAGGCGTTAAAAAAAGGCCACGATTCGACTGATAATTTTTTGTCGGGGGAAAAACGGAGGGAAAATGTCGAAACGCTCAAGGTCCAATCGAGTCCAAGGTCCCGAGGTATTCGAGTCAAGACGGAGAACGTTTTTTCCGGTGATCCCGAGAACGGAGCGAATCAATAGGGTCTACGTTCCGCAAAGTTCTCGACGAAACCGGGGAAAACCGACGAAAACACAATCGAACCTATTCGAATCGGCTTCGACTGATACCTGGAACCTTTTACCTGCGACGAACGGGAAAATACCGTGGTACACTATCGACCAACTCTTTATCGAGCATTCCGCAGATAAGACGAGCCCTCTATCGGTCTCTCCGCAACGTGTGGCGCCCATCTATGTAGATTTGAAATGCAGGTGTTACGTCGGACATCGCTATTTATACAACGGTTATCGCACGTGAAAATTTTGATAAAGTGCCCCCGCGGACCACGACACCATCCGAAACAAGCCTGGTACAGCACCACCTATTCTTTAATTTCTTCCATTCGTTCCGCAAATCTAACTTAATCTTTTCCAACTGTATTAAAAAGCCGACATTTTATCGAAGGTGTTCGATAAAATGGGTGAAATGTCGAACGACACTCAGCCAGCTTTTTTTAAAGACACTCTCCCAAGTTCAGTTATGGCAACAAGGGAGTGTATACGAATGATTCCGTTGCCTTCTGTCAATGTGTACTAGGTAACATTGAGCATCTTGGATGGGGAATAGGGTGATACACCGTTGGATATATACACTTTATTCCTTTGAGTACACTATAGTTCGCGATATAAATGTTCGTTTCGAGCGTTCTTAACTGTTAAGTGGTGGATCGCGATATATTGGCTTGTTTTGGAGAGTTCGTCTCGTCCGTTTGCCAGTTCGATTTGTGTCTGGTCTGTCTTGTCGTGTTCTGTCTATCGTCACTTCGGTTTTTTCGTGATTGGATGATTTTGGATTTAGGTGGGAAAATGTAGCGTTTCGTAATTGGACGTGGGCGCATTGGGAGGAGTTTTGAGTTCACGAGAGTGGGAGACTGTCAGGAAATTTCTTGGTTTTGTCTTCGTTCGTCAATGGCGTGACTTATTGTGGTCGTTCCGTTCGTCGTTTTCGTTAGTTCGGTCGCGTGTGCTGTCAATCTGTCGGGGTTGGGATTGTCGAATTACGGTAGTCGTAAATTAATTTCCTCGGTCGTTTGTAACTAATTCGCACGTGTTTTTTATGGTCATCCCTTTCGGGTATGTCCCATTGTCGCCTGGAGGAACGGTACGGTTCGGTAGACCTTCGGTGTTGCCGTCGCAACAAGGGAGTATGAAACGTTTCGATCTCTGTCGTTTCTTTTAACGCTAAACATGTCGAGTACAAAGCGAAACGCCTGAGGTAGTATTAAAGGATCGTACGCAACAAATAACTCCACTGACTTTAGTTGTTTATATTGCCCTTACAATGGCAAAAGAGTTCTGCTAGAGAGAAAATATGCATTTCCTAGGCTGGTAAAATACAGAGGCCGCGCAAGGATAGGTACCAGGTACGCTTGTACCAAGGTCGCGCCGAATTAGGGAATTCCGTTACAAAAATCGAAGCGGCTACAGCCAGGCCAAAACTGACCTGACATCAGTCACGGAGGTTACCGACATTCCTAATTTCCATACGTTATCTTAATGTGCGGAGTCTTGATCCCACACATATACCGGGACATTAAAGTAGTCGGGTGGAGCAGTGATCGGCGAGAGTTCAAAGCCAGCCTTTTCACGCAGAAACGGTGGGGTCGTCGTTAAACCAGGACACGCTGGTCCGAAAATAGGTGTTATTTGGACGACGACAGCTAGTGGGCAGAGTAGTCCCATTCTCGTTCCGTAGCCACTCGAGGCTAGCGTGGTTGCCTCCCCATCCTGGTCGGGAAACGGGAAACAGGGGTTCCCGGCTCGGCTAGAGTAGCTCTGCTACGTTTCAAATGTCCCGGGCTCCTCGGACGCATTTCTGTATAAACACGAACGGAAATACACACCGATCCAACAACCGCGCGGGCTTCGGCTCCATTCAGAGAGCGCGTGGTTAGCTTCATTCACAGCTACCCCCACCCCTTTCTCGCGGCTATCTCACTTGCTCGCATCCGAGCAACCACCACCTATCCGCCAGACACGCGGGGAACGTGCCTACACAACCCGGCGCGCTTAGATCATTCGAAATTAGATGGACAGTGCCGAGAGGATGGTCTGCCACCGCACTTTCCTCCTCCCCCCTCCCCGCGGCCCTGCATACGTTCGACACGCAGCCGGAAGTCGCTGCGAAAACGATAAACGCCGATTTCCCGGGCCAAACCGATCTCGATCGAGTCCTCTCCTCCTCGTTCGTTCAACTTGGCCGAACTCGGACGTGACTAACCACCACCGTCCGCCAGACGATCATCGCGCTGATCGATTCTAATTAAAACTCGGCCCCTTCCCGAACGCGCCCTCGCTGGCGAATCACACACGCACGCTTCTCCCGCAGGGATAATACGGTTCAAGCAACTTTAACCTTTCGAGGACCGGCATTTTTCCATTGAAAACTTGAATTGTCGTTACGAAACATTTATGCGTACAGGATGAATAAGAAAAGATACTTATGTTTGGCAACTATCTGAGAAAGATCAACTCACAAGGTACATCACCCAAGTGCAACGCACCGATTTTAAAGAAATTTATGTAGGATATAGTTTGTTGAAAGTTATTTTTTTTATCTGCTATGATGCATATCTAGGGAGTGAAAACCCTATTTTTGCTAATATCTCAGGGACTAGGGACCGGGGGGGGGGGGCAGTGATTTTTTTTTAAATCTAAAAGATTAAGATAATAGTCTAATCCCGTGTAATATTTTGACAATGGAATTTTCTGAATGTTCTGATTGTACACAGGTCGCTTGTCAAGGGTTGGCAATACAAAAGAAGACAAAGTTGATGAAACAATTACTTTTGCAGCTTGTAGACCCTGAGAAAATTTACTTACTAAATTGGAATCAAAGTTGATTTTCAAGTTCGGTAAAACAGGCTGACATGAACCAGCGCCGCTAGTGAATCTCGAGTCGAGATAATTAACACAGAAGTTGAGAATACAAACTGTGTAGATGCCCGAAAAAAACTAGTTCCTAGGATGGGAATGACAATAAATCTGCCGGAGGTTAAGAGAAAGTTCGACAAGATGTTCAATATTTACTCAATTACGATCTTCAAATACGTACACGTTCCTCGAGTACAATTTATATGCAAGATGTCATGCATGTGTGTGAGAGAAGGAGGTCCATGCATTCCCTTCCCAGTATGTCACGCTGCGTTATTGGTCATACTGCGACGTAACGACAAATTCTAGCGACTGAAAACCATAGTAATTTGGGCGGTTCCACTTTTTCTGTCCTCTCTTCTTCGGCCCACTTTTACTGACCACACCTACTATTCCTAGGATCGATCGACTGTACAAGTATACTCATCCGCATGAATATTTATATAATCTTTCACTAAGCGTCTGGAACCGTAGATTACATTCGCGTTATCTACATGTAGGTACATTAAAGATAGATTGATGCGAAAGCAATAAACACTTCGGCATGAAATCACTGCGAATTTGTGTTTGATATGCAGCACACTGGCTTATTTTTTTATAACACTTTCTAAATTTTATGGAACTTTCGTTACAGGGGATAGTTGTCACTGTAATAAGCTTACTTATTTGATTGTATGTGGATTTTTATACAAAATTAAAATTGTCTGCATTGTTTTCAAGCTACAGGAGCTAAACATTTATTTGTTTTCTTAATAATTATAATAAGCTGAAAGTAAAAGAATATTAAAATTCTTCAAATGTTTCTACAGTTTTGCAGTTGGTCCACTTATTTTTGTTATAAATGCATAAAATCAACAGTTTACTTGTTATGTAATATAAACATAATTACGAGCGATTCAGAAAATAAATTCATGATACGGAGGTTAGGACATATATATTACAGTAGCTTCAAGTATGTTCGTACTTTATTCTTGTATTTAATGAACTGTACCGCACCGAATTGAGAATCAATTGTAGATACAGTGATTTTTCTATATATGTCGCCAAGCCCTAGATGATAAAAGTCGCGGAATCATCCCCACTACCGTGGGGTATACCCCGAGGAGTGTAAACATAACCCGGCTCGGGTATGTCCCCTCGACAATAGACAAAACTGGCAAGACCCGTGTTGTTGACATATATCGAGAATTCATTGTACTAACTACAGTGAATTCTCATTACGAGTCAGTGGCAACCCTACAATTTGGAGTCAGTGGAACTACCCACACCACCGCGGCGAGGGGTCGAGCTACGTGTAACATTGTATCGGAGAAAGACATTTTCTCAGTCTTCTTGTCATTATCGCTTAGTAGACATAGACTTTTGTGACTTGTAGACGAATATAACTGTTAGGTTTCCAGCGTGCCCTGTGTATTTCAAATGCGACACCCGGCGACAATCTCAGATTTCGTCTAAGAGTCAGTCACCAGAACGGCGCGACTGACTCGTAACGAGAATTCGCTGTATTGATAGAGCCACCGTCAATTAAATCCACCCTTTGAGACCGAAGCTGCGTAAACCACGAATGTGACCGCGACGCGCATCTGGTCTCGCGCCAATCAGCGCCACTTCAAACGACCACGAATGTAAACTGTACCCGGAGGTTTGGAAGTTTCCAAACTACTGGCCGGTTCGGTGGGGCTTTCGTTTTCAGCTTTGAACTTTAAACAGCACGACGATCCCGGCCGCGCGACCGTTGCAACCGGAACTAGTTACTAAGAATAAGTGGATAACCGACCGTCGAATGAGTTGTTGTCGGAAAAACAGCCCGACATGGCGTTTAAAGGCCCGGCGAAAACCGCGGCCGAAGATTCGCGTGCTAATTCGCCGAGCCCGAATCCCGCGCGCTATTTAAATAGTCAATTTGAAGAGCCGCGCAACGAATATGTAACCGTTTACAGAAACACGAGGCCCAACGACCGAACACTTCACCGGCAATACTTCTCAACGAGTGCTTACATACATCCGACGGTTCAAGGTCCGAAATGAACGAATATAGTCAAGGTGTCCCTCCGAAATCCGTGCTAGCGCGACCGTGCCTGTCGAATCTCTCCGTACACTCGGCGGAGTGTTTGCCGCAAATATTTGTAAATAACTCCGCGAACAGATTTTTTGTCCCCTCTCGAGCTCGAAATTCCTGACCTCCTAGGGAAATCGAAGACCTCTCGGAGGATCCGCAAAGCGGCTCAGGGACGTACGGCCCCGACGGTGGAACGAGGTTGACCCAACCGTTTATCGGATCAGAGGAAAATATTATACAAGACAATCCGCGATTCTATTATTATCGTTGTCGCTGGAAATCCGATTAAGAGTGAATGCAACGATCTACGCGAAATCTGATGTCCGAGTTGTAGATAAGATAAACGACTTATATATAGAGTACAGGACTTTTCATCTAAACTCGACTTTAATGTAAATATTATGTAATACATAGTAATATTCTGTATAAACATCAACGTTGTACAAAAACATAAAAGTGCAGAACTGTTATCCACTGGAAGAGTAAATATTTTCTTTCTCCATAGAATGGTCAAAACCATAAGCAAAGTACATATAAAGAAAACGATATTTACGTTTTTAGACTGTGCATTCCTGACATGTTCAACTTTATGGAATGCAAGAGAGCATTTGAGAAAACTTTTACATTTATTAATGTAAAAATTTGTATACATATTATGGTAACTTTAAACTGTATTTTAACATTTTTTATTTGTAAAAATAATAATTTTCAAAGCTGCTATAGCTGATCTCCAGGAGCTCCTCTAAAAAAAGGCGCCTTGCGGTGACCACGATATCTCTGGACTGGATCATCTAAAATGAAAAAACCAGACGTATTTCGTTAAAGTAATGTATAATCTTGTAATTAATCGAAGGAATAAGCAAAATAAAATTTTTTGACAAAATGGCAGCTTATAAAAAAAAATCGATTTTCACCAAAATTTTGGCCTTAAATTGTTTATAAAAAAAGAAATATTCATCGGTGAGAAAAAACCTTCGATTAATTACAAGATTATACATTACTTTAACGAAATCCGTTTGGTTTTTTCATTTTAGATGAACCAGTCCAGAGATATCGTGGTCGCCGCAAGGCGAGAGGAGCTCCTGGAGATCAGCTATAGCAGCTTTCAAAATTATTATTTTCACAAATAAAAAATGTTAAAATACAGTTAAAAGTTACCATAATATTTGTACAAGTTTTTACATTAATAAATGTAAAAGTCTTCTCAGGAAAAATTCTTAAAAAATCGCTTTTTTTGGGCCTCCTAACTGTATATAAACTCTTAATAAGCGAGATTCGCCTGTATAACATTCTTCCGAGTTCATTGGAGGCTCGAACTGCGGACAAAAACGTGTAATATTGCCTGGGGCTGGTGTTTGTACGGCAAAAAGGTTCCCCCTGTTTTCGTAGAGCCGTCGATTATCGTGTTTTCCACATTAGCATTGCTCACCGGACCTCGACGTCTAGACGCGAGCTTGTCGGATGTGCACTTCATTGAACCACCCCCCCCCCCCCCCCCCGGAACTCGTATGCTTGTCTTTCGTAAGCATCAGGCAAGTACCGCACGAAGAAAAAGACGAATGGACGTCGAACAAGGTGGATAGTTGGCACCGGACCTGGTCCCTGCTCGACGTTTCTTGTCTCTGCGAAATCCGCGGCAAAATTACGGTTTCATAAACTAATAAGAAATGTGATCGGTGGACTGCGTGCTCGTTTATGCAAATTTAAATTTTATTCGACCGACATACGGAAACCGCGATTACGCTGTTTCTAACTTCTGGCGTTTTCAGGGTTTTTTATCGATTAGAAACGTGCACGGGAGTCCGGTAATCCGGTGCTTTTCAAGATGGACGATTAACGTGACACTTCGACCTCGTTGCCAAGACGACTGGAAGTGGAGCAATCAAAGATTACGACTGATATTCTTGATACATTAAAACAGTCATTTTTCTTCCCTGAATATTGACACTGTACGATCCCTGTCTAAGAATGAATACTCAAGAAATGCATATTATCAGCAATAATTTTCAGAGACACTGGTTTCGTAAGAATGTAAGGCAAATTATTTTAAGGTATGTGTCCGACGATGATCGAGTATTTTCTTCTAGTATTATTTTTTAATGTAACATTTTTTTTTATAAAGGTCGCAATGACATCGAGGTCATTAGCAACCACTTTTGCTGTACAATTATAAATATAATGTTCTGTTAGCGCAATAATGAGTGTGGATATAATTAAACTTTGTGGTACAGGTACACTTTTTCGAGGAAGGTAAGACCGAGTGCAATGGTTCAGATTGGCTGGAATGCTGTGGGCTCGTCGTTGTACTCGAGTAACAACATTTTGTTGTCCTAGAAAATATGCGTTTCGTTCCACTGCGAGACGCGGCGCGGCCGACGCGACGTGTTAAAAAGAGCCGCGTTCGTGGGAAACGAATCGCGACAAGGAGCCAGCGATCGCATTGTCCGGCACGTAGCAGGCTTTTGCAATGTAAAATGCAATTCAGGGGTCGCCCTTTCCTGCGGAATTGCACCGATGATCGGGAGAAGCAGCCGGAGTGGGACAGGTTCCCGTAATAAATCGCGGTCGCGCGAGGAAGCCGTGCTGTGCAATCAGGCAACTATGCGTCTGCAATCTGAGGAGTTGCACGTACGCGTACGTGGTGCATCCGCCGAACGAAACGGAATGGAACCCCGATCGACGAACGGAACGGTACGAGCACCGCCGAAATTACAGCTATTATCGCGATAAAGGTGAGAACCCGGTCGCTGTTTGCTTAACCCGATCGAAAATCGTCGAGAGGTCGTGCGCGCATGATCGCCCTTGCTTGCGCGGCAAGGGGATCGCGAGCCGGTGAAATGAAAGAGAGAAAAAACGAGTAGAAAATCTGGTTGCTCAGCCAAAAAATGGGCGTGGATTGACGTTTAACCCGCGAGTTAACGGGGCGTGTCCCAATGAAACGGTAAGACTACGATTTACACTCTCACGTTTCACGCTCCCCTATCCAGTACCACTTACGATCCCTCTCGATCGCCCCTCCCCCCCCCCCTCTCTCTCTCTCTCCCCCACTGCACGCGAATTTATTGTTTCCTTCGCCGATATTAACGAATGATCATGATCATCGAACCTCACGTGCGAGCATCCTTCCCGTCCCGCCACACGTGCACTGAACTCTGCCTCGCCCCGATTGTTTGTTTGCCCCTTTTCGTATAAACGGAGATAGCCTGGCCAAATATGCAGATGCTAATCGTTTTCTCTTCAGCCCCTTTAGCGTATCTTCGACTGTATATCTTCTTAACTGTCTACCATCTCGAGTGGAATTTATGTCGAACAGTTTAAACTAAATGTAACTAAATGTAAATGCTCATCACTGCAGACTTTTAACGATAAAAATTGCCTGCCTTCATTTCAGTAGCTACGTGATATTTCTTTCTTAATCGTTGCAGTGTCGACAGATTAAGACTTGTCCCAAACTCACCCTTTCCCTTCTACGACGTTATTCCCCCACTTTCCGGTGGCGAGCATCCCCACGCTTCCGCCACGGATCGGTCACGTGACGCAACGCGCGCACCCAATTTGCGTCTGCGTCGTGACCAACCCGATAACGGCAGAGAGAGAGGGTAACTGTATTCCCCTGATCCGACGACATTGGTATTAAGTTGACAACAATAATACTTTTCAATTTTTTAAATGTTTCACTGTTTTCTTTAATTATTAAAGATACAGTAGACTAAACTAAAGCAGACTTAGTTTCAAAAACAATATTTAGGACCTACAAAAATTGTAGAGTCTACAGAAGCAGGAAGAATAAAGAAACAGAATCTGGGAGGAGAAGCAGAATTTTCAAGTCAACGAGTCCGGTGAATTGAGAACGGGTGGAAAGTTGCCGAGACGTCCGTACGTCTTGTCTGGATATACAAAGTTCTCTTTTCTAGGATACGTTTCGACAGGATAATATTCAAACTGGCTTATCTCGATAAATGTAACAACTCGTTGTTTGTCCGACTATGTCCGCGCACGAACCGTGTTAATCTGGTTCCGAGATTGCCGTGAATGTATTCAAGAATCTGTTCCATCGAATTCCACTGGTGGCTAAATCATAGTGCGTTGAACGTGTGTCCCCGTGCGTACTCCACGCGTCCGCGCCGCGCACGGTTTCGCAAGAGCACACAACGATTGAATACCTTTGGATACATTTAAAGTACTTACAGACTGCTAACGTCGCTCTTATCGTATATGTTAATTCATGGTAATTTTGCTGCGTGGCGGCATCGTAAGTGGAGTAATGGTTAATCAACAAAGCGACGCGCGAGTGTTCGTGCTCCGTGAAAGGATACTTGTCTTTGCGAATAATTGAGGGAAACGATGGTAACCTCACGGTCACTGTATACCGTATGCGACAATAGGAAATTCGAAAGGTACCATTTTTAATTTTCTTTACAGACAACATTGCAATCCCTACGAATCTACATCTAGTCCGATTAGAAGTAAATATTTACAAATACAAAAGCCACCCCTGATTTTAATACATTTTTCAATACCTTGTCAACGCTGTCTCATTCTTTTTATTATTTTCGTAAGAAAGTTAAACAGGAGCACGCGATTTACTGTACACGTATAAACAAAGGAATCTGATTAAGTACGTAACTTATTAATAAACGACGACTCACAATTACATCCTTCGCTATGCCACTCAAAGAGATGACCATGACAAGTAAAAAATTATCTAAATGCTATATTTCTATATGATATAAATTTCAAGATTGTTTTCCAAAGTAAAATTATTTAAGCGCTCGGATGTTTCAAACCAAAAGTCTATATAAATACCAAGTACCTCAAAAGATTCAAAGTTGTCGATTTATTTCGTGTCTGATATTTTCCAGGAAACTTTTTGTGAATGGCATAAATGGCTGTTGTATTATGGGAAGCGACGTAGCAGAGCGAAACAGAAATTCGGCGAAATTTAAAAATCAGAGTCAACGAACGGGGACGTCCATCAAGCATTCGCGGCGTGGTCAGAATTTTTATTTCGGGTCTGTGCATACAAACGAACCTGTTCGAACCTGTTCATGCTTTACGAGATGCAATCTGCGATTGATAAAAAGTTTTGCTCGTTTATGATAAAACCGATAAGATCAAAAGATTTATAGGTGTTCGGTGCTTAGCTCGTCGGTAACAAATACAAATAGATTGCGTCGGACTGTCCATCAATCACCGCAATAATTCCTATCTGTAACTTTTTATTTTAGGCTGATTGCATACGCCGAAACGCTTTAAGGCCGGTTTATACTATCCGCACAGACACGGAACGGTTCGGTTCATCACCGTTCAGACAAACATTCTTTCATTGTTTATACTGCGGGATCGTATCAGCACATATCGGAAACTAAATAAATAAAGTATTATTATACTGAAATGGAACCATTCCGTGTCTGCGCGGATAGTATAAATCGCCATTTAGGCGGGAAAAATAAGTATCAACACATTCGGGGTCATTTTGAATCCGAAACCCAAATATTACATTGACTTTAGAAATTTCACAAAAAAAAATTAAATTCCTTGCTAATACTACGTTTAAGTTTTCAGCAATTTATTAAATAGAAATGAATTTAGTGACGTGAGAATAATTTCGAATTACGATATGCTAATTTTTAACGGCGCCTCAGCTCGGAGCCGCCATCAAACGATAGCCTAAGGCACATTTCTAACAGCAGTTTCACACAGTTTTGATGTATTCCACCTACTTCTTAGATTAACAGCTGATCGTCGAGCAGATTTTTCTAATTTAATTTTTCAAATATTTTATTATTTAGGGTTTTCTAATATTTTACGAGTACTTACCAAAACGAGTGTTGCACGAAGTTCGGCGGATAGCATTCGTAAAGAATTTCGGTCACCGGGAAGCACAGAGGTTATCCTTAACACAGCGTCGGCGCGGGGAATCTTCGACGGCAGTTCCTTTATCAACTCTGCACTGAACAATTTCCACTATTAATCCACGCCGAGTGCCGCGACCGAGGGGTCAATACTTTTCGAATTACACGCGAAATCAACCGTTGCAATCTCAAACGTACACCGGGTTATTATTTCGGATAACAGCGCGCCGGGTACGCGCCGGTCGATTTCGTAATACCTGCGCTTCCAGGGTCAGCCGAGAGTCGCGCGTCGACGAACCTCGAAATCTCAAGTAATTGCACTCTCGACACGTGTCTGTTCACTTTCGAGATCTGGGTAAACGGTGCCCGGCGTTAGAACACGGCCTAACGGTAACTCGATGTTTCCTATTTTCACTGACAGCTCCGTGCGACACTGACGCGACTATATCTCCGGGATGATCAGCGGAATGGACATGTCGCGCGCACGTCTGTCATAGAAAAGATTGTCCTCTGTTTCAAGCCCAACCGACATGTCAACGGGACCGGTGAACCTCTTCACCACTGTTTACTTCGCCGATCTCGAGGCGTTCGTAAAACCACTCATTTTCACTTTCCTCGGGAGCTGTTGACCCGCTGCGCCGGCGAATTGTCTCGTGGGTCGCAGGGATAATGTTTGTCGCTGCGCTGCGGAGCGAGAAAGGGGCGGGACTATCCGGTTCCTCGAAAATTCGTCGAGCGATGTCGATCACGGAACGACGTTCTCAGAACGAGCCGAAGAAAAAACAGTTCGGGGAGGGACACGGTAGCAGAATCGGGCGATTGCTGCTGTTGCACCTTGCTCGACCCGCAGAAGGATTCTCGCAGCGTGGCGCGCAGCGTCACGTAGATGAGGAATGCATGTAGAGTGCCGCGGCACGCATGGACGTCGAACGAATTTCACGAATAAACGGACGCCGAAAGCGGTTCAGTCGGAACGAACGAACGAACGGACAGGATCGTTTCTTTAACGGCGCAGGGAGAGAGGGAACGAGACGAACGCCGTGGGACCACGACGGGCCGAGCGGGGAGAGGGGGACGAGAAAGCGCGGCGTGGCAAAGCGTGGAAAGAATATGAAGAGCAAGGGGGGCAGAACATGAGTATCGGTGGACGCCGGACTATCCGTAAGCGTAAACGCGCGACCGGTGCCCGCTCCTCAGTGGCCATTGCTCCGTGGAACCGCATAATTTCCGCGCATTACTGCCGAGACGTGTATGACGCTCCGAGACGCCGATCCACCAGTACTATACCGAGTACTACTTCCTTCCGATGTTACCCCTCCATCCCGACCGTTCCACCCCCAGGGCGCCCAGTGGAATTTCCCGGGGAAAGGTACGGTAATTTTCGTTCGATCGAGATCTACGATCTCGGCTCGTTCAGTCTCCGCGCCGCGTTATCTGCGATACGACAGCCACCGCTGATAATAACGATTGTTTTATACGTTCATCGACGACTCTCCCGAACGATGCGGGGAGATGATCGATCGCACTGATTGCGCGAAACGTTCACGGGTCTATATTTTCTTCCGTTAACCCGTTTTCGAGAATCCGTGTCGGATCTCTTTGAAGAACCTGTTGCGGTTCAAAGTTCTCTCTTCCTTTTCCTTCTTGTTTATTCAAATCGCGTTGACGAAATCCTCGTAACTTGCAAAATTTATCGATCGAGACCCAGTTATTCGTGTTCGGATTAAGAGGTTTCCGATGTAACGCGCGCGCGCGTCTTCGAAGGCGACGGAATAATTGGCCCCCACGAGTTATGCAATGGATGGCGTGGTTCCCGTTTACGTCGCTCGGGTTTAATTACTTCGGGAACGAGACGTTGCGCCTCACGTCGGAAAATAGACGTTCAGGTTGGCGCCGCTGCGATCCTTTTCACTTCCTTCTTCGAGATATCGCCGCTCGACGCTTGCGATTTCCAATGATCGTCGTCCGGCCGTCCACGTAACCATTCCAGACGATTTTCTCGCTCGCAGACTCCCCGACGAGACGGTTCGCGCCGATCCTCGCTCGCGCGTTCTTTTCTATTTTTTCGTGGAAAAAAACACGGGGCAAGATTCCCGATTGTTCAAGGCGACACACGTGTCCGCGATAACGAAACCTCGTGAAAAAAAAAGAGACAAAAACAACGGAAGAGCCAAACGAAGAAGCGTCAGTCGACTCGGCGAACCGTTGCTCGTAGAACCGTTAACACGTCGGAAGAATTACGTTTATCGGATCGATACAGATCGTGATACACATTAGCCTCGATAACAGTTTATCTCGTTTATCTTCTGGAACTCGGTTCAGCGCGTTAGAGTTCATCGACGAGAAATCGCCGGGTAGATTCAGTTGCTGTCATCCAAAATAATAAAGAAAACGAAACACATACACATACACGCACGCACGCACACAGATCGCACCACCGCGTTCGATCTCGATCGGTCACTGGGTCGATCCGATCGCGAACCTCTTCGACAACGAAACCAGACACTGGCGAACACCTCCTCGAGGATCCTCCGCGCGACACAGAGTCCTCGGGACGAATTTTTGTTCCACGGAAGAACAGATCTGCCGATCACGGTTCTCGCAGACGGCGGCGCCGATCGTCGAAAACGAATAGAACGGATCGTTGGTATCGTCCCCGCTAGGCCGGGGCTGGCGCTCGCGCGGAAATCAAGAGTAACACTGACTCGGTCGTCGAGTCGTAGAGCGATAGGTGGACCGTACGCACGGGCTGGTCCTCCCGCGTACAAACCCCGGCAAGTTCGGCTGCGTGCAAGGCAGCTGCGACGCGTGCCACCGTCGCCACGGGACCGTCGTACCGTGCAGACGTTGAAACCTCCACGGACACGCTGTGGCCGTTGTTTCCGATTGATACAGGCCCGGTGGTATCTTTAACGATTCTCTGAACGGGCAGATATGTCGGATCGCTCGATCCTGGTGCGATGCTACCGGCGTTGGTGTCCTGCGTGCACTGTCCGGCCGAGCAACTAGCGTTCTTGCGGGAGACGATGACAAGTCTTTCTTTGGTGCGCCCCCGTGACAGAGGCTCTATCTTCGCAGCGCGAGCGTTCTCTCTTCGTATCTTCGCGGCGAGGAGACCGGCTATCGTCGCTGCGTTCGGGTCTCTCGATCGTCGGTCTAGGATCGCGAGGGCCGCGTGTCTCCGTTCGCCGTTCTGCTTCCTCCGGCGAGCTGTTATCGTCGCGGTTATTAAAGCCGCTTCGAGGTGTTCGATGGCGATTCGTGCAATGTCGACTGTCTGTTTCGGCGTGGTGTCGACGAGGATGTCGAGGCGACGCATGGCCATACGGGACACCGTGAGGGCCGAAGATCGCCGTAGACTGCTCCGACCGAGAGCAGCGAGGCTTCTCCGCAGCGGCGGAACCGTGTACGCTGGTGTATGCTGTTCTCGTGCTGGCGATCTTGCTGGTGCTGGGCGATGTTGCTGGTGCTGGTGCTGGTGCTGCTGCCGCCGGCTGATTCTCCGGCACCGTACGAGCGCCGTGCTGCCGTGCTGGCTCCTCACCACCACGCAGAACCCTAATTCCTGCGTAACGCACGCCCCCACTCTCCCTCGAATGTCCCCCCACCAAAACGCTTACACACAACATCCCCGATACCGGAGATCGTCACGCGATCTCCCTGTTTTAGGAAAGTTCGCCCGTACCTCCTGTTTCGGCCGCGAAAACCACAGTTGACCTATGTGATCATTTACAGCGATTTCGGGGATTATTTCGCTTACGCTAAGTTGGTCGACACTTTCACTTTCAGTCACACGACGCAAACTTGAAAATCAATTTTTGTTGCCGTACATTAACCCACTAGCTGTTTATCATACTCTCTATCGTATATATTAGGTCGTACCATAAGTTCGTGTCGTTTACTCTTGTACCATTTAAATTCTAAAAATAAAATATGTAATCATCCTTTCGTTCCACAACCTCTTCTGATCTTTTTGGCAAAGACATTATACTGTCACTATAAAATTCCTGCGGTTATACATTATAATACTTTTCAGTGCTGAATAATATAAACATATCCACGGCACGACCTAATAGATCGTTTACGATTTTGAAAGGTAAACTATCTTCTCAACTAGTTCTCACAAGTATACTGGACAGATAAAGGGCTAAGTTGTTTGTGTCAGTTTTATGGGCACTAGTGTGGCAGACAATGTGGTAAAAAACTACCTCTGATTCATTTTGTTTCAGTTGACAATATATCCAGTCAATCCTACATTCTTCAGCCGGCAATCATCCTCTTGCAGGTGCAAGTAGACTTCCTTCCCGCAAGCAAACTCCTATTAGCAGATCTAATAAGAGCAACTGGTGCTAGTCTCTATTACTGGGATGACCTCGTCCTCCGAGTTCCAATGAAAGTTTCACTGTATATACTTCATGAACGACTCTTCCACTCCAGATTGAGTCTGACCACAATACGGTTTTGACTTCGATTAACCGTTCTAGCTGACCATCTATGACCGTTGAGGTGTCGCTAACACCTAATAAAGGTACTGTGTAGTATTTTTAGTGTAGGAAAAACGTCTACGGCACGAGATTTGTTCATTTATTAATTGGAAAATTTGATAGGTCTTTGCACAACACTGACACAGATTGGTACACTGTCTTCTGTTCTGAACAACCAGCCTGTATGAAACGAACAGTTTCAGTTTGGAACTTCTTGACGCGAGATCGAAGTTCGTCGGGTGGGAAATACTGTTGCCCGGTCGGCCGTAACACGGTTCCCTCGCACGGAACCAGAGTTCGACGGGTTCTGTTCGAGATCCACCTGGAATGATGCATAACGCGAGGTCCACGCATAAAACATCCCCACTTCTCGATGCAAAGCGACGTCAGACCAATCTCCGGCCACGCGAACAGGCTTAAACTACTTATTTCTTCGCAAGCCGCTTATCTCAATCTTGGAACCGATCGCGGGGTTCGATGCACCGGCCGCGGAGATACTGGTCAGAGCCCGACAGAGAGCGCCGCTCTAAAAATAGCCGGAAAAAAGTTTTATCGTAGAGTCACGCGAATTACGGGATTCCTACGGATTGCGGCGAAATTATACGCGACTTCGTTTTCAAAGATGACCGTCCGGTTTCGAACGACCTATTTTGTCTTTTTATCGACAGCGCGAAACACTCGCGTTTTTTTCGGTCGTCGAGCAAATTTTCGAATATAATTGAGTTGTTCACCTTTACCGCACCGCGCGAACTTCGCTGTAGAATGTATTATGGTAAATCATCTGTTTTATTGGAGCAGCGATCGGTCGGCTCTTACCGTTTTCAGCTTTCGAATTTCAGCCTTTTACGCGCGGGGACTTAATTTTTCTTTATTGCCGTAATTCGTTGGGCGACAAGCGTAATGCGCGTAATTAACTGCGGGCCATGAATAACTGTTGCAAATCCTGGGTGTTCGAGTGGCAACTGGTCATTGGAGGCGCGAGAGATTTAACGACGGACGAACGTCGATGCGAGGATCGGACAGTAAAGAGTAACAAAATGAGCCGTAAAATATGACGACCCTCCGAGGCCATTCTACCCCTTTATGCACGATGTAATTCATCTTTGCCGAGTATTATAGGGTCCTTATCTCATCTTTCGAACCCGTTTAAGACTCGTTTCGGCACCTCAGTTCTCCCGATTGCGCTCGCTTCAATTATCCGCGGTCTCGTTCGGAGAATGGACGCATCCACCCTAGAATTTACGCTACCTGTAAATCTGATTCTTCGCCGCGGTGTTCCCGAGTCGCGGAACTAGGCAGAACCGTATTATCTCACGGAAGATTTAATACCGGTATAAAACGAGAAATGAGACACTTTCAGCCGGCACATACATCAGGATTAGGCCTCGGCTGGAGTAGTTCTTTCGATCCGGTCAATCTTTCCAGATAAAGCTCTTAAAGATTGATCCAGCTTGATTTATAGCCTGAGATTATCATTTTTTTGTTAAATTTAAATTCTGTATTCTGTAGCTGCACATAGTTACTGGGTCTTACGCATAATGCATCGTCGTCCACACGTTTTTCCCGCTGAATAAATCCTACTGTGCGATAAATTTGCTATTGCGTTAATTCGACTTGTCGGATTAACTACTAATTATGGATATTTATTACAACTTTTTTTATATTAACTGTCATTAATTTCTATCGCTTAACTTGGTTGAACACTTTCTGGGTCACCCCTGGTTCGTTTTACGAGAAAGAAACCTAGGATATAAAAATCTTAATTAGACTTAATTATCAATTAATCATCAGCCCATTGTACTCTAAGCACACGTATTTTGTCTTTTGTTATTTTCAAGTATTCAAGAAGCATTTCCACGATTTCCTGTATTAGTTGCCTACATTAACGATAACGAGATATCACCACGATAAGCAAAGACAAAAGCATGCGGATCGATGGACCATCTGAATGTCCATAATGTACGTAAATGCGCGTGCACGTGTATAGTAAATGATTCCGTATCTCCGTGTAATTTTCAATACAATTCTTTTTCCCTGAAAAAGGTATGCGTTAATACGCGCTAAAAATCACCAATCACCAACGTAAACAGGCCGATGTGCGTTCGCATCGCAAGATGATCGGTCGGAATCAAACAATACGGCTTATAAATAAACGGCGCCATTGTTCGAGACAATTATCGAACTCCTTTTTCATTTGCATGCGACCATCTGACACCACCGTGTCGCGTTCCAGTGCATTCGCACTGTATGCGCGATACGATCGATTCATTCATTCCCAACCTAATCGATCAGCGCGAGGAAAGTATTCGAATAGACAGAACTACTGTTCGTGGCTCGCAAGAAGTCTCGCGGGACGGCACGGGGGCAAGGGGGTCGTTGACGTCACACGCTGCATAGTATGCGTGACCGCTATACCCAGTAGAACCGCTATAGTCGAAAATTCGCGCAAAACGGGGCGTGCCCCTTCTAATCTGACCAATCGGTCCCGCATTCCTTTCACGGGACTTCTTCTAGGACATGCACAGTACAATTTTTTTTTTGATTTGCAGAAAGCCATTCCTTGGAACGATTTATGTTATCATAAAGAATCCATTTTTCATCTCCGGTAAATGGAAATGGATCTCTACGAAATCTGGATAGCAATGAAGTGCAAATTGGTCGACGAATATTTTTGTTAGTATCAGATAATCGATGCGGTACCCATATTCCTTGCCTATATGCCTTTCCCATTTCGTGTAGCTGCCTTTTAGTGTTCCTTATCGAGAAATTTTATAATTGATAATTTCTCATTTCTCGAGAAATTCCAGTATTTCTCGAGAAATTTAAATCTACGAAAATTCTTATGAATCTCATTTATTTTATAACATATAAATTCTTAAATTCTCTTAAATTCTTATTTAAAACTTTAGAAAAACTGAATACTGAATTGAGTAATGAGTTTCTTGTTGTTATTAAACAAGAAATCATAATCCAGAATCTCTGCAAAAAGATTCAGAAGATACATTTGTTTATTTAACATCCAAGGCAAATATGTATTTAATGGCAAAGCAAATGCTAAGCAGACTTTTTGGAAAATATAACAATGATTCTTATGAAAACAGTGAAAAACTTCTCAGATTCTCAGAATGAGGAACTATCACTGGAAAAACAGTTAGAATTAGAAATTGCAGATAGCTTTCAAGAATTTAGTGTCAAGAGTTTAGCGGCAGAAGAAAATAAATTCCGGACTCTAACGAAGGAATTCCAAATTGAGTCCACCGGAAAAAGGACATCCACTCTTCAGCAACTTTTGGATGTTCTGTATACGATAAAGCCAACATCCACGCAAAATGAAAGAACTTTTTCTACGGCTACAGATTTTGTTACAAAAAAAAAAGAAGTAGATTGTCTGATTCTACATTAGACGCATTATGCTTCTTAAGAAGTCGTTTCAAAACAAAAACGTAATGTTTCACTTTATAAAAGTTTGCTAAAAGTTTCCCAATACTTTTTTATTTTATTAAAAATTCCAAGACTTCTCAAGTAGAGATTTTAGAGTATCATTATCAATTATTAAGAAAATTATACTTTTTAGAATATTTTGAACACAGGCTGCTTTATCGAAAACTGTAAAAGAATACGTGTTTTCTCTTGAACGATCGGTACAGAACTGAAGGAAAAACAAATTCTTTGCAAATAATTGATTACTTATGGGTACCTCTAATACATACTATTAAAGAAGTAAAAATGGGTAAAATGGAACATGATTGAATCTGGATGAATAATCGTGTTGCCTATATGCAATGGTCGATGTATTAAAGCGAGGAACATGCGACATTTGTGATTGCGACTGTAAAATAAAACGCGTGGAAGGTGCAATCAGTGTATCTCGGCCGTAACGAAGGGCACGATGCGGCGCTTCTCGGACGCAAGATTGCAAATCCATTATAAATTCGCTGCACGAAATCGTGGGCACGCTTCGCACCTCAATCACTGTAAGTCGATAATAATCTGGTGATTCTGCACGCAAACGCGGTATCAAACTTATATCTCGTACGTGCGCGAGCTGTTAAGCACACGAAACTTTCAGCGGCGCGTCTGTTAATATTCTCGGTGAAGTATAATTACACGCGCTGGTTGCTCGAAATTACTCTTATCGATATCGCCCTATAGATCTATGGAAATCTAAACGATGAGAATATTGTATTCGCACGTGATCGTACATACAAAGCACTGCGCCCATGAATAATAAATACTCTGTGGAATAGGCTATTATCAATTCTCTTAACATTTTATTCTATTAACATTCTACGCTTGACGACACGAATATGTGTACACCTCTTAATCACTAGTATCCTGTATAATATTTTATAAATTAAACACGTACTCGCATTATTGGAACACATGCTTACATATGGAAGTACTGTAATAGTTATATGATCTTACCACGTTTTACTGCAAAGTAGTGATTTGTTTATCAACAAGACAGGGTCCAATGTATAATTTAATTTAACAATATAACGACGCGCGTCTCGTAGAATGTATTATTGAGATTATTGATTACTACTTTTGTTTTGAACTCTGTTGATAGATCGCTTTTACAGGGTGTTTCAAAAATGTTGTACTTCCTTGATGATTTCTGAAGTCATTTGAAGTAACTTTTCCCTTTGCGAAAATATTCTCCTCGGCTTTGTTACGGAGTTATTAACGAAAAACACAGGCCAATCACAGCACAGCTACAGCGGAGGAATTCCGGTTCGGCGGCAGGTCCCGCTAAGTGTGGCGTTGGGATTGGCCGAGCCGAAACTGGTCCGCTGTAGCCGAGCTCCGATTGGTCCGTGTTTTTCGTTAATAGCTCGTTAACAAAGCCGGGGAGAACGTTTCGGCAAAGGAAACAGTTACTTCTAAAGACTTGAGGAAAAATCGATTTCAAGGAAGTAGATTTTTGGGACACCCTGTATAGTGCTGAAACGAGAGTAGCACAATGATCACCACCTAGTGCGCTAGTGCACGTGCCTTCGGCAGCCATTCCGTGCAAAAACGAAAAGTAATTCAAGTACTCCGGTAGTTGAGGGCCTTTAACGCACGACCAAACGAACGAGTTAGCGGCATTATTCATTATTGCCGATCGCGGCTAAGAAATATGCGAATGCGTTCCTGGTGGTAATTAATGCATCGGGGTCGTCACGAAACACGATGCATTGCACCTCCCACCGGTTGCCCATCCGCAAATTAAAATCGGAGATGATCGCCAGCGAATAGAAGGTTTCGCTTACATCGCGACTGTCGATTGCTCGCGGCGAGGAAGAAATATATGCAAATATCATAATCGCGGTGCTCGATTCTGGTCGTCGATAAAAATCCGTCCGTACTAAAATTGTCGAACAAGTTTTTTCTAAATCTGACCGCTTACATTGTCCCTACTACATGCATCCAATAATACTACGTAATGTCAGAACGTACTTTAAAAAATTCGTAGACTGAAGTACGTTTAGTGAAAAAATTTATTTATGAATTCTTTACTTACATACGTTACTGCGATTGTCGCTGCAACAGATTTTTGGTTTCGGTTGAGCCAACTCTGTTGACATTTTTATTAGTATTCCATTGTGTACGCTTTACAATTTCTTTCTTTACAAAGACTTTTCACTTTCCTAGTGCTCCCCGAAAGTTTAATAGACTTAACCGATGCAATTACAGTCATTCTACAATAAAAAGACATTGTCAATTATTCTAATGGAAGACTCGATTGTACCTTGCTTCATTCATACCTTTATGCATTCATGGCGAAAATTAACAGATTGAATTTAGAGCAGTAAAAATGTTAAAAGAAATTTAAGATATTGTATTACTTTCTACTTCTTCAAAATGTTGAAAAAAGGCGATTTTCTGTTTAGCTCCTGTACTTTGCAATGGACGCAAAAAACTTTGATTTGGCACGAAGAACCGCAATCTACGTGCATGGTTGATAAATGACCGCAAATCAAGAGAAAAAACAACGACAGCTTTGCAAAAGAACGAGATTTTTGCAGTTATTTATTTCGGAGCCCTGACTCGCGACGATTTCTTCGGTTCCCGATGGAAACGATGATGAGGGACGAGGGCTAATTCGCGAAACGGTGTCGGAGGCATCTTAGAGCCCCAGCTCCGAGGAAGAGTCACGCCCTCCTTGTTACCCAGGGCTTCTCCCCTTTCCCTTTTCGCGATAATATCTCGACAAATACCGACCCAGGGAACCCTTTAGCCTCGGCCAGGCTGCCGCCTGCACGCGTAATGCCCTAAAATTAAACAGCCCACGGCGCCAGGGGCGACCTGAACGTCACGTTGCCCCGAATCAGACTGTAGACCACTTTACGTTCCTCGTGCCAGTCAACGCTGACATTTCACGACGTATCTCCCAGATACACTGTATCTTCAAGAGAAATAGACCACGATAGATATGCAAAATGCTACACAATTCCTATACGATTCCTACGCTTCTCATTTACCACACCTGCGATTCTTTTCCTCGACGCGTCTAAAGTTAGTGCCTCTAATTCTAGAATCTAGGATTTTCTGCGCTATGAATTCTCTGATCAAGTTAGTTCTAGTTACATTTTTACTAGTTCTAGTTAGTTCTAATTAAATTAAAAAAATTATTGCTTCTGTGAAGCTCCCGAGGTGACCAAGATGGCCGCGCATGGGGGCAGTTTCCTTTTTCCCTTTTCTTGGACTTGTCTCAAATTGTTAGTCCTTGTAGTTTTGAGACTTTCTACGCAAAGAACTAGTTATAGTTACGCTTTTAGTGAATAATGCTAAAGATTACCGTTTCTGTGAGGTGATCAAAATGACTTCCCATGCGAAGCTTTGTTCTTTTACAAATTGTGATCAGTAAAATGAACTTTGTTGTCTTTGTAACTTCTTGAAGACCGTGGAGATCAAATGCTTTACGCTAAAAAAAGAATAGGATAATAATAGTCACTTTTCGGGATTTCACGAGACGATCTTATTGTTCAACAGCGTGTGTGACGTTAGATTGGCAGTGGCACGTAAATTGTCACAGTCTGTTCTCCAGTCACGAGCCAATGCGCAACACATTTCGCCTGTCGGGTTCAATAGCGGAGCATCTAAAACGTGTCGGATGAAAATAGATACGGCAATGTAGACGGGGACATTTTGCGTTCTTCTGTCGGTCCATGACGACGAATTCCGTTTTGCCGTTCCGAGTTTAAGTATCGTTCACCATGAAACGCGAATTCCTCCTGGCTTTCGAAATGATCTGGCCGATATGAGACCAACGCTCTAATTAACTGCACTTCTCGTTGAACACTTGCGCTTTCGTGCAACGAATTTCAACACTCTTCGTTTTAAGTGCGTTTTGCCGTGCGTTTAGCTTCGTGGGAATCGACTTGCAAAATTCTTTTCTTCAAAGAAAAAAATTGCAGTACGGTCTCAGACATGCGACAAAAAGTTAGTCGGCATTTCCAGTTTGCCTGAATACGCGCGACTGTACGGGTTTAACCGATCCTTAGGAAATTCTAACCATGGCAACCACCGTAACTCATCGACACCGTTATTTTCACGAAACAAGTGAAAGTTTATTTCGATCGTATATTTTGCTATTACCGGTTGCCTGATCGCCTGAGCGACGAGCCTAGCCGGCGCAATAATTAATTAGTTGGCTGATCTATGTTGATTGCGAGTAAACTCCGCGTATTCCGCCAGTAGATTTACGTGCACACCGAAGACGATGTAACAGCGGGGATAGCGTAGAAAATCCTTGCAGTTCATGGGCTCCCATTTAATGGCACGTTAGCAGAAACGATGACAGACTATTAGCCGTCGACTATTAGCTTCCCGCTCGTGAGGTGATGGATTTTTCAGCAACACTTTACGGTGCAGGAACTCTGCAAGATGTAATCCAAGTTTCGCCGTTTCCTGCGAACTTGTTTCACTAAAGTACATGTATCATGAATATTTAAATTTTTCAACCGATACCTGTTTACAAAATACACAAATATTGCGAATGACTTGGGATAAACAGGAATTTTTAGTTTTATTCAAACTTTCTTGTTCGAATGCCGAACGCAGCACGGATGTTCTGCGACGTTGGAGCAACCCTATGATAGAGCCGGCTGAAAATTTACGTCTAAACCTTTCAGATAACATCGCCGACGCACTGTCGTCGCTTCGATACCTGAATGCAACCGATTCCTCCTTTCTCGTGAGGCTACCGCCGATAGAAAGGTTTTCGGCTTCGAATTTATAGCGCGAACCTTCCTCGTTCTTATGTCGCGCGAGGAAAGTCCGATAGTTAAAGGAATTAACAGTGGCGAAGCGTAGGAGTCGGCGGGAACGAAGACTTCTTGAGCAATTTACCCGTCGAAAGTAAATAGTAATAAAATGTTCCTATTGACCGGGGCCAGACGGGAATAATTGGGTTTGTTTGCTGGTCCGTGGCTCTCTGCATAGCTGCTTTCTCCTCGGTAAAATTTGTTCCACCGCATCATTTTGTCATCGGCCCCTATTTGACAACGGTGCCTATCCGTCTCTGAGGGCTCCTCACACAATTCTTTCGTTTCCTTTTCAGTTAGGATGCGCATTCGTTCTAGACATTATTTACCAACCTAGAATCGCATGTGTCACCGTTCACAATATTTTATCGGGGACCTTTTGACACCATTTCTGGCAAAGCTTTTCTTTTTTAATAATTGAATTTCAGTGTCGCATACATTCTGTAATGTATCCTAAATTGAAATACGTTTATCTTGAAGATTTTTTCGCGGTTAAGGACAGGTCAAAGAAGAACAATATCCGATGAGAGAAAATAAAATTTCTGCAGGAGTCTGAATGACAAAGGCAATTACCCCGATGACAAGACGCAGACCTACGGCTCCATTTCGAGGTTCAATTTCCGTCAAAACCGCAAGGCTATCGTCTCGCGTGGAACAAATCATTCGCTTATTTATGCGAACTCGCGGCAATCGTAAACGCCGAGCGCACGAATGACGAACGTTAATAATCCTCTCGGCTTAACGGCCATTGGAAGGCTCGACGATAAAATCGCTCAGCACTGTGTGAAAGCAACATATCCGTGAGGAGGCACTTTCCAAAAGGGCCGACCGAAACCGTGCGAGAAGAAGACATTTCTTTCCGATTGGCCTTCGTAATTCACATTATGCGCATCTCGAGAGGGTCCCGAACCACATCCATCGACGAGAGACTGCGAGAGGTAGCTGCCGCAGAACGATACAGATTTTTATGGGGGCGTAAATCACACGACCGGTACAAGAAGCGACCAGGAATCGTGAAAGGCGCGGCCAATCCTCTAATGATTCTGATTTATTGCCGATGGTTTGTTCCGGTAACTCATTATCCTCGCAACGCACACGGCACCGAACGCCCTTCGAGAGACCTCACGCGGGACGCGGCCAGTAAACATCGGGGTAGCATCGGTTCTTGTCCTTAACACGTCAAACGGTCGTATTTCACGGCTTCTTATGCGAAGACTTCGATCTTTTTCGTGTTTTCGCTCGCAGATTCGAACCCGACGAAAGAAACCCGACGGTCGCATAATTTTAGGATGGACGAGCTTTCGTACTTTGAAGGGAAATCCCGGAGTCCCAGGTATCCTTGTTTCGCGCATTTTGTGTATCCGGGCAATATTGACATTGCTCTAGGAAGTGTCCTTCATAATTAACTCAAAATATGCAATTGAACACGTTGTGTCCTTCAAAATATGACTCAAGGTGCCTTCTTACATCTTCTACAGAAGTGAATGTTTTATTTCTTAACACGAATTTTTACGTTAATATATACACTGTACCAAATTGAATGCAAGAAAGTTGGAGGACTACTCTATATCATACATTTAATTTTTTTCAATTTTTATTTTATTAGATAACTTACTTTGATTTTATGGAATTTTTGAGGTTTCTAGTTTGGCAGTCAAAGTGTTAAATAATGCTCCAAAGATCTGAAAAGATGATAGTCAGAGGGAGCAATATCCGGTGATTACGGAGGTGCGGTAAACCTTCCCATTGCAATTCTTTGATTTTATCTTGAGTGAGTTACGCTGTATGGGGCCGACCATTGTCAATTCCCAGTATTACACCTTTTCTGTGGACTAAAGATGCCCTCTTTTTCAATAGTTCTGAATACAGCCGTTGGAATTGCTGACATTACAAGTCAGCAGTAACTGTTCCTCCAGGTTTCAACAACTCAAAGTGGATTATGCCACGACAGTCCCATTGCTTGACGAATATTCTTGTTGGTCTCACATAATTGATACGGTACCCATATTCCTTGCCTATATGCCTTTCCCATTTCGTGTAGGTGCCTTTGTATTGTTGACCATGCGGACCCAAGGCTTCTCGATAATTCTTGTATACTTAATTTTGGATCAGCTTCCACTAGACATTTTAGGGTGTCATTATCAAATTCAACTGGATGCCCACTTCGAGGCCTGTCAGAGAGATCGTAATCACCAGCAGCAAACCTTCTGAACCAACGTTGACTCTTGTTGACCTTCACTAGATCTCCATAAAAAATGAAAAAGTATGCAATGACAAATATGATCCTCGGAAGGTACGGACGTCGCCATTTTATTACAAGGTTGTAAAAAAATGATACTTTTTAGAATATTTTGAATACAGGCTGATTTACCGAAAACTGTAAAAGAATACGTGTTTCCTTTTCAACGAGCGGTACAGAACTAAAAAGACCAAACCAATTCTTTGCAAATAATTGATTACTTATGGGTATCCTTAATATGTTTCAAAGAGACACGTTCCGGAGGAATAGCTAGGCAACACATTTACACGGTCGAAAGGATGGACGAACGGCCGGATAGGTGACAATCGTTAGTTAGAGGGTAGCGTGGAAAGTTGGTAGATCGGCGGGACACCTGAATGCGATAGTGCCTTGTGCGTGGCACGAATAAGGCATTAAAAAGCGTTATTTATCGGCGGATCTGCAGTCACGGGCGAACACGCACTTACCCGTGGCCGGCACGCCGGTATTAACATTAAGATTCTCATCGTACGATACCGTGGCCGGCGCGATGGAAAAAGAAAACCGACTTTTCGAGTCCCGGACTGTCAGCCGGCTAAGACGCACGACCGCCGCCTCGTATGCCTCTGTGTCGTCTGCTCCAGCAACGATTAACAGAACGCAATCGAACAGCCGAGAAAATCGAGTGCCGAGACCGCGACCGCGACCAAACGGACCCCTTATAATCCTTCTAATCTCTCCAATCAGGGGGACGGGGAGTATTCGTTACACGCGCGGCACGTACTACTAATTTATGCTCGTGCCTCGAAAGTAAATACAACGGAAACGAACGAACGCACCGCGCCGAATGGGGAACGTCCGAGCCCCGAGCCACCGGTATCGTGAGAAAAATTTCGAGTTTTCAAACGTCCGAACTGGAGGCGGGTTTCTAGGCAGCCACCATCGAGGTGCTGTGTTATTTGTTCATCGACGTTGATCTATAGAAAATTTTATCGCCCTCTAGCTCACCAGACATCCCCAAAAATATGATTTTTACACTTTTCGATTCATCAGAGTTAGATTTGGCAACTTCGACATCCAACTATACAGGAAGCTTCAAAATTTAGAAATCGAGATTTTTGGTACACTTGCAAGAGTCGGTCTCGGTTAGAAGTTTGAGATAAGTTTAATTTCAACGAAGAATCTAGGTCACCTCGACCTTTCTAATGGCCATTGTATATGTGCTCCCGTCCTCATGACATTGAGGTAACCTTGAACTAACTAGCGACTCGTGTGTAATAAAACTTCTTCACACAGAAATACGGAAACATTTCATTTAGTGAAACAACTAAATTTTAACCAGCCCTATAGATTTGAAGCTTTCACGATATGCATTGACATTGTCGATCGATGTTTCTGCTAAAATGTCGTCAGTATCGTAGCTACCTTCATGGGAAGACGGAGATTCTCTCGAGGCAGTAAACGCGAAAGAGAATTTTACGGCCGCCGAAAACCACATGTTCGGAACCTCAATCATCGATCTTCCTCTTCCGTGTGTACGCGGGAAAACAAATCGCCACGGCGAGACAGACGTCATTTGCCTTTTATTGCCGCGGTTAGCGGGCTCCGGTCTGGGTTCCGTTCCGCGCTGAGGCAAGAGACATTAAACGTTCGCGGTCATAAAAATAAAATCGTGAATCTAGAAGTCCCTTTTCTCGGTTAGCCCGGATAGACCGGAAGCGGCTGGCACCGGGAACAGTGACGCAGCCCCGTGCCGTGGCTCGGGACTAATTGAGAAACGGAGCAAATCGGATCCGCCGGATGAATAATTGTTTACACGAGTCCGGGGCGGACGTTTAGCGTGTCGGGCGTGTTCTGCGCAGTGTATCCATCGCGCCTACTCATCCGTATCCCCTAGGATGAGAGATCGGACCCGTGTTTCGTGCACCGAGATACCCCGATAGCCTTCTTGGGCGAGGTTTGCGCCAAGGAATCATTTCCTGCGGATCGTTCCGGCGATGACTCGGACAAGAGGCACGCGAGTATCGCTCGGACTCAATCGAACAATCACGGCAACGTCTGCGATACCGGGGACGTTTATATCCCGTGACTGTGTAACTAGAGTCGAACCTGAGAACGACACCGCAGACCCCCAAGCAACATCGCCAGGTTGATAGCGCTTTACATTCTACAAGCAACCCTCGCAGAACACGGTATTTTCCTACAAATCTTCTGTACTATAGTAATGTCTCGATATGCAGGCTGGGACAATAATTTCGTTCACCTTGAATATTTCCGTCACTTGCAACAACATGAAAAAGTGATATACACAAACGTTGCATGTGATGTAAACGCTTCAAGGTCACCCTGGTTTCTTTCAACGAAAAGTCCTACTTTTTGTTTCGTCAATCGACAGAGTATCAACTTGACCACCTAGAGTTAGCTTTTGAACATCGACCACGAAGACCGGTAAAATTAATCTAGTTGTGTCGACGATTAAATAAAAATCGAATACACGTTATTCCAATGGCGCCTAAATGTTGCGCGCAAGATCTATCGCAGATTTCGCAAATTTAACGCCGTCGAACGGCAACCGCATTAACATAATGTCGCTGAACACGATCGTATCGGTTGTTATCATCGAACAACGTAGGATTTAATGGCATTAGGTTCGCGTGTACCGACCGCGGGAATACAGAACACACATTAACGGCAGATTTGCGGCCAACAAAAGGACATATATTAACACTCGTGCAGCATTAAATCGTATCCCGCGACGGAAGATCTACGATACGGTGCTCGGTGCAGGGCGTGTAGGTATAACTCACCGTTTCTGTTTGTTTCGATAATTAATGGCACAACATACCCCATAACGTATCAGATCGTAAGGAAGAAAGAGGTTCCCCGGTAGGCCGGCCGAAAGGTAGTGGTGCTTTGACAAAGTGGATTTCCACAGGATAAATCCCCTGGTCGGGGGTACAAAGGTGCGAAGATGAGCCGTGGGATCGGCTACCAATTTCAAGCTCCCATGAAGCCGAGTCGAACGTGCTTCCACATAAGTTTACCTAATGCCGCCACGGTGGCCGTCGCCCATGAGACCTCCTTCCATCGTGTTAGTACATCATCGTCGCCGCCACCCCGGCTGTGAAGAATCTAATAAGAAAAGCTTCCGATTTCCACTGATTTGTCATATGGTGTCAATAAAATCAGTCACTTACACCGTGAGCCAAGACTCCGCAATTCACGATGCGGTAGAGTGACTACGTTACCGATAAAATTAAGCGAAAAATGATTTCACGTGCCTCAACTTTTCGTCTTTATATGAGAATATTTTTCGCTAGGAAGGCTCATTCGATAGAGGAAGGTTCAATCTAGCGCGCCCTGGTCATGAACAATAATTACCCAAACTCATACTTAGTACTCCCACCTTCTATTGCTTATCCTATTCTATTAGGAGGACCCATAAGTAATCAATTACTTTAAATGTAAAACAAACTTTATAGTAAATTCAAGTTTTCATTTCTTAAGTTATTATATAATCTCCATCATTACCAAAGATAGTTTGCCATCTTTCCTGCAAATTTTCAATCCCCCTCTTATAGAAATCCAGATTTCGTGAAGCAAAATATGACTCAAGATGCCTTCTTACATCATCTACAGAAATGAATTTTGTACTTCTTAAATAAAGCTCCAGGGATCTGAAGAGATGATAGTCAGAGGGAGCAATATCCGGTGAGTACGGGGGTGATTTTATCTTGAGTGAGTTTCGCTGTATGGGGCCGGGTTATGTCAATTTGCAGTATTACGCCTTCTCTGTGGACTAAAGATGCCCTCTTTTTCAATAGTTCTGAATACAGCCGTTGTAATTGCTGACACTACAACTCAACAGTAAAATATTTACTACAATATGTACTAAGCACTAAAATATTTAAAATAAAAAATTTAATAATAATAATAATAATAATAATAGTAAAAATAACAACAACAACAATTGTGATACAATTCTACTTTAACCTATCCGTAGGTTAGCAATTCAATATTATCTGGTTCAATTTTCACGCTAATATCACATATGGTTTAAAAGTTATACAAAAATGTCACACGATTTTCCAATCTGAACCACTGCGCGCTATTTTATTACAGGGTTGTAAAAAAATTATACTTTTTAGAATATTTTGAACACAGGCTGTTTTGTCGAATACTGTAAAAGGATACATGTTTCCTCTTGAACGATGGGTACAGAACTAAAGGCAAAACAAATTCTTTGCAAATAATTGATTACTTACGAGTACCCCTAATAATTTCTGATCTTTTATGGACATCCGAGAAATGAAGCATTGTCTTCCGGAATTGATTGGACACGGTATGTCTGTCGATTGCCACGTGGTCTTATCTGGCCACGACCACAAGGAGAGAAGGATACGAAGACAGGAATGTGTTCGGATGCATTTATTGGACACGTACGCGTGAGATCTGTCACGTGGAGGAGCGAGGAACGTTCCCGCCGTGCTCGTCGAGATCGACAGAGTGAAGACGACACTGCGTACACCGACGTTTCTTCACTTGAACGTGATTGAGGACCTCTTATGCTGACACTGCCGTTGTCGGGCATAAACTCGTCGCCAGTGGTAATATTAGCGGCGTTAACAGTTAGTTGAGTACGATCTGTCATGTCTGTAGAGTCGCCCATTATCCGAATACCGCCTGCATTCAACCGAGAAACATTTATGGGAATATCACTTATTATACCAGTGCAATATGGGAGACTCACGCGTGCGCTTCAATTAACGGCGGCTGTCGTTACAGTTACACAAATTAAAGGGTATCGAGGAACATTGTTTATTATAGTCAAGCAAATTTTTTGTCGCAGAGCGATTGATCATTCGCGTCAGTAATGTAAATGGTCCGGGTTAAGAGGAAGGAAATTAAATTGAATTGGTCATTCATTTTTATATTAAAAAAAAAAGAAAACAGTATCATTTGCAAGAGAAGAAAGTTACGTGGAAATTGATTTCTTCCGCTAATAATTTTAACGCCACTAGTGCCTTATGTTTCATCTGCTTATTTTCCTTATGAACGCATCAAACCCGCAGTCTATAAAGCACATCCTCGAGAAGAATTTTTAGAATCTCTCGGAGTCTCGTAATAACAGCTGAGAATGTAATTTTAGCGTTGAACTATTTTCGAGTACGCGTATCTCGCGCACATTCCAGCACGCTTAATGAAGCAATTGCTCAGAGCATAATTCAGCAGAACAAATAAGTATTTCTGCCTCCTCCGCAGAACAACAAATAATCTCGTCTGGTCATTCATCCATGAAGATAGGACGCAAACGCCTAGCAACAAATCTTTCAGCCCTCGCCCACGCGGCGTCGAATGAGCAATAATCGCCCGGACCTTCCTTATCCCGAGCACCTGCGCGTTATCATCGTACATCATCGAACGGATTTGCGCGATCGAAAAGTTCGCTATCGGAGGAATGCTCAGATTCGGAGAGCTGGCGGGTCGGTAAACGATCATTTCTCCCCGCTATCAAAACAGTGTTTCATGTTTAATGCATTCGACGCCGAGCGGACGTATTAGCTTCGCCGTGGGCGAAACTATTTCAGGTGTCGGTCGACGTCGACGGCGCGCAAACAAGCGAATCTGCCGGCCCCGACTGTGATCTTCGTTCTTTGTGCTCGTGCGCCGAGAATGATCCTGTGCCCGTACACCTACTCGTTCGAAGAAATTTGATCGGCCCTGTAGATATTCCGTCTAATCCGTTTAAACCGTTGCCAGCTACGGCTGATCCGGAGCGAGCGTCGCATTAAGAGGACGCATTGGCCCGTTTTGATGCCGAAGAACACACAACGGACAAGAAACACGCCTCGGAACACAAATAAGGCTATTAAACCGTGCTACCAGGAACGAACTGAAAAGCGAACCACCAGCATTGGCTTGTGTACCTGCAACCGAGAGAGCCTAAACATCTTTCACGCTGCCGTGAAACAGCGAATAGACAAGTTCATCGATGCACGAATGTTGCACCGGCTACCCAGCAATGCAGTCGCTTTGACTCGTGTTCGTTCAACGGTAGACAGAAAGTGTGCATTAATCCATTTAGACCGCACCATCCACGGTGTAGTTCATTGAAAGCGATTCACCGACGTACTCGCGCAAGTTTCATGTACCGAGCTTGGTTTTGGATTCTTTTCTGATGGTTTCGATCGGAATTAGTTTCGGGTCTAAACGAATCAGGGAAGCCACATGGTAGTATGATTTTGACCTGAAAACCATATCGTCATCTCGAATGGAAAAACGATTGCCAAAAACGGCTATGCTCGAGCCTTACTGGCAATAGTTGCTGTCACACATCAATAATTTCTCAGTATTCTATCAGAATCGTAGTCACGCTACATCGGCGTCTCGCCGGCTATCGGTAGCGGTTATCTTCCAACAGGTAGCTCGTTTATTTCATTTAATTTAAAAGTCGACGACAGCACGTCATCTGGTGGCTCGGATCGGGCTGATCGGATCTGTGAAATCATGGCGTGGCAGTGAGATCGTCTTGTGTTCCGCCGATAACGGGCAAGATCGGTCGGCGCGGCGTGTCCGAAACGAGCATACGTAATGGCGTCCCAACGAGACATCCTCGAGGATGTTGCCTCCACGGAGGCAGGTGAATGTTTGACATTCCAGTCGTGGTTGTCGGTTTTACCGGCCGAGACTTAATTGTCGAGGGAGAGAAAGAAAGAGAGAGAGAGAGATTGGACTTCAAATACGAACACTTCGGTAAAACCGAGAGGAAATGAAATGGTTCCGTAACAATGAGAGGACAGGACTGGAATTTCTAGGAACGTCGCCGGCGACAAGGCAGCCGTACACGCGTAAATATCGTCCATTCAATTGAGGTGTCGTAAAATTCTAATTCCGTATTGGAAACAGGAGAAGGAAACGACGATAGGAACGATCGTAAAAATCTCCGCGAATTTACGATCCGCCGCTTATCTGCGTTGACGCAAGAGTAACCACAGACAAATTGGAGACATCGACGACGGGACAGGCGGTGTCGCGCCGGTTTTACTCCATTTTAACCGCGCACGGGAAAGACACTCCTTCTTCAACAACTTGATTACCGAATCACAACCGTGGCAAGGAAATCGGTTAACGAAACCGAAATTGGGACGATAAAATTGATCGTAGCGATCAATTTTGATTTAGCATCCTTCATTCTCAGTAGAATCAAACATCTACCGGTATGTTATAGTAAAAATTCATTTCTAAACCTGGTCAAAAAATGGAAATTAATTTGATTAGCATTATTCTTGAAGTGAGTATTCGTAATATGTCGAACTTTCGTTCCAGATGGAACGAGTGGGAACGTATTATCTATTCCGAGCCAACCGATACATATTCTCTTTCGATGTGGGGACACACGGTGGGACTTTTTTGGACGAGGCCCGGGAGTGTAAAGCGATAGCAGTGAAAGTCGGCGTGGTCTCTATCACCGGAATTCTAGTAAATTCTGATTGGACCCCATTGTGATAAGGGCCGACATCGAAATTTAATTAAACGCCCGGATTGACAGATTTACCCTTTTAGGAAGAGTTTGTCAGGTTGGACCGTTACGGTCTGTTATCCTATCTCGTGGGACCTGAATGAACTGCTTCTTGGAAGAGTGCGGCGTCAGAGTTAATCATATCCCCGAGAGGCACTTAAACGCGATTATGCATGCTTTACAAATTAAACAAGCCTTAATCTATTAATAGTCACAGTCACGGTGAAATTACACACCTAATGTTCTTATCGGTCTATACGATCCACCTATGTTATCTTCTTCGAAGTAAATTCTTCAAATAAAATGTGCTGTGTGACCTGCTAATAACAATCGTTACGTTTTGAAATGCGTTTCTGGAAGGGAAAACGTATCGGGGAAATTTGCCGAGGGAGAAGTCGTGTTCCCGCGGGGAAGGGGAAATATATTTCTTTTGATAAGGTCGTTTACGTGTCCCGACAGGGCAAAACGACAATTCCAAATCCATCGGTGAGATCTAAAGGAGCGCTCGTAACGCGTATTTCGGCAGACCACCGGCCATTGGTCACCATAAAATAATATTGTCCAACCGAATGCCTGACTACGCCACGTAACCGGACAAACTATTTTAAGTCAACCGCGCAGCCTCTTTGTTTATTTACGAGCGCACTGCTTTCGTGACCTCGACAGACGGTGTTATTACAAGGACCTTCTTACGCAGCGCGGGAAACGATTCGGAAAACGACGTAAAGTGTACACGACGACACCGGCTCTGTCACCGCCAACGATTCTGGTTTGTCGTTCCAAGGAGACTTCAATGGCGACCGCTCGCAAGCAACGCAGAAATCTTCTTGGAGACACGATAATTCTATTAGGGCGTTCATTTGTCTCGAATCAATGATACTATAACAGTCCTGACAGCCTTAGCTACAAGATCTTCATGCAAAATAAAAATGTTCTACTCAACTGCTACAAACAAAAGTGAAATAGTTCTTCTCCTGTCTTGATACGCCCAACCTAATATAACAACAGTTGAAAATTGATCGAATGTTTTTACTTTTTTCTGTTTCTTCTACTCATTTTTGTCCCAAGTGCATAGAATTTGGAGTCTACTCATCAGTATCGCGACGGAAGCCGAATGCGATATTATACTACACAAACGTGGCAGTAAAGTAAAGATTGGAAGCAAACAGAATAATTGTTGACAAATATACCAGTAAATATCGAATGAGGCGAACTGGATATTACACAAAAAAGTATGTTCATGATTGAAGATGACTATTAGATTAAAGAACACCAATCGTTATTAACCACTAGACTGCGGATTTTATGCATTTATGACAAAAATGAGTAGGTGCAACTCAAAACAGTAAAAAGATTAAAGGAGTTGAACATATAAAAATGAAATGAGAAATGTTTATGTTGCATAAAGATCCGCAGTCACACATGAGAAAGGTGCAACCGTAAGGCTCCGACCATTGAATCATGACAATTTAATAATTCCACCCTGCGCCGTAGTTCCCATAACGCGAGCGTCTCTGGGCGGTTAATATGTGTCAGAGGACGCGACCATAAATCAGCACACCGTATCGGCCCACCGCACGAAGTGGAAAATATTCTGAGGGCAAGGAGTTAATATTAATAACGCCGTAAGTGTTCGTTATACGTGCTCGTGCTTCTGCCAGTATTGGTCCCCATCCGACAGGACGCCGTATATATACAGACGGGACAACAGCATAAGGACAATCCGTGTTATGTCGGGCGGGGCGCGAATCTTTTCGCTCGGAGATTCAAGGCGATCGATCAATCGGGCGAGAGCATTGTTGGCTCTGTTTTGCAAAGGCACCCGAGAGGACTTCGCCGAATGGCATTGTGCGAGCCGATCCCGAAAAAGGACTCTCGCCGGGACAACAAATGTGAAAAGACAGGTTGCGTCGCGCTGTAAAGGCGGCTCGCAATTACGATTCGCAGCACGCGCGATTTGTATTTCGACCGCAGCGGTCTCTGTTTCCTCAGCAAACACGGGCACAATATTGCGTGTGGTCGAAAACATTTTTTTCGCCCGCGAAACCACCGACGAATCGTCCAAAGGACCCTTCAGCGATTCCTCGAAACGGCCCTGAGACCGTGTCGCGCGTAGCCTACGCAGTCCTTTTCAATTTTGTACGTAGCCCCCGTGTCCGTATTGTTCAGCGACATGCCACAATCGATGCATTGTTGGGTGAAATCCCTTCTGCCTGGCACAGACATGGTTCCCATAATTAATACCGTATACGGAGACCAGTGAAATATGAGCATTGCGAAATTTAAAAGAAGCGGTTCAGCGCGCTCGTCGTCGTCAGCTGCCGCACAATGGTCCCAAAGCAAGATCCAGCAATTGAAGATCTATTTAGATCAAAGTTTAAAATAGCATTTATTATTACGGATGTTTAAAGATTTGTTAATACGTTTGCAATTTATCTCGCATTTATTTCGCTGCTTACCTTCCTTGCTGAAATGGTTTCTTAAATTCCGCTTCAGTCGCGGATCTCTGGAAGTCATGGATTCTCTAAATATTATGCTGTGTACTATGACATTAAACAAGAAAGTGTGCGAAATTAATTTGACTATCTTTAAGTAAACTGCGAGGTTATATAACACAAACACGAAAAAATACACGCGAAGTCAATTCACATTCAATAGCAAATACGTTGTCCATCCTAATTATTTTGTCCTTAACGCGTTGCTTACCGAGTAGTTAACGGCTTTTAAAATAATTGATTAATTATGGGTACCCCTAATAATACTAACGTAGTAACAACCTTGACCCTACTATTATCTGTACAGTGGTCCATGTATCCGTGATAATAATCGTTTACTTATTGTCGGGCCTTTACTTGGGCCAGCTGTTCCAAATCAAATAGCGTCGAACGGCGAACGGTAGCCCTTGAGGAACGATCATAAGCCGATCGTTGTTCCATTAGCACGAAATTTTCAGGTTTACGCTGGGCGTAGTTAGAACAAACACGGTCGGCGAGAATCAAAGAGAGAACCGTCGAAACGATTGGCTGCGGCGCGTTCGTCCGGGCCGAGTAAATCTGCAAGCTCATGCCCTTGAAAATCCTTTCTCGCCGCGTAACTCGAGTGGCCCCCGTGTATTGCCGGTCCTCTCCAGCTCGGAGCGCGCAACTTCGTACACCGCTTCTGTTGTTGTAACACATTTCTTCCGCAGCAAACAACACCCCGCCGGTTTACCTGGTAATTGCTGGAAACACCGGACGAGTATTTACAGTGTCATCGAGGTGCGGTCACACTTTGCCCACACCATCGCTTCGAAGAGTTCGTTTTCTTCGTCCGTGACCACACGCTTCGATACCTTCCGCAGGAGCATTAAACTGTTCGAAGGCACGCGAAAAAATGTTGAATATCATGGTCGACACGACAGACTTACGGCTTAGAGGAAGGGCTGGTAATGTGCCCCCCCCCCTCAGGTTCATATTTCTTCCTAAAATCTGATTCGTAACTTAAGTTGCTTGAAATGTAGGTAAAGTGAGTCATTGTTGGATCTTTTACAAAAGTGTAAGTATATATCACACAAAATCATTTTTCGGTAAAATTTTTACTTCTACAGTGAATAAATGAAACAAATTCTTTTCTTAAATATGCACTTTTATTATTAAGATATAAAGTATTTCATTAATCATACACGTTTTATCCATTGACATTGTATAGCCACCGAAGGCCATATTATTTGAAATTATAATTGAAATGTGTATTACAACTATCACACATGTAATGATACGACTGTGGGTTTTATACGCCCATACTGTCCATAGGAATGTTAAAAACTGCACAAAGTATCTATTGTACCATCGCTTTGGAAAGCTTTCAATAAAACTCTTCCGTTTATAAGTTTTGAAGTCATTTCTATGGTTTTAAACAAATTTCCGTCGGTTAACACGCGGAAGATGGTGGCCTTGAGAATTTTAGTGGCCCAGACAAGCGGTTGCCGGACACAAAAATGTAAGCACCTAAGCATTGCTTACTAATAAAAATAAAATTTCTGTAACAATTTATTATTATGGTATGCAAATATGACCAATAAATTGTAAATATTTTTCTAATGAAAATGAGTACAAACACGCCATAAATAGAATAAAAAGGAAATGTGTAGGAATAAAGTGTAAATAAATATAATTGTACGCAGTATTAATTAATAAAAAAGCGAGAAGAACTCGAATTATTTATAATTTATAGTATTCCCGGAATGAGATTTCAAATTCTATCACCAATACCGCCGCGCCATTGCAGTATATTAGTACAGACGAGGTATAGGAGTATACTAAGTATCCTCTCTGGTCTAAGGTTCAAGTGGATCTAGTTGCAAGATTTATCGTTTTTCAGGGTTTGTTCAATTCTTGTTGGCTAGGTCGCACTCGTTAGCGGGTGTTAGGTTTGCTCTCGTGAGCTGATAGCAGAGAGAAAATGAGAATGTTCTCGCACGGGGTTTTAGTGTCCCCACTTTTCTGCATCATCTTTTTAGCCTGGAACAGAACCTACATCAACTTTTTAGCCTGGAACAGAACCTGCATCAACTTTGTAGCCTGGACCAGAACCTGTATCATCTTTTTAGCCTGTATTAGAACCTGCATCATATTTTAGGCTGGATCTAAGCCTACATAAAAGAGCCTCTTTTAACAGAGAAGTAGCACCCGGCATTATTTGGAATCCGCTGCTAATAATGCAGGTAAGATGATGCCGGTTCTGGTCCAGGCTAAAAGTTAGACTAGGGGGCAGCACTACACCGGGAACACTAAAATCTCGGGTGTGAGTACTCTCATTTCCTCTCTGCCCCACATAGTGAACGGTGAAAACTACATTGGACGATTGGTCTATACACATGCTTTATTTGTGCTTTTACTCAAGAATATCTAAGGCGTCGGTCGGTGCGTGATTGTCGACCGGTAAAGGTGATATTCTCGTGTTTTATTGTATCGACGAATTTCCAAAGGAGTCAGTGGTAAATCCTTTGAAAGCTGTATTGATCGCGACGGACGCATGCGTGCAGTATAATTGGATCACATGCGGGAGGATAATATGCATCGGACAGACAGCAGTGGAAACAACTGCGCTACATTCACAGTGCACGGTTTATACTCAAGTGGTTGCGGTGTGAAGAATTGTTCATAGTCAGGCACGTGTCTCAAAGTGATTGTGACAAAACCGTAGCTGGCTTCCCCAACTGGACCTTTGCTTCACCACTGAACGGTATCTACTTTTGATTGTCACAATAACAAACATATTTTCATTTTGCAACAACATGTAGCCAATATCTTGGAACTGAAACGAGAACATTGGAAAACATACTTTTTCCGGAACGAAACGTCGAAGCTTGATGTCTTTGTACTTTTAAAAATCAAATTCAAAGCTTTCGTGTTTTTTTTTTTCGATTGTATAATATAATGACTTTACTGAAATCAATGTAATATATAAAAAGATGAGTGTTTAATATGTAACTGAGTGATAACGAGAACGAGATTGTTAAGGAAAAAGATTTTCCTTGAAAACAAAGGGAATTCCACGTCACGTTTCATAGATGTATTATGCGAATTGGCAATTGAGTAATGACCAGTATGGTGCAGAATAGCACAGTATAGGTAAAGCTGCATTGCAGTAATATCCTGGCTGTGTGTACCCGTCATGTTTTCAGTGAAGTCAGTCGATCGTTTGTTAACGATACAATCTCATTCGACGCTTCGACGGAGCTCAATCGACTCACAATCTGAGTCGCTTTCCATCAGCTGTCATTATCATACAGGTCATTCAGTATTACATTTCTAAATAGAATAGTGCAGCGTAAACACGGTGGAAATGTTTTCGAAGCCCCCAATTGTCCGCACCGGTTGATTTCCTATGGCGTTTCTAAAATATCAGCCTTGCAGAAAAAGTCCAAATATTTGTTAGTATTTCTTTAGCGCATTACTTATCCATAATTTTAGGTGTATGCTGCAGTAGATTGACTACTATTTTTCGTTATTGTCAACTTGTATGAGATTTTGATTAATGTGCTTGCGACTGGAATGGTAGAGCCATCGAAGAATATTGACTGGAACATTCATAAAATCGCAGATAGAATTCCAATAGCCTTGGCATGCTTGTTGCACGATATTGCATCCGCCTCATCGCCACCTCCACAAATATTTGTGGGTAAGTTAATTTGAAATTCTCGCGGCATCGAACAATGAATGGAGATGTTGGCACGATCGATGATCCACTTTTAGATGTGCTCAGCAATTTTTAAAAATATTTTCGAGAAATTTCACCTTACGGATTTCTCGGAACAATATGTGAAACACAATGGAACGCGTACACGCGTCCACAAAGATCATTGAGTTCATTATTATTGCTTTTAATAAATTGCCCACAAATGCTCGTATTTTGGAATTTCGTAAAATTATTTTTCTAAGTATACGCGCTCGTTCTCTGCTCATAACATATTGTAGTACCATTGTAAAGTCATTAAATCTATATGCAAATGCAAATGAAACATATCGAACAATACTTTCCTATTCGATATTTTCATAATAGAAACTCTTGTAAAATTATACGTTTACAGTCGGTCCATAGACAAATTCTGAATTTATTTCGCATCATGCACTTTTCGATGTCACTGAAATTGCATATGAAACATTTTTTACATGATCTAGGATGAAAATAAAAATAGCCGAAAAAATTAATTAATGAAAAAATTCCTCACTGCAAAAGCAAAGTGATCATGTCATGATAAAGTTTTAAAAAACAAATAACGTTCTCTGGTAACAATAAAAATCATAAAAGTCATTCGCTTCTATTATTAACAATTATGCGGCGCTTAATATCGATGCTACGACCGGTGCGGTTTCGGCAATGTAAGTTATCTGGAAAAACATCCGCTTTGTATCGCGTACGCTAATTGCAAAGTCCTCATTCTCTTCGTCTACGTGTAACGAACGTATGATAACGATAACATAGCGGTAGGTAATCGTAGCGAGCGTAACCGCCAGCACAAGTATCAGAAGCTACATCATACAACGCGGACGAAGTTAAAAGGAAAAGATGAAAGTATTTCTTGTGGACTTTGCGCGTATTACGCTTGACTATTTCATTTTCTCATTCGTAGGAGCGTTTTTCTACAGTGCACGGGACAATGTATAATATTTTATTACCACGTTAGTAGTCGCACGGGTATCCCCAGCAATTCCCGAAACCATTTCTGGTTTTACGGCTTCTCCGTATCTCACTGGTAATCGATGTTTTTCACTCTAGTTCCCATTCTATTCAGAAGCTTTCAAGCTGAAGAATACTGTCGATAATTTCAGAAAGTCCACCTCCCTCGATAGATCTACCTCCCTTCGCGATAAGGTACCGAATCCGCGATCACTAAAGAAACGCTATCACTGTATTTTGTGCGAAATATCTATACCAGGGCCCGAGAGAGTTCTCGAAGTTTTTAATATAAGCTGCACATTGAAATCTTGGAAACATGAAACTTTTTCAAAAGAATTCTAGAGATATAAGTTCCGATGAAACCAGACATAAAAATATGCTGAAAAGCAAATCTGAATGGAAATAAAAGTTTTTCTGCAACAGGATTATACAGGGTGTCCCAGCATCGATGGTATAACCGAGAAGGGGGTAGTTTTCTACATGAAAAAAACGAATCGAAAATAAAAAATAAAATTTGTCCGTTTCGAGGCTTTATGTTCGAGAAAATCGAGTTTAAAGATCCATCGGGTTTGCGTGCTTTAGTCGGAAGTAGAATTGGTTGATCATGGTCAGACGCGTCAGACGATTCGCTGCATTTTCAAACTCGAATTTCTCGAGAACGAAGCTTCGGGTGACAAAATTTTATTGTATATTTTCGACTTATTTTCCCACATAGAATCACCCCGTGCACGGTTGTACTATCAATACCTGGACACCCTGTATAATGTGTAAACGCTGCTTGAATTTGCTTGCTGCCAGACCCATTATCGATGACCGGCAGTACTATGTTTGCCGTTTATACACAACCTTGTCATAACTTTTGTATGCATTACATTTCCGATAACATAAATTATTGGGAAAGTTGACGCACAAACTTTTGTTACAGAATACGAGAGACTTTGAATGATATGTATTATTGTAATATATTTTTGTCACGGGCTCCAAATGTCGAGCAACAATGTGTCTAATGTGAACTGTCTAATTATAATAGTACCTCCACACGTGCCGACTTATCGTGTTTGAAATATTACATGACTTTCCGTTACCGACATCGAAGCGATAAATTTACAGACTTCAAAGAAAGTTATACAATATTATAGAAACGAGTTTAAAAACCCCCATTCTTAAAAATAGCTGCAAGAATTTAATGAAAAACAATTTCGCAAACTTCGAGACAGTATGGTTATGATTAATATTAGATTATTCGATAACATCATTATGCGTATAACCATCGGATTGATCCTTAATTCGCTTCTCTCTAATTAACAGCAAATGCCATATTCTATTATCTCTCGTATGAGATTGAATAGATATGTTTATAAATACCGCTAGCATTTGCCGATTGCCACTGAAAATAAAATTTAATTCCAATAGAAAAAATGTTAAATGTTAGAAAATGTCACATGTTAAATGTTGAATGTTAAGAAAAGCGCCAAGCGCAAACACTAATCTTTCAAATTGGTCCGTCTCGAACTTTGATTGCCTTTTAAATTGGCAAGTACACACACACACACATATCCAAAGATTTTTATTTTTAAAAGTTACCGAAAACGAAGTGTTTAAAAACTCTATGTTAGATCACAGTATATGTGACTAAATGTTATAAATATTCAGAGTTAGAAATGCCATTTCAAGACATATATCGACAAAATATTTCAACTTTATATGCATATTAGTGCCTTGTCTCCTTTTCGTACCGCTATCTTTATCGCTCTTCGTACAATCCTTCGATATTCTGCTGGCGTGTGTGCACGTATGTATGTATACCTACATACATACATATGTATAAACGGCCACAGTGACCTACATTCAATCCCAATGCTCATTTCTGTTCTTATCTGAAATTATTGTCTTCTTCTATTTTGAAGGAAAGAAGCGAATTTTCCCCGTCAAATAATTTTCATCAAATAATTGTTTGAAAAATTCAATAACACTAGGTTGGTTCCACCAAGTTGAAAATTCGAGGGCGTTTTTATGTAAGGTTCAGTGTAAGAGAAAACTAAAAAGGGTAAATAGCTTGCTCGTATATAAGAAAAGTGAACATAACTGCGAGATATTTTTGGCACCATTTTGAAAAAATTCTTTCCCTTGATTTAAACCATCCGATGACAGTTCAAGAATTGCCGCAATTTCACTAGGGACGTTTCGACCGCCTACTCATGTTCAGCTCTGACCGCCTACATAGTGATTACCAGGTTTTCTGCATTTGAAGCGATGGCTTGCATTGCGCTGCTTTGAAAATGATGAAGGATTAGAGAACGGCTTTGTTCAATAGCTGAAATGAGAAACGGAATATTTGTTGAATCTGACTAAAGAGTTTTCCACATTTTTCGCAGTTACATTTCTCTATTTTAAGACGAACTTTTCGTACAAAATTTTCGTTGTTGTAAACGAAATTGTGATTTCTCATGTCACTACTATTAAACAACCATCAAAATAACATTCAGGAATTCGTATATAACAAATTATAATTTTCCTGTTGAAATTCAGACAAATAGAAAAAACGTGGACAACTGACGTAAACAGAAAAATTACCATTGTGCAGATAACGATGCTACAAACCAGCTGAAATGGTTGGAGTTCTGCGAACGTGAAACACTTTTTTCCATTGTCATAAATTTTCCGGAAAGTAACAGCGCTTGCATAAGAATGAAACAGTTACCTCAGCGCACTTCCACTCTTCCATTAAATGTCTAGTTTGTTAACGATTTATTTCCTTGGTTTTATGATGTTTATGAAGTTTGTGCTTATGATGTTGTTGAACTTTGAAGATGCTTATTACAAGTGTTTGTTGTAGAAGATGGTAGACGTAACAACGGCTCTACCATCCACCGGTGGAGCGACCCTAATTGGGCGCACCAGAGGTGCCCTCAGGTCTGTTCGGTCTGCGTTGGGAGGGAGTGGAGAATATCTCCAGGGTTTGGGAAACAGGATAGGCTCAGCTCTGAGTAGCAGTTTAGAAGAAAGCGAAATTACCACTACCCCGTCGACACCGCCCTCTTCGCCGCAAGCACCACCTCAGACTTCTAAACAAGAGGACCACCTAGCCAGAAGGAAATTAAGACTCCCCAGGTACATCTCTGTGTAATAAATGTTCTTTTAAATGACTCCAGTCCTGACCAAAAGACCCGATGCTATTCCTATCATATTTGAATGGACATCGCTAACAGCGAAACAAATCAAATTTTCACCCTTTCAATGGATAGTAGATGTCTAACAAATTTCAATTTTTTTTCATCGCGATTCAAATAATCCATCAACGATTTTGATTGTATAGATTTGTATAGATTCTCCATACTTCACTACTATTCGTACTTCGCAAGAAGTCGGCAGAGGGGCAAAGTAGGCCCTCACTCGCTTTGGATATTCCATCGTTGACCCTGCCTTAGGTCCAGAATCGCCAGATTAGGGAAATTGACTAGAATTGAAGGGAAAAAGTTACCCTCCGTCTCTCTGTCAGTACCGGATGAGTCACATAACATTGCGACACATGCACGGCAAAGACGGAAAGTGTCACGTGACCGGGCCGTGGCGGAAACGTGGGGAGTATTGTCGTAGAAAGGGAAGGTAGAGTGGGGAGACAAGTCTTAATCTGGCATTAACCTAATGCAGTGTTGGGTATGGTTGGGGCCCCTCAAACGCCTGCTTCTCCCATCAACCTTTTTTGCATGCAGCGCGCATTTTCTTGGCTACTCGCGACAGGCGAAGCGCGTCCTTTCTCCATGGTAACGGCGCTTATTGAAAGGGGACAATGGGTGCTACGGTGGGGAAGTTTTGGCTTAATCGAGGCAAATGTGCCCATCACTGACCTAATGTTTAGTCCCGAGAGGAAATGAGAGTGCTCACCCCCGGGATTTTAGTGTCTAATTTTTAGCCTGGACCAGAACCTGCATCACCTTACCTGCATCATTAGCAGCGAATTCCTAATAATGCCAGAATGGAAGTTACTTCTATGTTAAAAGAGGCTCTTCTATGTAGGCTCTGATCCAGCCTAAAAGATGATGCAGGTTCTAATACAGGCTAAAAAGACGATGCAGGTTCTGTTACAGGCTAAAAAGTTGATACAGGTTCTGTTCCAGGCTAACAAGATGATGCAGGTTCTGTTCGAGGCTAAAAAGATAATTTAAGAGAAAAGTGAGGACACTAAAACCCCAAGTGTGAGCACTCTCATTTCCTCTCTGTTTAGGCTTTGATGTTGGACGCTACATAGCGTGTGCAATAGTTTAGTCAATAGAATAACTAGAGCCGAAAATGCGTGTGATTCCATACCGTAGTCTTTCCACGAGACTTCTTGCGAGGCACGCAGAGTAAATACAACGGTACATATTCTACTTACATTATGAACATGTTCAAGCAATGTTTTAAGAAAGCGAGACGCCTTTCCCGCACCAATTTTCTCGAGCATTTTTCAATTTATTCGGAATATTAAGGGTCTCGAATAAAATCTAACCACATCGCACGATATGAATCGACCTTTTTCCTTTGGAAAGCGTCCAGAAGATTTCAATTGAGAAAATAATCATCCACGATAATCATCGAAAATAAAAAAGATGTAAATTCGACTTAATCCTCAATGTGCCATTTGCAACACTGTTTCCATTGACAAATTTTACGGTAATTTATACAGTTATAAATCGAATAAAGATACGGGAAAAATTAATATGTATGTTTATAACGATTTATACAAAGCTCCGTGAATTTTTTATTTTCAAACTGATTTAAAAGTCAAAAGGGAAAAAAAGAGTGATGAAACTGCATGGGAAAGACTTTTTTTTTGGTGGAGTTAATTTTTCACTGTCGTCCGCTGGCAGATTCGGGGCTGGATTATCGTACGAAGACTACGAAGCGATGGCGAGGCACAAATTGGAGCGTCAGGGTAGCGCGAACATGTCGAGATGTTCGCGGAAATACCCGCCGGGCATGACGTACGAGGAAATAGCATCCTCGAGATCAGCCACGAACAAAAAACAGGAGAATAAAGTCGAGGAAGATAATAGCCCGGATAGAGACAGCCAGGAGAGCATAGAACCCCTTCAGGAGAAGGATATCAAAGCCACGGGGCCGGATCCATTTGATAAGTTAAATTACAAAGCAGGTGAGTAACGAAGTGGATGTTTCATTAAAATAATTATGAAAATTGCATAACCACTCGGAAAAACATGAGCCAATTTCATCGACGAGGCTCTTCTTTTCCATGTTTGGCGAAATATTCATTGCATACCGGATCTACGCCCAGAAAAGAAAATATTTAAACGTTTTACAATGAAAACAAAAATCTTAAACTGTACCGAATAGAATTATGGATACAAATGGTTTAATGAAACTACGAGATATTTTATTCATTGTGATTCATAGAATGGAAATGAGTTTTGCATCTCTTTTGTGTAAACTTAGAATGATTGGGAACACGTTATTTTTTAAGGAAAAAGTTATTTCTCGTAGTTATTTAACGTGAAAGTGATTTTTTATTTTTATAATATAACATATGTCACTGTTTTTTTGTCACAAAGCCAGGGCCCCGAACCGCTATCAGACGGTCGTTTTTCGTTTAGGTAAATGAACGTTGATGTGAATGTATTGTGAACCACAGCAGGCGTCATTCGTATGCCACCAAAATCCTTGTGTCAACCTCTTCCTGCTGCGCTGAGGGAAAAGTTTCATTCGGAATCTCGTCAGCGTGACATTTACACTCGCATGTTTTTCATTAGTAGTCGATCGTAATCGATATGCGAAACAGAGATAACAAAATTCGTGGTACAATCGTATAAGCTTTATGCTAAAAATACTTCAAGCGAAATTTTTTTTCATTTTCAGTTTATTTTAGCGTGGTCCTTGACATGACCTTGGTACTTGACGTGTAATTTGCTCCGTATGGTATTACAATTTTGGAAACATCAAATTTGGGAGATAATGTTAAAAACAATAATAAATCGCAAGCTGATAAAAACATGCAACGAGAAAGCACGCGTGTCAAAATATTTGAAGAGAAAGCGTAACAGGAATTGCATTATTTATAACTGGAACACAGCAAACGTTAAGCAATAGGTGTAGGATTGCAAGAAATTAGAGGAGTTACACAGGAAAAAGTGGATAATGGGGGAAAAACTCGAGGAAAGTGATAAATTAATTGAGTCATACTATTTTTTTTTTCATAGAAAGTAATAAACTGTTATACTGAATTTATAAGAAATTCAGAACGTACTTGAGAAATATTTTATCACAAGGATGTATTACCTACAAACCGAATTCTCACGTGAGAAATGTTTGTCTTTTTGATATCCACGTTTCTACATTTCCACGAAGAACGTCATCGCTTGTACCTCAAATTTTGGTCACCTTTCTTACGTAGCCGCGGTAGCTGATATTTCGAAGCTTTCTCTTCAGTGCGGATAAAATAGTCTCTATTTAGACTCATGCTAATTGTGTGACAAATATTTTCCCTTGGTGGAAGGATGCTTTTGAACGCTTTCACGCGAATTCATCCTCTGCGTAAAGATGTTGTTCATACTTTACTGCTCGTTGTTGAGTAATTTCAAGATGTAGTTGGAATTTTGTAAAATCACACGCTTTTTAGTATAATATAGCCAGATAACTGAATAACATTAAAAATCCGGCAGATGAACGATTAATTGGTAATAAAATCCACCTGCAACGAAATTGTATATTTATTCAAATTCCTGTATAAAAGTTGGTAAAGTATTTTCAAGCGAATTGATTGATACAAGCAAATATGTAAAACGAAACCTATTTAATTTGTATAATGAAATTCTTTTCGACACAGTCCGAGATGAATAATTGCTCAATTATTATGATAAGTAAAGTGCTAAAACCCGTTAATAAGAAAATAGTTGTCGATAATAATTTTTCAAAGAAATCTGTCGGAACAATTAATTGTTTCTAACTTATTCTTAATTATGCAGGAAAAATGTTCACCTATGGATGTTCAGGTTAGAATTGTTCGCTTTAGGATCGTCGCGTACTCCAAATTGTTTAAACTTAAAATGTTGCGCTTTTATGCAATCCGCCGTGTACCCCTAATTGTTTCAACATAAAATCTTGTGCTTTTATGTAATCAACCGCGTACCCCGAATTGTTTAAGCGAAAATATTGCGCTTTTATGCAATCCCCCGTGTACCCCGAATTGTTTAAACGCAAAAATTTGCGCTTTTCTACAATCCACATCTTGAAAATGTGCGATTAGATTCTAAATGTGTTATAGTAAGGTAGCATCACTGTACCCTTCTTATTTCTGTAGACGTTTCTGCTTAGACGCGTCCTTGGAGGTGTTAAAATAACAATAATGCGACATACCTCCTTTAATGTGATACACGCACCATGTTTGAGTATCGACTAGAAAATTAGTAGATATGCTAGTAGAAATTTAGAAGAGTGTTTCCTGTAGATTGTTATTTCAGATATGCCTTGTAGCAGTGACTCGACGAGCGATCAAGATGGCTACGGACCTAGCACGAGTTTAGATTCGAATATGGACGGTCGTAGAATGTGGCATAGATCAGGTACAGATTATTTTAACGAGTAATTCTCAATTATTATTTCACGTTGAAATAAAAAAGACCGCAACCTTGACCGATTGAAAGTTTAGGCTCATCAGGATCAGTTCAATCTTGGGCCTCCAGTTTGTCAGCAGACAGCCAATCGGAAGAAGCTGCCGCAGACTTCATGAAAGCCTTCGTACCTCTTTTGTTCGACGCTCCAAACGCCGTTGAGCAAGAACAGAAAGCAAATTTTGGACAAATGGTTCTCGTACGTATCAATTATCTGAATCGCCGATGCAAACCAATATGATACGAATAGCTTCGATCCAGTTGTGATAAACGACACGTTTCTGAATGTTTTGCAGACAGAGTCTGGTAGAATATGGTTCTCCCGAGTGGTGAACGCGAGAAGAGCCCGCCCTTGCGTCACAGAGGCCTCGTTTTATTCCTTAGCGCAACATTTTGCAGTGGCGCTCTTCGAATGCCACGAGGCTGACGATTTTGCACCAGCGAAAAGTCTTATGAACATGTGCTTCACGTTCTACCATGAAGGTACTAAAATCATTTTTTCACTTCCCCACTTTGTTAAACGAAACAAAAGAACTTCTTTTCTTCCTAAAGAACTGTAGTGATTTCTGTGTAGGCTGCATATTTTCTACAGTTAACAGTATTCAAAAGTTATAGACCAGGGGTGACGAACAGTGTTGCCAGATCAGGGGAGGGAGCACGAATTGAGAGGAGAAAGTTATAGGTAGAAGGGGAAATTAAAGTGGGGGCACAAGTCTTGATCTGGCGAGACCCGGTGACGAACTAGCAACTTCTAAGCCAATTGTGGCTCCCATCCTCAGTCTCCTCTCCGACTTTGCCCCTTCCACTTGGCTGCTGAACGGAAGTGGAAGAGTGAGATATCATGTCCATCACTCTGGCACACGAGTTAGGTCGGAAGTGGGAGAGTTACTCTCCTCCATAGTGAGAGGACCGTCGCATTGGTAGTAGGGGTTCTTTGACTCCCAGTGGAGCAGTTCGTCGCCCCTGTTATAGACGGAAGAATCGAGTCTTCACAAATTTATATCTTGATAATGTCGTCCGAGTCGTCGTTTTAATGGTTACGAATTTCTTTATAAAATGTGAAGCTTTGTAGTTTGAAATTTATATTTTTACGAAAACTTTTATAGAATTAATTAGAAAATTTTATAGGATTGAATAGAATTTGTTTAATTTTGGAAGGTCTGATTTACTGTCCGTGCCTCACGAGAAGCCTCGCGGGAGGGCACAGGGGCAACGAGATTCCCTCATTTTCTCCGCCTATCCCCCCACCGTTGACAAGACGTGCCCCATCCATTTAGACCAATCAGCTCCGCATTCCTTTCGCAGGACTTCTTGCGAGGCATGCACAATACTGGTCCGTGCTTCGCAAGAAGTCTTAAAGGACGACACAAGGGCAAAGGGAATCCTCGCTCGCTCCGCCTATACTTACCGTTAACGCGCCCCTAGTCCCAGTGTTTTGACTGTGACGTCACACATTACATAGTATGTGTGACCGCTTTAGCCAATAGAGTAGCTAGAACTGAAAATACGTATGAAACGGGGCGTGGTCCATCCACTCTGACCAATCGCATTCCTTTCATGGGACTTCTCGTGTGGAACGCTGAGTACTGTAATCAGTTTTCTAATTTGAAAAATGAATTTTAGTTTGCGCACTTACCGTCAAATAGAAAGAGCAGCGGTGTAGCATAGACATAAACGTAGAGTCTACAGCCGGTCCGTAGGGACCGGCGCAGCGTGGCATTTACTGTGTTAATTGCAATTCAATTTAATGTTTCTTATGAAAAGTCGAAGTACCAGGCCTAGAACCATACCGAGAATATTTGTATACACATCTGCGAGTGCAACCGATTTGGACATCGATGAGATTTTGGACGGCAGCATTTTTCGATGCAGTGCAATGCGAAAGAGCTTCGAAACCAGTTCCCCCAAGACCTAAATCTCTAGATCAGGAAGCCATCGCTGCCGAAGATCGCAGGTTCCAGGCTAACATCGTGTTCGGTCAATTAGGGTAGATACACTTATTAGAGCACAGTTTAGAATTCTGTTGGTGTTCCTACTTTCTGTAGTTTTAATTTTTAATTGGTTGATTTTTTTAGAACATTCACGTGTAATATGCACGCATTCGGCCTGTCACGAACTCTGTGCTTAGAATTTCTTAGGAAGCAGTGTGTAATTGCAAATTTAACGAAAGGTAAGACTCTCACTCAATACGTGTTCGAAAATATTTATTCATGCATCTGTGTCGCTACAATTTTTCATCAAATTTAAACATTACACACGACTTCACAAGTTATCTTTACCACTTCTTCGTATTTTTTGTCATTTCTTTAGAATTAGTGCAGCTAACAGAAAGCAACTACTTTAACATTCTAGAAATTAATTTTCCTTTTAAAATAATTCGTTCTATTTCGTACCATATGTATGAATTTTTCTTAATGTAGTTAAATGTGAGTAGCAAAATTCGAACTCGTTCAGCACTTTTAAAATGGTGTAGTAAATGCGAAAATATTTTAATAATTTTCCTTGATAACTATTTGCTAAATATTAGTGAATGCGTGTTAAGAAACAAGTAGAAATTCTGAGATTTCCATCATTATTATGAAAACTAATGAAATATGAGTATGAATATTTTTCTCCAAGATTTACAAACATTTTAACATTGTTTTAAAGCGTTTCGTGAAAATACCTTAATTTTTTAAAAATACTTACATACGTGTTTCTATTGATGTATACCATCTGGTACAACCAATTATATTTCTATAGTTTAGAACGCAAGTGTATAATCTCATAATACAGGTCTTGTGAAATTAGTATATTATCTTCAAAGTACGTCGTCCTACACAGAGTTTTTTTTTTATTTTACAGACCAGGAGAAAATGTTACGTGACAACATAGAGAGAATGTATAACGAAACTGAACCTTGGCGGTAGTTTCGTTCGATCGAGTTCCTACAACTTATGGAAATAATTTATGCAAATGATGTCCAGCGTTTCAATTGCGATTTGCGGACACCATCAATGCGGAGTCAATTACAATGTAACTCCAATGGCAAGGGAAACGTTCGATTTTGAAAAGAAAAATGTCAATTTCATCGAGTAATAACAGTCAAAATAAGAATGAAACCATACGAATTATAACTTTGAGTTTGCAGTACAGGTGGTTCCTAACGTTACTTGTATAGAATTCTGAAAGTTTTATTGAAAGTAGAATCTTTAACCAATTGTAAAAGTTGTTTCATGATTTTCACTCGTTTTCATACCACTCTTCATAAGAGTGAATTCAACCGATTTACTTGTTCAAGAAACTTTATTGATCATTTAGTGAAATCCCCTGAATTCGAGCCACGCTATAGGTACACGAAATTTAAGAAATTTTGAAGTAACAATTCTGGAATAATAAGAATCATAACAATATTCAGATAAATGACAACACTTCCATGTCCCGAATTTACGTAAATTATAAGTATAAACGGACAATAAATTGCGCGAAATGAAGTCGTATTATTGGTAATTGTTTCATAGAAATCGGTGATAAAGTATGTATATTTCTGTATCAGCGATAAATAAGATGAATGCTTCACTAATCACTGCTAATTGTTTCTGCGATATCACGATTTATGGTTCTCGACGAATAACGGATAATTAGAAGCCAAATTTACAATTTAAAATTAACATTTCAATAGATTTTTTAAGATCAGGTAGCGTCTAGATTGTCTAGATAGATTACAAAATACCAGGGGCCTCTTGCATAATTGAGTCAATATTATTTGTTACATAGTGTAATTAAAAACGTTTGAAAGTCCTTTCAAATTTTCAAGATCGCATACGCAAAGAAAGTGTAGAAGCTATGCTGACTTGTATATTGCATATTTATTAATGCTGTGAATTTTTATTTTATTATGCAATAGGTCTTGAACAATAGTTTACAGATGAATATTTATTAACAAAGTCATATTATTACATTCTACTAAAATGGTTTTACAAATATCTGAATTAAATTACCCAATTTTATTATAGATGCTAATTTTATCAATTACGGAAATCCTACTGCAACTTCATAAAATTACAACAGAGCATTGTAAAGCTATATAATACGCCTGTCGTGAGGAGCAAAAGTGTTCGTATGGAATGAATGTGAAAATAAATTTTTACAGTAACATGGGAGAACTTACAAAATGCTGAACTTGGACCTGTAGACATTGTACATATATTCGATGTTGTGCAATATTAAAGATTACTTTATTTGGTGTGGTTCAAAAAGATTTTCAAACATTACCATAATTACGCGATTAGCAAAAATAACTAGAATACATAAAATGAAATAATCAAAAATTTTATCTAACATGCCACGTATGCACTTGCATAGTTTTGATCTACAGCTCTGTACTAAAATTTCTAATGTCTTTATAACTTAAATTTCCATACGAAATTGTTATTGAAAGTGCATCGTATCTATCAGACATTAATGACATATTGTTCAACAAACTCCTACTATAAATATTTATGTAAAGATGATTTATGTAGATGTTCAAGTCGTGTACGCAATAACTTCTCCAAGTTAGTGTACATTCCATATTGTTATTAATATAAGAAACTATATTTTTTTATTTCCATGATCCTCCTATACGAATACTTTTCTTCTTAAATTTAAACTAATTCTTAGCTAATTGTAAGCATATTCTGTGATCACTGTAGCGTCATTCTTTTGTAAAGATTTATTAGCACCATACATTAAATAAACTTTCTTTTGCCACAGTCATGTAAATAAATAAACAACGCGTGTATATTCAAAGACATATCACTGAATCAGAAAATACGGAGCTGTATGTACCTTATTTTGTATATCGGTCTGCACTTCATTCAAAGATTGTTAGCAAACAAAAAGAATCATCAATAAACTTCTTGACCATAAGAATTGTAATAACCTAATCTCATTACAACGACTCATCAACATTTTCTTGAGAAACCATGTTCACTGAAGTTGCATTGGAAAGCAAATGAAATGGAAAATCGAATGACAAGGTAATCCGAAACAAAAACTGTGTGTTTCGGTTAATCATTGAAAGGAGCTTACCAAGAAGTTGAAGGTGGGCCTGTGGTAAACAAGGAAAGCATTGAAGGCCCCTTGGCCCGTCCCGAGCTAATCTAAAGTAAATTCAGACACAATTCAATGAAATGTGCAAGTTTTTATAATTAGCAAGTCTTAAATTCTATTTTACAATGTTATCGCAAATTATACTTGTGCAGCTATTAACTCGATATTATTCCCCATTTGTAAGATACTAGAAGTTCTTATCACCGTGTCATACCCTAAGTTTCCCCCACCCACCTGCCACCAGGCAACGACTAGCGTTGAGGCGACTCGGGTGGACTTACGGCAGGGAGGATTTTAAACAAGTGAACAGGTCTCTTGAACATCCCTCTCAATGGATCTACGCCGAATACCGAAATTAGGACGCAACAACCTACAAGCTCGGGACGCCCCGGGTTCACTAATACCCGTACTCAGCCATGGGTCCCACCCGTGAGTGAGACCCTGAGGGACCTCCGATCGGAGGAATTTAATGTCAAAAATATAATTTGATGTGATTTCAGAATACCAATTTTATGTCAAAAATACAATATAATATAATTTCAGAATACCAATTTTATGTCAAAAATATAATACAATATAATTTCAAGACGAGAAACTTGAAATAATTGACGGTGTTCATTGAATGAACACTCTGGAGAATCCGTGGTCAACTCGAAGGGAGTAGGCCAAGACAGCTCTGGAGAACCTCTGGTCAACACCAAGGTCCTTCGTCCTTCTGGTCCCGCAGCACTTCCGCTCCCTCCTGAGTGCGCACCTCGACTGACTGACTGTGCGCGATCCGCGATGCGCAACTCTCCCAATTAATTTCAGTAGATCTTGATCATCGGGATAGTAATTATCGATAAATATGATATTTCTGGCCGTTTAATATGTATAACAATTTCTTTTTGATAATGATATCAACAAGCACTCTCTTGACCATCTTGCCATCTAATTATTTAGTAAAAATTAATTATAGAATTCGAGATAGAGAATAACTTTTAAGTCATGCATATTCACACCCATTAATTTATCGAACACAATTAACTGGTAAATTGATTATTTCCAGCTGGTTAATGTTCATAACAATTATTTCTGCCAACTACGTCGACAAGCACTCCCTTGACCATGTTGCCGCCTAATTTTTTAACAAAAATAATTAATAGAATTTAAGATACAGAATAACTTTTGAACCATGAATATTCGCACGCATTAAATTATTGAACACAATAGACTGATAAATTTATTATTTCTGCCTGTGTAATGTTTACAACAACTTCTTTTTCCTATTATGTCAACCAGCACTCCCTTGACCATGTTGCCACCTAATTTTTTAGTAAAGGTAGGTAATAGAATTCAAGGTACAGAATAACTTGTAAATCATGGACATTCTCACGGTATTTCATGTCGTGCGACACGAAACAGCATAACATGAGACGACTGAACTGACCTATTCCTACATCTTGTCTGTGATATTAGTTCCACAATATTAGTTTCGACCGATATGTATGGATGTGACATAAAAATGGTAAGGGGGCTCTAAGCTCTAAAACCCCGCGGACGTGAGACAAAAAAATACATTGGGTGTTTTTCTACTCCTGTACCTTATCTGTGGTGCCAATTCACTGATAAATTGATTATCTCTGTTACGATCTAGTGTGATGTTTTACCTACAAATACAAATCTGAATAATTCGTAATAATTCTTTTAAATGGTACCTATTATATCATCGCTTAAACAAATCCTGCATCGAGAGTGAATTTCATGTTTACGAGTGTGTGATAGTTTAATTTTCGATAGAGAATAGTTATTTATCAATTCGTGTAGTCGTTCCTTTAACGAGCCTTAAAAGGAATTCAATTTAGAGTCGTAAGCGTCGTGTGTTGTAGCAATAGCGCCATCTACATTGCGAAGGAAGGTTCTCGCAGTTTTTTCTAAAACTCTATTATGAATGGTATATTTCATTTCCTCCAAGTCCGAAGCTATTGTCTGATTTGCTACGAACAATTCACGTCTATCCGTTTAACCAATAAAGGAGAGCTCCAACGGAAAACGAGGACAGAAAATATATTCTGAATGTTGTAGATGGAAGCGCCATCTGCGAAACTATAATTCCTTGTAATTGTGCTTTGCTGTAGAGTTGAAGTAACGTTATTCTCTAAGAAATTGTGTCCGATCGTTTTAACAGTGATTTAGAATGGTAATTAATTGATTTTGATATTCTAGTGTGCATACTAAATGGGTACCGTATTAGTATCATCAGAAATTTATATAATTACTTGTAAACTTTCATCGCCCGGTTTCGTATATGAAGGCGTGACAAATGGCGCACGTGTGTCATTAATCGGACTTTTTTCATTTCTTATATTGATTTCAAACACTAAACGATTATTTTATGAAAGTCACGGATTCATTACATTCGTAGTTATTAATTTATCAATTTCATGTATGGTTAGGTTAAATATGAACTTTTATATAAAGTAAACTTTGTTAAGGGACAATGCGTCTAGAATCGTTTTGAGTGCACTCTATGAATCTATGTACACACTGAATTTTCATTTGAAGTATATTAATGATAAATTTAAATGTTGATACGCAGGTGTCTTTGAATCCAGTTAGGATCCTCAAGAATGAGGCGGAGGAAGAAAAGGCAGAAATTGCCAGGTTAAGTTTATTCGTGGGAGCAATCGCTCTCGGTGATTTGGTCAAATCCACGCTTGGACCAAAAGGTATGGATAAGATATTGGTGGCTCACGGTCGATCTGCGGGACAGGTTCAAGTCACCAATGACGGTGCAACCATTCTCAAAAGTGTGGGTGTGGACAATCCAGCTGCCAAAATTCTGGTTGATATGTCTCGCGTACAAGATGATGAATTTGGCGATGGGACTACATCTGTAACAGTCCTTGGTTCGTATATTATTAATACATTGATTCCCAATGAGCCCCACATAGCCATCTGTACTTTTCTAAAGTTTATATTTTCATATTAGATTTGTCAATAGAACTTTATGTGTGTGGCAACCAAAATTAAAAAGTAGTATATTATTGAAGTGTTGCCTCTTAGCATTAGTATTCAAGCTAAAGAAGCTTTGGTATGAAACGTTCACCCAGCCAGATCAGTTGGCAACGAATCTGTTGAATAGAATTTTGTACTTTTTTTTTTATTTAAAGGATACAATAATATGGCTTAATTTTTATTTCAGCTTCCGAATTGTTAAGAGAGGCAGAGAAATTAATCGATCAGAAGATTCATCCGCAAACTATTATTTCTGGCTGGAGGAAAGCCACTGAGGCAGCTCGAGAAGCTTTATCCAGCATTGCGGTAGACTATTCCAATTCTCAGCATCATGTACGTTTTCACGAGGAGTTACTGAATATTGCGCGTACAACTCTGAGCTCAAAAATTTTGGCTCAACACAAAGAACACTTCGGCTATCTCGCGTTGGAAGCTGTGCTGAGTCTCAAGGGATCAGGCAATTTGTCGGCTATCCAAATAATCAAAAAACGTGGAGGATCTCTGGCGAAGTCTGATCTTGTTAATGGATTTTTGTTGGACAAAAAACCAGGAATGCACCAACCACAAAGAATGGTCGATGCTAAGATACTCATAGCCAACACACCTATGGACACGGATAAAATCAAAGTACGTTGAGACGGTACAAATACAAACTTACAGTAATGAGATTTTAATGAGTTGCAATTAACATCTGTACTTGTTTACAGGTATTTGGATCGAGAGTTCGAGTAGATTCAATGGCGAAAATCGCAGAATTGGAGGCAGCAGAGAAAGAGAAGATGAAGGTAATTATACTGGATGAGTTGCTTAACTGTACCACCTAGATTTATTGGTAACCTACTTCTTGTATCAAAAAATGTTTTAAACAAAAGTTGTTAAACATTAACAAGTTAATACAATGTAATAGTTAGTGTTTTTATATTTCACTTTTTAATCGAGACAAAAGGGCGATCTTCATTTTTTGTTTCATAATATGTAATATTTAAATGTGCATTTTGAAAGAATAATATAGTATTAAGGTATATGGGGTGAATACTCTCTCGATTCACATATTTAAACATCCTACATTATAATACAATTTATTTGATATAAAGGAACATTTGTTTAAAATTTGTTCTTATGCAACGAGCAGATTATGAGTAATTTCAGGTGGTACAGTTTACTATTCCAGTACTGCTCAAAATAGTTTTAACATTTCTAATAATTACATAACAATTATGTTTAATTTAGGACAAAGTTGACAAGATCTTAAAGCACGGTTGCAACGTGTTCATCAACAGACAATTAATTTACAATTACCCTGAACAATTGTTTGCCGATGCTGGTATTATGGCGATCGAACATGCCGACTTCGACGGTATTGAGAGACTAGCTCTGGTTACTGGCGGAGAGATTGTTAGCACTTTCGATAGCCCTGAAACGGTAAAGCTTGGACAGTGTGGTCTCATCGAACAGGTACGTCTTTAAATTGCCTTATTATGGTGGGCCGATTTTAAAGAGCCATTTTTCCAGGTAATGATAGGCGAAGATACGCTGCTGAAATTCTCCAATGTTGCTTTGGGAGAAGCGTGTACGATAGTGATTAGAGGCGCTACGCAACAAATTCTTGACGAGGCAGAGAGATCTTTGCACGATGCTTTGTGCGTATTAACGGCCACCATTCGCGAATCTAAAATCGTTTATGGTGGAGGATGCAGCGAGATGGCGATGGCTTGCGCCGTGATGAAAGCAGCGGCTAATACTGTTGGAAAAGAAGCGATCGCGATGGAATCGTTTGCTCGAGCTTTACAGCAATTACCAACTGTTATTGCCGACAATGCTGGTTACGATTCAGCTCAACTAGTTAGCAAACTTCGGGCTATGCATAATTCCGGCGAGAAGACAATGGGTCTCGGTAAGTTTGTGTCTTAGAATCCAGTAAATCTATTATTAAACTATAGAACGATAAGTGAAAATATGATTTCTTATAGATATGGAGAAAGGACAAGTCGGGTGCATGAAACGACTAGGCATCACCGAATCCTGGATCGTGAAGAGGCAAGTTTTACTTAGCGCGGCGGAAGCAGCAGAAATGATTTTACGTGTGGATGATATTTTGCGAGCAGCGCCCAGAAAACGCGTCAAGGACTGTGGACGCTGTTAATCGCGCAAACGTACTAATTTTTCTTCATTGCTTTAATCTTGTTTGCACCGCTTATTCGTGACATTAATTTTCTAATCAGATGGTCGAAAACTTGATTTCAAGTATCATCCACTACGTCAATAAATATCTAGATTAATTGTGCATTTATGAATATCAATATGCTGATTCTTCGATTTTTTTCAAATAATGTATGTTGTCATTTTATACCACGTGAAATCTTTGTAACGCTGGTTGGATAAAGTACGTAGAGGGATTCGTAAAACAATGAGGACGACTTGTGATCATCATTTTTTATAACAATACAACAGGTTTAACATCAATAAATGCTTTAACCTACGTAGCGTTTATTTCACTAACCTCTGCACTGGCGACGTATCTTATAAAAAATTAAAAATATTTAATCGGCAGTTATTAAAAACTGCATTCATAGAAAATATGGAATTATAAAAATCTAAAGATTACTGTCTTTAATCTGTAACGCATTATTTTTTTTTTTTGTGGACAACTATAGATATTATCATTGATTGTTATTTCATGTTAACACGAATTCTAAATCGAAAATAATTTAAGTGAATCTAACCGTTCGAAACGCTGTCACGAATCTTATCATGTGCAAAATATTATTATGCAAGTAGCCACATAAAAGATTTAAAGTGGCACCACGTATCTAACACGCGATTCACATGAAACGGTGAAATGCATTTTTTTAAATGCTTTCGGTCATATTGTTCAACAAAGGGACATACTAATAAGCCGACGAATGCAGTCTACAGTTATGTGCAACGAAAAAGCAATTTGTTGCTTTTAATATGCAAATCGCAATTTTGGATCGTATCCAAGTTTGTCGAGGTTCGGATTGCAAGCGAAATTAATCATTGGCGGTGGACCACACATAAGTACGAGAGTATCAGACGATGGCGGGAACATGTGTTTTTCTATCATTTCTGCATTTATGTGTCCTGTACTGTAGGCCCAATTTTCGCCACTGGTATCCAGGGTATACCAGACCTTCAATTTATCCGGATGGTCCTTCGCGATTTCGTCTAACTCATTTCGCAACAATATGTCTTTTTCCGTTTGATTCGCAAAAAGCAAGGAACATTGAGTCTCGTCTGTGGTGTCTTTCACTATAGCGCGAATCAATTGCAGCATTGGTGTGATTCCTGTGCCACCAGCTAGCATTACGATCTGCGAAATTATTTATTTTTAATTTATATTTATATCTTGAACTTTATAAACATTAGAGGTGTGCGGGAAGCCTGAGATGTTGGGTCGGGACGGGTTGAAAATTTCATTTACGTTCTTGAAAATTTCAGGATTTTCAGATATATCAGGATTCCCGAGAATTTTCGGATTCTCGCACACCTTTAATGAACATGAAATACATTCGCGTAACTTTGTTACCTTTTTAACATTGTATTCTGCAGGTGGGTCTTTCCTCAAAATTTTTATGGAAAACTTCCCATGTCCCTTATAGACAAGTCTACCAGATGGTCCCCTAACATCTACTGTCTCTCCAATTTTCAAATTCTCCAAAAACTGAGACAGCTTGCCTCCCTCAGGAAATTTTGGGTGCACACTTTTAAAGTACACCTTAAAACAAATTTTTGTTTAGTATCAAAATCGTAGCATTTGTAAATGATCAGTTGCTATCTCTCCACTCACTTTAATCACGAGATCTACAAAACCATGATCGTCATCACTGGAGACAGGTGTATAAGAACGTATAACAACTTCATCGTCAATTTTTGCTGTTAAATGTACATGTTGACCAATTGGCAGCCCTAAAATATGATCTGGCGTTGGCAAGCCAAATCTAAACTTTCTTGTATCGTGGCTTATTATCTCTTTTTCAACTAGTGGTAGACTATATTTAACAACTGGATCAACCAGTAGATGAGGAGATTTCTTTTTCTTGTCGTTGCTCCAACATTTATAGAATTTCACCGCTAATCCTATTGCTACTATAGTTCCTACAGCAGCTAGTGCTGGCAGCACCTAAGAAAACAATGAATTATTCAATTGATAACAAAAAAGAATCCCTAAATACGTTACAAAATAAATATAGTATAAATCTAATCAGCTTCAATCATATAATGTTCTTGTGAAATTTATTGTCACTTTATGATTTACTATCATATGATTATTGTAGCTACACCTTTGACCTAAGATACATGGCTCTATCTGCAATAATATTCTAAACAAGTTGCTTAGAACTTCAAATAACAATAACAGGTATAAAATGAAAATTTGTTTTCTTAGAATTGTCGTATAAAATCACGAATTCCAGGATGAAGTGGGACATCAATTTTCATTGAAATTAGAATAGCAAAATGTGTGTGTCAGTTTCCAAGTACTATCCGAGTCTCTTTCGCAACGTAGTTGTCTCGTGTGAACGTTCAAAGAATGAAAGAAAAGTACTGTACAATGTTAAATAATAATACATTCGTCTGCGACTTAGCAAAGAGGTTAATCATCGACACAACGTAAGAATCTCATTAATCGAATTTGCGAAGACGACAATCATTTGTATCGACCATTAATTACAAAACAATGCCTGGTATCATTTTGTATTTAGCTGTCTTTTTTCCGCAATTCTAATTGACTCACCAGCATTCGCAGGTTTGGCATAGTTGATCGGATAGCACGTGTTTAGGATATTCGCGAAAGAATGCTGACAACGAGGCTAAGGTCGCGATCGTACGATGGATAAGTGAGTACGTATAAGTAAAAAAAGAAATACTTCGCGGAAAGAACGATCAACACTCCCGACTGTACACGATTTGTCGAGGAAGATAAAAGCAGAAACGGTTGCCGGCTTGGAAATAATTTTTCTGCACACCTCCCGAGAAATCACCGGTTTCTACATGGGGTCAGACAGAAGACACTACCCTTTAAAATAGATTATACTTCCCTCGATCTGAGAACGGTTCTACTATTCCAAAGTATTTATAGCTATATTACCGGCAGTATTACGCACGCGGGATAAATGTGTTCTGTGCAAATTTTGAACAATTCAAACCTTACGCATTCTTGCGTAATTATATGGGAAAATAAATTTTTAGAAACTGATATAATTCACCAGACATTAACTTACAATTTCGTCTTACTTTTAATACTTTTTCTACCAAATTGGTAAATGGAAATCAATTTTGCTACTTCGGAAACGTTGGCAGATAATAAAAGTTTAAATCTCATCTGTATACACATTAAATAATTACTATCAACGTAAATTTGAATAGACCCGCGGAAGCTTCAATCAATTTTATTAAATTAATTATATTGTAATTCAAATGTGTAATAACACAATAATAATAATAATAATTATAATAATATAATATTATATATTATATATAATAATAATAATAATATATAATTATATATAATATTATATTATAATAATATAATATATAAAGTACTGTATAATAATAATAATAATAATAAAACAAATGTGTAATAACTGGTTAACCTGTTAGCTACTTGTTAACCTTTGTACAATTCCAAAAGTAACAATGAAAATATTTTATAGAATGTAACTTGATTATTTTAGCGCTACAAATAGATCTACAGTAAAGCTTTATTTGGTTCTCGCCGATAAACAATTTGATGGATTAAATAGTGCCAATATATTTGGTCGTTTAGCAAAATTGTTTCGTGAATTGAACTTTTAGATTGATCAATGCATTTTCATTACACGGAAACAATAAAAATTTCATTTCGAAGCAATTAATCGATAGCCATTGAATTACATTCTAGTTTCACATATTTATAAGATCGACCTGTGGATCCATTAAACGCGTAACATTAGCGAATAAATTTGTATAAATTCATGTTTGCCGTCGGTCTTTCGTTTGCCAACCTAATTGATGAGATGTGTATTTATACACATTGTTGAAATTATTTAATGGGCCATTATTTCAAGAGTGAATTTTTAGACACCCGGTACAACTGTTTTTGTTATCGCTAGTGTTTTAAAATTATGTAAGACACATATATCGCTTCTTTTAGTACGGAATAATAACGTTAATATACTTCAATGAATACATATAAATTATATGCAATAAAATTACTTCGATTCGTCATTGTAAAAATATACGCACATGTAAGTCTGAGGATGCTGTGTTGCTTGTCGGTGTAGACATAATCGACACTATAATATTTATATACGGTTATTTTTACAATAATTGGGAACTTGCCACTAAATAACCACCTGTTACCTTGCTTGATTCAAAAAGATTTAGTACTACTCATATTAAAACGTTCAATGCTCCTTATTTAACATTACAGAAAAATTTTTCGACGAGCACACGTATTCAAATCTACTGCCTAACTGGACGACGAACTGCCTGATATTTTTCTATCGGGTGACGAAATAATTGGAAGAGACAAGGACGTCATAAAGACATCACGTAATCTTTCCTTCCATTGACCAACAATTTCCAGTAGTGTTTAGACCGAACCCACAATATTGCGAATATTATAGAACATTACAATATACAAATTCAATTTTCAAATTTAGAAATAAATTTACGGTTACTATATATTAATTTCTATTTAACGTAATTTTTCAATGCGACAATATCGAAATAAAGAATTGGGTACAAAAATAGTAATAGATCATACACAATCTTTCTGATAACAGAAAATTGATAAAATTAAACAAGAATTTTTATGACAGACTTGGCGATTACATTACATTACATTACATTACATTACATTACATTACATTATACAATACATGAGCTCTGACAATACATATAAATACATTATATCTTAAACCTTGAAAAGCCTGAAAATTTACAGCTGACGGATGAAATAGGAAATATGATGAAAGGAAAAATAGTGTAAATAATTTATGCTGATGTCAATACTTGTATAACCGAAAGATGTATTTGATGATTCTTGATATAACATTTATTATTACCAGTTATTACATATTTACGCGCTTACATAATATAGCCTCTTTAACGTCGCGTTTGGCGATTTCTCTGGCGTCACGTTTTCTAACCCCCACCAGAGAGGAAATGAGAGTGCTCACGCTCGGGGTTTAGTGTCCCCACTTTTTTAATCATCTTTTTAGCCTGGAACAGAACCTACATTAACTTTTTTAGCCTGGATCAGAACCTGCATCATCTTTTAGGCTGGATCACAGCCTACATAGAAGAGCCTCTTCTAATATAGAAGTAGCTTCCACTATGGCATTATTAGGAATTCGCTGCTAATGATGCAGGTTCTGGTCCAGGCTAAAAATTATACTAGGGGCAGCACTATACCGGAGACACTAAAATCCCGAACGTGAGCACTCTCATTTCTTCTCTGCTAATAACGTGGAACTATCATGGATCTCGAATTGTATCAACCGCTAAACGTGCCGTGCTTGCTACTTAAATAGAACCAGAGACTTTGTCTTTGATTGCGGGAGCAGCACTATCACAATAGCGAGTCGTTAGCCAATCAGGATAAAGACAATTTTGCTCTAACACCCTTAACATCGCGCAAAGTCTCCCGAATCGCGAGATGTTAGAGAGGTAAAACTGTATGTACTCTTCTTCATAGCAAGCAACATCTTCAGATTGTCACTGTCAATACATATGTCCTAGACTGGGCAACGATGGTAGAGGTTAGGTATACGAAGTGTTGATGTAAACAGATCGGCGAGTTTGCAATATGATTATATAGTTCTACGGTCCCGTTTTGCCTCATGATTTTTGATGCATTTAATTTTACACTCCAATGGCAGTTGTGCATCGTGTATTATTTACATGGTTTTACCTCTTAGTATTTCTGGCCCTACTTAATATGAAACTTGAACAGAAAATACAATGGAACTGGTTCATAGTTTTCATCCCAATGTGGTTCTTTGACCTCGTTCTGCTCGGTAACGGAGTTTTCTTTATAATTTCCCACTGTAAGAATGGGCGTGTTCGTAATGTATATTGCGAAGTAAGTTGCATGTCAATAAATAAATTGAAAGCAGAACATGAACTATTTACTTGACATATTTATTCAGTTTCATCAAGAAGTAACTTATTATTAAATATTTGTTATCGTTTGTGTAGTCTGCTTTTGAATCTTTTACAAAAAAAGACACTTCTAATAATTGTGTACAATGATTGTGTTCAAAGAGACTACTTTCATTAACAAGAATGAATGTAATAAATTTAGTTTGTTAATTGATATAGTATACTCTGTTATGAATGTAAAGTCAAAAGTTTAAGGAATTTAATACAAATGATTCTGGTGAAACTGGATGTCAGTTACATTTTATGAAAGTTGAATATAGTTTCCTTTTAGGTATGGTACACAACAGCTGTATTTTTGAAATTAAGTGTTGAGATTTTGATATGTGTCAAATTGGAAGTACCTCATTGGTTTCTACCAGCGAAAGTTGTCCTGGCGCCGTTTTGGATTCTTCTTTCGACATTGGCAGTTTACGTATTTGTTCAGTTGATACAGATACATCGGTTTTGATGGGGACCCAATTCTAGTTGACTCAGCCAGTGAATGATTACAAATTTATCTTACTCCATTTAAACTTAATTTTATATTGCCATTAGTTGTGTAAGTTGTATTCATAATAGTATATATCTTTGGTAAAGCTAATTTATATATTGTCTATGTCTCTGATAAATAGATGAACTATTTTGATTATAAAACTAACATTCAAGACTGCTTGATTAATTACTTATACAGATATATTTGAAAATAAAAGTATAACACATTGTTACATTTTGTATCTCGAATATGTATGTTATGTAACGATAAAAGGATTGAATGTATACAAATATTGCCTTGATACTGGGTTTTACCTTACATATCAATGTTTGATCGGCAGTCAAACTATATAGCATAGTTACTGATGGTATGGTAGTCACAAGATGCCAGTCTGGCTTACTATAAATACACTATTGCACAAGGATGAATAGGACAAAGATATAAATAAGTAACTCTGAGGCAGTTTCATTATCAAAGCTTTTCTCACTAGTTCCTAAGACTGTCTTCCTTTGCAAGCAGTGTTTCTAATGCTTAATACTAATTTCTGATAAGTGCATTTAGGTATTGTAGTACAAAAACAGTGAGGGGTCCTTCAGATATATATATGTTCTCAGTTATGCAATATGGTTCATTGACAAGTGACTGCTGTCTGCATTCTTCGTAGAGTAATTGTTCTAGCAACCATCTGTCACGCTTACTGTTCTATAATACAGAATTTTTTACCTTAAAGGTGACTGGAATTAGAATATAATTGTTGTACGATATGACACGCTAACAGCACCAAACACTTTGCCAGTATAGTTGACGGTAGAACAAGTTTAGTCGTGCAATCCTAAAGTACTTACATTTTCCACAAGATACTAAGTTTTTTAATATAATACTCGCGTGAAAATAAAAATATTTAAAGCCCAAAGTGTGTGCCTGTACATGTTGCATTTAGAAGTGTATACAGAAGTAACATGCAACAGGTAGAAAAATCAAGAATTATAAAATAAAAGCCTTGTCTGATGTTTATTAACGTCATAAATCTTGTTTGGTATTTACATTATTAACTTTTCAACTGGTACGATTTTCTTTTTCAGATGAATGTAATATTTTCCTCATTAATTTTTTTACTACTTTTATTACCAAAACATGGAATTGTCAGCGGCACAATTACGGTCACGGAAGTTTCAGCCGGCCACTTAGCTGAACTTCCGTGTTTAAGCAGCGATGATCATCATCGTTTTATGTTCTGGCAACTTACTGATGACAAACAGATTATTGGACCTGGAAATTCTATGGACGAAAATAAATACAACTATGAGGTGCTAACTGGAACGCTTTATATTAGGGTAAGCAACAATTCCAATTAACTCTAGGTTTATAGGACATGTTCTAATATTCTTAATTTACGATTATTGAGACCACTTAGATGCATTCATAAGAAATTATTCAACAAATTTACTTCTTTGCTACATATTATTAAAAAAATGGCTAAAAATTTGGGTAGACACATTCTCGTTATTCTTATAAAATAATGTCAAATAGTCACTTTTAGTGCGCCGTAAAGCTAATGTTAACAAATTCATGTAAGCATACTCTGTTCGAAAAGTAATTTTCAAGTTTAATGAATTCTTCTTAAACAGGGTGTATCAACAGCTGAATCAGGTTTTTACAAATGCATTTCAAAAGGTATATCCGATCATTCTTCCTTCAACATTCATGTTGTTGAATTAGTTGTTAAGAAAGATTGGGAAGATGTTTGGGAAAACGACTTCGAGGTACACTCAAATATTTCAAAACCAATAGAAGCAAGTAGTAGTGTAAAGTCACTACTTTAAGTGACTTCTTTTTTTGTAGACAAACTTATTACGAGGCATGGCTGCTGTTATGGTAGTAGTTGTTGCCATAGCAGCTGTTCTTTTCATCATCACGAAAAGAAGACAAAGTCGTAGATTTTTCGGTATGTATTATGATTATTTAACGTAAAGGAATAGCGAAGTGACTCAGTAAAATTATTATTGTTAACAGATTTAGAGGATTCGAGAGAAAATTCCCCTGAAAAGTACACACCAAGTACCAGCGCTCGTCCTAATGTGCCAACACCAATATCAGAAGAAGGTGGCTTTGACAATTCAGCTCTTGATGTCGACTTCCCAAGAGTGTTTAAACAACTGCAGAAATGAACAGCAATGTAGTGATACAGTATTACCTTAGAGCAGAATGCTACAGAACGGTAACAAGGGAATACTGTCCATGTTGTACAAAACAACTTTTTTTATAGTAGTTTATAACATATCATATAAAAAAAAATACATGAAGACATAATCTCTTCATCTACGAATGCATCGAACTTTTCATTGTGCTATCGAAAAGAGCAAGGCTCTTAAAGACATAATTGTAATTAAAATCTTCTAGATTAAAGTTACTGTATATTGTTGTATATTATACATATAAATAATTAAATTGTTTACACAAATTTCGTGCTTTCACAAATTAATATTTTAACAAGTGTAAGAAAATAATATTAATTTTATTCGAACTAGGAGACATATTACTTTCATTGAGAAGTACTTGGTGTTGCTTCATGCGTGGTATTTAACATACTGTCGTTAGCTCCATCTTCTTCGTCTTCTTCATCTTCCTCTTCTTCCGGCTCGACTTCAGTTTCTAACAATCTTATTTTTCTATTGCTTTCGTTCAAAACAGCAGCCACTTTCCGAGCCCCGCTGACTGCTAGTCGCCTAACAGAAATGCCTTGAAATGGTCGTGGCCAATTATTGCTTATGAGATCGGACAGGCTAATTGGATTCTTATCTTGATTGTCAAAAATTCGAGAATGGTTGAGTGGTAATTGTATTAGAAACGACGCCTGGCTATGTTTGTTGAGGACTAACAGACTGAGATACTCTTGCGTGTAGAACTGTAGATCCACGATAGTACCATCCATGTAAGTTTTCGAATACGGTTCTGAAATAAATTACGCATCGTTATAAAAGTAAAATGTTTTACACACGTTCATAATCAGACTGTAGATTCTATGTATTTATGGCAAAAATTAAGACGGCGTAATTGAAAACAGGACAAACATTACGAGAATTTAGGAGCCTCAACTGTTTTCAACCTTTTAAAGTCATTAAAGAACTTTTTTTTTGGCTTCTATTGGTAGTAATTGATCTAGACAATTTTTATTTCTCATGAAGATCCGCAGTCTATGTATAGTGCGTCAACGTACCCGTTCGATGATCCACGTTTATCGTGCCCAATCTAAAGTTGAGCGAAATCGGCTCCGTAGATGAAGACTCAACTTTGAATAATCGTAATATCTTGTGATCAATGTCGCAAGTCGCTACCAATAAGCCATAATTGTTTGTTGCGATTTGAGAAGACGTGAACGCTATTGACGGCGCCAATGGGATAGTCGAGATAGTGAAATGATCGACCAAGCCTTGATAAGCCTCTCCGAAGACATTATGTATAGCGGTAATCAATTTTGCATGAGACTGTAGTAATGAGAAATTAAGATCTTGTTTCACGATCAGTGGGTGATCGCGAAGGCAATGATTTTCATCGAGCATAGCCGCCCATTCGCTTCCCTCGGGAGTTAAACACGTCTGCAGATTCTCGCGTCGTAAATATTGACCTAATTTTTCTAAATTCACTCCTTTTCTGCCGCCAACACCTGGCTCAGTCTTATCGAAGCCACGCAAAAATTCGGCTATAAACGTTAACTCTTGTTGACTAACTCGACTCACTTCGGACGGTATTCTTTCGTCTGTTAGTCTCAAAATGACCACGTACAACCATCTGAAGAACGCTTTGTAGTCTCTCATACTGTGATCTATTACTTGCTGTATTTCTGACGACTTTGCTAGGAAAGCTTCCGATGCATGAAGAGCATTTGTTATGATACTTTCATCCGTTAGTCCCAATAGTTCATAGGGACCGCCTAGTCTCACCATACCTCTCATTTCGGCCAATTGATACACCAATGCCATCCCAACGCTGGTTAAGTTTTTTAAGACTAATTTCTGTAATATAATTCACTTTTTATTGTAATTTTTGGAGGTGTGCGAAAATGGTCGCGAATGGTCGAATAAAGTTCTCGACCCGTCCCGACTCAATATTTTCGCGTTCTCGCACACTTTTAATAATTTTTAATCAATAATTTCTATGTTTTGTACCTGAATATTACTGTAGCACATTTCAATGCTATGTCCCAGCTTTTTCAATCCCTTTTCAGTGAGATCTCGCAACAGAAAATTTTCCAAATTTTGCGTTGGTATGCCAATCATTAACAGTTCCAAAAAATCAGCTGCAACCCCGCCAGGTGGATTTGTTTCAGCGTATCGTGCTAACTTTTCGTCCATCTCTAACAGAATCGTTTCCCATGCTTCAGAGATGGCCATTAACGTGCGCGAAAGGTAATCCATCAAATATTCTATGTTAGCTTGAGCTTGTGCTACCTCGCATTGAAATAGAAACTTTGTAGAGTGTTTGTTACATTCGATGATACAATAATAAACTATATTATGCAAAGAACCTTTAAGAATGCTATGTTCTGCTCCAGCAGTGGACACCATAATCTGTTCACTTTAATGCCACTGTTGTCTTTCCATGTAATCCACATTGGTTTGTCGGATCCACCACTAATTTCTAATACTCGACCATGACCCACCGTAATTGTGCCACAGTAGAACATTCCAAATACAAACATCGTAACGTTTCCGTCATCTAAACCAAGCTGTGAAAAATGAGAGAATAAAATGAGAAAGTGGAGTGAGAAAATAGGATATAAGAATATTATTATGAGAGAAATTGTAAAGCTGGAAGGCTGTTTGAAGCGGAAAGGCAAGAACTAAATACAAATAAATAAATAATAAATAGTAGCCATTTTCCACTGTTTTCTAAGATTAATGCAATTTCAAATGAACTTACAAAAAGTATATCTAAGGTTTGGAATAAGGATTCCTTGCGCTCAGGTTCCTGACCGAAGCTTCTATTTAAACTTGGTAAAGGTGGAAGATATTCTCCAGTTGGTAGCATATTTGCTTTGCTTCCACTTGACAAACTATCATTTACCAGGTTCATGAGAGGTAACCATGTTATGCATGTAATCTCATTATGGAAATTCAGTTTTGTTTTATGTATAATGTTCTTGTTTTCAATATCCACAAGGCACACAATTTTGGAGTTCTCATAAGAAACAGCTAAAAGTTTGCCGTCTGGTCTCCATGCTAAGTTAACTATGGTATCGGTTTCTTCTTGAGGACTTAGTAGCCATACTCTCTGCCATGTTAATCTATGAAGAGTAACTTCTCCTAAAATGATTTTATTAGAAGGTTAAACGATTTGATACGATCGGGAAATATATTTGAGATTCAAAAGGTGTTTGTTATAATAAGTAATATTCGTTATTGAATACATGACATTTGAACTGTTTGAAGAACTAACCTTTCACATTCGCAATTGCCAGAAGATCCATTTTTGGCGACCATTGCATTTTGGTTACTTCAGCTGGAAGCTGTCGCTCCTCTAACTGTCTCATGCTGCCTGCCATTCTTTCTGTTTTTATGAAACTTTAAAGCACAGAAACATCTCAATAGAGATGGTAATTTTTAGGTTATGTTTCCCTGTAGCGTCTTGCTTTTCGCATATGCATGCAAGTATCTTGTATAGAGTACACAAACATACGCATAAATATGTACACATGTGAATACAATACTACACAACTAAACACGCATCATATCAATTATATGTTGAAAAACTACTTCGAAATTACTACGAAAATATTTTCAAATCAAGTAAATTGTTAATTTCGAATGATTAGGTTTATTTTTGGCACTTTTCCGATCACTCTTCATTTCTGTTTATCACTGCTATCGATGAAATGAACGTATTTTGAATTAATGGTTTGCTTGAACTCGACAAATTTATGCAGAATGCAGAAGGAATGCGACGCTCAAATAAATTGTCTTACCGCAGACAGAAACAATTCTGTGAATATCGAAGCAGAAGACTACAAATTAAAAATAAACGCCGTTGCTGGCACTTTAGAGTGAACGGAATTAATCGAAATTGCATTAATATAAAAATATAGAAACATATTTGAATTTTTTTATGTATATCAGACACAAAAAATTTTATATTCAATGGTACATAACGTATACTACATGGGAGAAAGGTGGATAGTCCTGGACAGTTAAATGAAACATAAAAAAATATAATCAATGAATTATAATCCAATCGTTTTATAGAATATGAACGTAAGAATATGAACATTGTCTTCAACCACTCAAGAGTAAACTTGTAGCCCTGGATATAATTTTCTTTGCGACTTTGTTTAGTTTCTTGTCTTACAAACATCGAAACAATGCTACAAACATTCAGAAACAATATGTCCGAATATTGTTCACGCGTTCAATCTCCTAGTCTCGGTGTTCTAGAATCAGAACGGTGGCTGTATTCATCTATTTTTGATATAGCCGATAAAAAATATTGTTTAAAATTAGGACCACTGAAGGAATCGTCCTTTGAGGTGCATTTTAAGCAAAATACTGAAAATGTTGAAATGAAAATAAATTTGGAGCGCAAAGGATTACCAGTCTAAAAAATTGCATGACGCTCTTTCAAAACTGGGTCGAGTCGAACCCAGGCACCGTCATGCAAGATCGAACTATACTCCTAAACCCGGTGTTCTAGAGCCGGCATCGGTTCGCGAGGGCCGTGGTAAGCGTTAAAACTGGTTCACCCTAAAACCTGAATAACCGTGGACGCCTCGGCAGCGGTCCACGTGGTTCTCAACCGGGTTTTGGGATCGCCTCGTGTCTACGCGTCGCGACGCCGGGCGTCCTCCAGTCGGCTTCGAGCGAGGTCGAAGGGAGTCTATTGTCGATCCATAGTCGATATCGAGGCCGCGGATGGAGTGGCTCAAGAGATACATAGGCACAGAGACAGTGAGAGAAAGACAGAGAAGAAGAAGAAGAAGAAGAAGAAGCAGAAGCAGAAGAGGAAAAGAGAAACGAAACCGATCGAAGGTTGGTCGCAAAGTTGGAGTAGGCGAGGCGAGGAGCAAGGAGCGGTTCGAAGAAGAACGCCACTGGCCACGTGACCCGCCACCAGAATCCGCGGCGTCCGCCGAAAATCTAAATCCGTCCGAGCCGAGAAGAAGAGGCACCCGAACACGTCGGCCACCGGGACTCGCCGCAAACGCGATAGTCAATAATCGTCTTCAGGGTCCACCGGATCGGCCGGTGATCGTCGCGATCGGCCCTAGATCGAAATCAACCGCGATAGTGATCACGACTTCCGCGTACAAACACCCTCTCCCCGATTGGTGAACGGAAGATCCTGATCTTGCAAGGCTCACGACGCCAGGAGGATGATTCGCGTTGATGAGACCGACCCGGTCGGCGGTAAGGGACTCGTCCTGGGGACTTCGTCATGTTTCCATGTGCTACAATGTTAGATCGTGGATCCCGAAAGGGTGGTTCGAGGACGCTAGGACTATGAGGAGCTGATGTGCCGGCGCAGTTGTCTGTTAGGATATTTGAGTGGTGCTAGCGAAAGGGGTCAACAGAGGTTGCTGGTACCAATCTTGTCGTCTGATTTGATCTTTGATTCTCGTGCTATGTGGTAGACCACAGAGGACATTTTCCTGCAGCCACGTTCTTCTCTTTGGATTCAGTGAAATTGACTATTAGGATATTTTTTGGCATTAATGGGGTCAAGAGATATTGCTGGCACCAATGTTGTATTTTGCTTAGATTTTTGGTCTTGTGCTATGTGGTAGATCACAGAGGACATTTTCCTGCAGCCACGTTCTTTTCTTTGGACTCGCGTCTGTGTTGAGTGAAACCGTCCATTGTTTTTGGTAGTTGCACGCGAAAGGGTCAACAGAGATTGCTGGCCCCACTGTTGTCTTTCTCTTAGGTCATTATGACAGATCACAGAAATTATTTTCTTTCATGTTCTTCTCCTCCGATTCGGAATAACCGTGTCTTATCTGTTGCACGTGTATGCGGTGCAAGTAAAAAGAAATAGTTTTTTGCCGATGTTATCTTCTTACTCCGATCCTTTTTCTGCTGTGCGATGTGATAAATCTTAGATTACGAGTTGCCGGGGATGTTGCGGTCGGAGGAGGTTTCCTGTAGCCGTGTTCTTCTTCTGTGAATCGCGTCAGTGTTCAGCGGAGTCGTCTATTAGTATATTTGGGTGGTGCATGCGAAAGAGGTCAAGAGAGTTTGTTGCTACCGTTGTTTTCGGTTTCTTGGACCTCCGTTTCCTGGGGGAGGGGGGGATTGTAAAATACTGTAGATTATTGAGAATATGTTGGCATGTTCACCTTCTTGGATTCTGATCAATTGTGTTTCGTAAAGTTATCCGTTGTATTTTAAAATTGCATTTGCTAATTACAATATATTACCGAACAATTCAATTCGGTTTATAATCTCCCACAGAAGTGGACGTGATAAATCTAACGGCAACATCTCGTCGTTTCAGCTCGATACGCGACGACAGCACACATTTGAATAGAGCCGGAGTTGCCCGAGGGTCTCGATGATTTCATTCTCGACACGGGGGAGTGCTCGATCGTGGTTTTTCTTTAAATAAATTCGCCGCAGGGTGATTCACTGGAATCCGGGTCGATGATGGGCACGTTCAACCGAACACTTGGCGTGTTTGAACAGTTCGAGCAAGTTCCCCAGTTTCGTTGTTTCAACTGGAGGTCGCCGTTCCGCCAGCTGTCCCGTACAAAAGGGTGAAATGAGGTCGCGGCCGGCGCGAAATGATGCGCTCGACGAAACGCGAGAAGCTTCCGCTTTTTCGACGGCAATTTAACGCGTTCGCTGGCGAGCAAATCCACCGGAAAATCTACTAGCTCGAAGCACGTCGTTTTTCTTAACCAGTTAACTGTTTCGATCTCTTTGAAAAATGTGTACCTAAATTGAGTCGTAAAAACGAACCGTATAACTGTTTCGACGAGTATACTCGGCATAACACAAAATATTGCCATTTCTTCGTGACGAGTGTACTCGTCAAAAACAGCTAACTGGTTAACAGGACCGAAACAGAAAACTTCCAAATTACATTCATCGCTAGTCCGAGGAATATTACGCAGAATGTTCATGAATCGGCAGGAACAAAGTAATCGTAATTCACGTTGTTCGAATCTCCCCGGTACATTTGTACATGCCCAGTGGAAGAAAATAATTGGCACCGATCGGAGACACATAATTTCCGAATGATTCTTCCGCGTCTCGAAGCGGAAGACGCATCGTTCCCCTGTCGAAGGCAGACGGAAAAGACAAAAATCGCTAAATATACACGGCCGAGACAATTCCGTCTCTGTCCATGTTTAGTTTCAAGAACGTCAGATATCTTTAGTTGGCGTGGTTCCCACGTACACCTAGGATCGCCGAAAAATAGACGATTAACAAGGAGTTTGATTACAGAGCTGGTGTCGCCGCGTAAAATGTCCACGTGTGCCGCGAATCGCGATCGAGCGTCACCGGAAGTCATCGTCTGTAAACGGAAACGAGTCGAGTTTCAGCGCAATCAGCTTCCATTCCCATCGACTATCTTTTCTTGTCGAGTGCCGCGTTTCTACCTGATTCTCCAATTGTGATCCGAATTTTTACGAATGTTTTTTTTTTATATTCTTCCACGTGTAGCGCGTTAGAAAAATTGGGGGAAGAAAAATTTCAATTGGACTGGTCAACTTGAGATATCGTGAGAACGAAAAATGTGGTCAAACACGCGTTTAGAGATTAATCTATCAATTATATGAAAATTTGTGTATCTAAGAGTACGTGAGCCGTGAGCTAAATTAAATGGTCCGAATGCTCAGGACTTTCTATGAAAGATGAAATATTGGTGATCCTATAAAATATTGTTTACTATTTTAATTTATAGAAACGTTTCTATCGTGTTTTTATCGTGCAATTTCAACGAAAACGAACTTGACGAGAGTATTCGATTTATTTTCCAGAGATCGAGCCGAGCTTTCCCTATCGAGATGTGACCATTCGGCGTGGCATCGATTTCAAGGATCACTATAACATCCAGTCTGAGATTGGCCGGTGAGTGACCAATTTTTCTGACATTATGATCTTTGGCATTATGTTTTACAAGCAGTGGAATCGGCGAAGAGGGCAAATTTTAAAATAATTAGCGAATAATGATAAAAATATAAATTGTATATCCTGCTTATCCTGGGACCATTTTGACTGGGAATGTACATAATTGACACAGATAAAGTTGTAAAAGTAACTTTTACTATTTTCTCTGCGATTTCGACAAATTGCATTTTTTCAAAATGAATTTGTCACGTTATGCAGTAAACTAATTCCAGTTAAATTCAAGAATAACAAAATTCAAGAAGACTGAAACGGTACTCAGAATCATAATAGATTTCACTAGACGAATTCCTACTTTTTATTTCAATGGATAAATTATTTCACATAACAAGGGCAATCTAGACAAAGTACCTTAGAAAGTACAAGAAAAATTGACGAAATATTTCGTAGATGGACCTAAGTGTTGGTATAAGTATAATCGTCAAAAGTGACCGTCTTCCGAGCGTTAATTACGGCCGCGGTCGACCAATTGGAGAGATTCGCGTCGTCGCGAAATAACGCGGAAAATTCGCACGATGGCATTCCGCGACTGACGTATTTACGTACGTGCGACGCAAGCCCTGGGGATGGTTGTTTATGCACAACCGAGCTCGATCATTGCAAATATCGCGGCGAGCCGCAGCGCAGGGCTGGCCATGCTGTTTCTGAATTTGACACGATATGCTTGCTAGCGTTGCGCAATGATTATACAAGTTGCTCCGATACTTTGATACATAACCTTAAAGGACCGGGAATAATAATAATAATAACGCCGATAATAATCTCGATTCCGATGCACGCATTAATCGCGCAATAAATTGTGAGCAAGCGCAGGAAAGATTGCCAAATAAAAATGCTATTGGCAAGAGTACCACATTAAAAATTCAGAACAGAACTATACTAAAATAAAAGGACAGGATTTTATTTTACCTAGTCATTTTTGTCATGAATCTATCAAACATATGGCCTGCTAATTGTTAGACTGCGGATTTTCCGCATTTATAATAAAAATGAATTGGCGCAATCTACACTAATGAAGGAATTAAAAGAGTTTGTAACATGCATAGGAAAAAGTTGTTTACAATTAACATATTTTAAGGTCATTGAAAGAGTATCCCCCTATTTCGAATGTTTGCTCAACTTATTAAGATGATTAGAGAAAAAGAGAAGCTGTTTTTTGCAATTGACAAAGACAATTTCGCACACTCTGTTAATCTACTATTTAGTCATGCACAAAAGTCATCGCTCGGAGAATAACAAGCCGAAAGATCAATCGAGTAGAGGCTTCAGTGCGAGTTGGATGTTGATGATTATGTTTTTAGCGTCGGGAATGCGGATAGTAGATCTCCTGACTCGACAAAGGGGAAGGGAAAGTTTTGGAACCTTGACGTGTTTATACCTTCCGGCGAACGTAGTATTCTCGTCTTGTTTACATCGTAGTCTTTCGGTCACTATGCATGGCCGCCATTGTGAATGAGTCTTGGACTTGAATGATCCCGCACGAGGCAGCTGTCCCTGATGAATCCATAGAATAAGCCAACACGTTTTTTGGATCGAGCTTTACTTTTCTCCCCCAATTTGTTAGCGTAAACGATATTTTTTTCAATCACGCTGTACAGAGTGTATTCAAAATCATGGTACAAGTGGTCGTGTACCGATCATATGTACCTAACTGTACGAGATGATTGCAAGATTGCGAATATTATGCGTTCATGACAGAAGTGAGTTGATCAAATGCGAAACGATGAAAACATTTAAAGTATTTCAAAATACAATTGTATTGTCTTCGACTTTACAATGAAGATAACAAGAAATGTTTACATCGCTCCTATATTTTGCAATTAATGCAGACAATTTTTATATCGCATGAAAATCCACATTCTACTTATAAGGATCAATTAATACCCTTTCTATTAATTTTTAAAAACTATTTCTGATGACTATAACCGCCATTCGGGGAAATGTATGAACTAGTATTAAAACATTACTTTTTTCGCAAGAACATGTAACATTCAATTAGTTCACTTTAAAAACAATACACATTTAGTGTTCGTCTAATGTATTTAGTGAATATTACAGATTTCTTGATAGTTCCTGGATCGCATCTATCGATCAAGGGCAACCATTGAGAATCGATCGGTTCACTAATAGTTTGTCATTGGCATTCGAATCTTACTTTTGGCATCAGTCCAATCGTCAATACCTTTGTTCGTGCTTCTGACGCACGATTACTATTGTGCCTCAGCATTCTCTTCTCAATTAAAAATAAAAATCATGCGGATCGCATTAATCCGCGAATGTATCTTGTGAACAACAACCGAACTGGTAAACTAATTCTTCTAACTTTTCGAAAAAGATATCTCTCAAACGAAAGCCGTCCATGTGTAGGAAAAGTTGTTCAGACTGATGACCTTGATAACATGTTTCAAGGTCATTGAAATCGATGAGGATCCCGCTATTCCAAATAATTACTGTACCGAAATGAAAATTTTTATTTTGCTTAAAATTCTGCAGTCTAGGGATCAAAAATTATTAAAACTACATCTTGCAAGAAATGTGTAAATCTTTTTGACGTTGTGGCGAGGTGCAGAAGTCGTGTAAATGTCGAGTAACTTTCGAATTGAGAATTCATTGATTTAGTGTGAAATTATACGTTAGTATCAAATGCCTTAATCACGTAAGCGCTCACGGTATTTGGGAGCATCTGTTCCGGCAGCCGGAAGGTCAACAAGCGGAATAACAGAGTAGAATAGCAGGATAATCGATGCCAATAGTAAACCCGGCACACGTATGACCGGTTTAGAATGAAAATTCCACGCCGGTTAAGATTTCGCGGAAAGCCAACGGTTCATTCATGTTCGAGGATTCGACAGAAACGCCTTCAGTCGTGAATCATCGGCGTTAAACGGATTCGAACAGGTCGATTTTCAAACACCCACACAGGCTCCTGAATCACTCGCCATCCTCCCGATATGTCGACGTGTTCCGCAATTCCATTAAATCATTAAATCATGTTTTCCAATTAAACCGCCGCGGTCCTCCGCCAATCATATTCCCGTGTTGGCCGACGGCCATCGGTCGCGGATTCCGCGTTAGTCACGCGCGGGACAATTGCGATCCGGGCTGCGGTTTTTCAAAAATATCGCAACACGAACCAGCAGCAATTTTCCTAAAACACGTTCAGTTGATAGCGCTGTCTTTGAACTGTGTTTTCTGAAAGTCTCATTTCAATATTTACGACATTAACCAAGTTATATATAGTGATTTCTCTATATATGTCGCCAAAGCTTGGAAGGTAAACGTCGCGGAATTACCCCACGACTCCAGGGTATACCCCGTGAGGGGCCACTCCACGAGAAGTGTAAACATAACACGACTCGGGTATGTCTCCTGGACGGTAAACGACTCTGGCAAGGCCTGTGTTGTTACATATATCGAGAACTCACTGTACTGGATGTTTCGGAAAGAGTGTCGGAAAAAGAAAGGGGTGATACCCGAAGTGATCCTGAGCACCTTTTTCCTTTGCCAATCCGCGCGGAAACGCTTTGTTTTCGAGTTATTAGGGGTACCCATAAGTAATCAATTATTTACAAAGAATTTGTTTTGCCATTACTTCTGTACCGATCGTTGAAGAGGAAACACGTATTTTTTTATAGTTTTCGGTAAAACAACCTGTCTTCAAAATATTCTAAAAAGTATAATCTTTTTTTACAACCCTGTAATAGAACGGCGGCGTCAGTACCTTCCGACGATTATATTCGTCATTGCATACTTTTTCATTTTCATGCGGGATTCAATGTAATGGTAACAACAAAGAAAATTTGCGATGTTTATGGACATGTATTAAGGTCAACAAGTGTCAATGTTGGTTCAGAAGGTTTGCTGCTGGTGATTATGATCTCTCTGACAGGCCACGAAGTGGACGACCAGTTGAATTTGATAGTGGCACCCTAAAATCTCTAGTGGATGCTGATCCAAAATTAAGTCTAGAAGAATTATCGAGAAGCATTCCACATGGTCAACTATACAAAGGCACCTACACGAAATGGGAAAGGCATATAGGCAAGGAATATGGGTACCGCATCAATTATCTGAGACAAAGCAGAATATTCGTCGATCAATTTGCACTTCATTGCTATCCAGATTTCGTAGAGATCCATTTCTTAGCAGAATCGTTACCGGAGATGAAAAATGGATTCTTTATGATAACATAAAGTGTTCCAAGCAATGGCTTTCTGCAAATCAAAACGCAATATCAATTCCTAAACCTAGCTTATCACTTAGAAAGGTGTTGCTGTGCATTTGGTGGGACTGTCGTGGCATAATTCACTTTGAGTTGTTAAAACCTGGGGAAACAGTTACTGCTGAGTTGTATTGTCAGCAACCGGCTGTATTCAGAACTATTGAAAAATAGGGCATCTTTAGTCCACAGAAAAGGTGTAATACTGCAAATTGACAAAGCCCGGCCTCATGCAGTGAAACTTACTAAGGAAAAAATCATAGAATTGAAATTAGAAGTTTTACCGCACCCCCCGTACTCACCGGATATTGGTCCCTCTGACTATCATTTTTTCAGATCTCTGGAGCATTATTTAAGAAACAAAACATTCGCTTCTGTAGAACCCTGGATTTCTATAAGAGGGGGATTGAAAATTTGCAGGAAAGATGGCAAGCAATCCTTGATAATGATGGAGATTATATTATAAATTAAGAAATAAAAACCTGAATTTACTGAAAAGTTTGTTTTAGATTTCAAAATAATTGATTACTTATGGGTCCCTCTAATATTAACGAAAATCACGGACCAATCAGAGGGCGGCTACAGCTGACGGACTCTAGCTCGGCCAATGACAACGCCACAGTCAGCGGGACCTGTCGCCGAGCAGGAATCCGCTGGTTCGATGCAAAATTCGTGTCGTTAATTTCTGCAAATTGAAACGGGAGATCCGTGGCGTCGTTCCGACGGATCAGGTTGTTCTGACGTTCGCGATAACGTTGGAATGCGGACCGCATTCCACCGTAATCAAGGTCTCCGTCTCTGCGTGTCTATAAATAATGCATTTTTCGAAGTGACTGGCGCTCGCAGCTCGAGACGCTCGACACCGAGCGTCGGGACGCTCTTGTCACGCGGTCCCGATCGAACGTCGGCACGCGTACCTCGCCCGACATCCGTTTGCACCCTAAAATCCGTTCTCCCCGGTTTGACGCGTCCTAACATGGCACGTCTGCCAGCACTAATCCGAGGAAGTGACAAATTCAAAAAATGTTAAAGAAATTCTCGAAACTACATCTTAAACTACATCTAAATAAACGAACTATCATGGGCCAAGGAGAATTAATGTACACTCCACGGATTAGTGTTCTCTAACTGGGGACTGATTGCGTTCTGATTGGTCCGTGTTTTTCATTTAATAACTCTTCAACAAAGCCGCGAAGAAAAGTTTTGCAACGGAAAAAGTTATTTCAAATGACCCCGGGAGTCACCTTTTTCAAGGAAGTACAACATTTTTGGGGCGCTCTGTAGATCTTCAATGAATGATTTCGGCAGACGAGTGGTTAATTAAGCATAAAGACGAATCGATTAGTTAGATATTAATTAGAACGATGAAGGGGTGTCGCTACACGGTTGCGCTGGCAGATGTTCCGTTTTGATAATTCGTTCCGGCGACCCTGTTGTCTATGGTATGCTCTACTAACTCACTGACTCACTAACTTGGCGCAGTGACAGCCGCGATACAGGTTTCACCATTACGTTCTAGCAGGCCAACACGAGGCAGCTTGGCACTTCCTCCAGCTTTTGTCGCTGTTCGCGGCCATTTTTTCTTGTCCATGAAAATTCCTCTCGTCAAGGTTGTAGACTGGCGTCGGCCGAAATTTATCGTTCGAAACGATACCCGGCTTGCAGCACATCCGCGCGAGTGGAAAAGGAACGAATCGAAGATGTTCTAACATTTGCAAAATCGTCTACCGTCGCGATATTTAGAACGGAATTCGAACGGCGAAAAGGTTTCGGCATTTTCCATGTTGCGCGCACGTTCCTTGGCACAACAGAACAGATCCGAGTCGGAGTTTATGCAGCTGTGCAGATTTGATCGTGTTAATCTTAGATAGAGCTTGTATTGTTGCAATACACCGATCTTCGTATTGTGCGCCTCGAATTCCGCTGCGGAAGACACGCGATCCTTCTTCTATCTCGCGTCGATGACGATTCGAATCTCTCATTTTTGTTAGCCCGTACTGGCTCAGGCTCCGGCAGCGTTTACATCGGTCATGAAGGAATGAAACTGTTCAAATTTTCAATTGCTTATTAAATAAATTATTGAACTAAATGCAATTTCATGACTATTATCTTCTTTATAAATCCATAAACTTGTAAAAATAATTTGCAGGTTATTGCGCATGGAAATTTTTAACAGTGACGTTAGAAAAACACAACTTTTTTCTAAATAAATAACAGGCATAACAATTTAAAGGCGCAACAAGTTGCCACAAGTTTGTTGAGAAGAATTGTAGTTTGTAAGAGGAGTTGGACAAGATATCGGCTTGAAAAATTGGAATTGAAAGGAGGAACCAGAAATAATCAGTAGTAACTGAAGAACAGTTTCGTAATAGCCTTTTTTGGACTAAGGAAAGCCTTGAACTTTACCATAGACCAATGACGTACTTTTTAGAGTAGTGGGTAGAGTTGGGACCGCCCACCAGCCCCCACTCTCGCTTGCGCGTGCGCGCTGAGGGCCTTAGCTCCGGACCTATAATATGAATTTCCAAATTCTTTAACACATTCCCTGCATTTTCAAGAAGGTACACTTTACAGAATTTGATAAATGTGTAAAGGAACCTATTTTCTCGTTCTCAACAGCTTGTAAAGCATTTGGTCCAACTTCTATAATAATTGGGTTTAAAACCACTGAATAACAAAAGTTGACTGAACGTTTAAAAATTAACTACACTATACTATTTCGTTAAATTTGATAAGCGGCATAATTATTGCCTCGTACACCGTCATTGTCATAAAATGCATTCAAAAGCGATGAAAAACAAACAAACAAACTAACCGTTCCATAAGCACACACTTCGGGGCTTCAGCCACAACCTACTCTAGAAAACGACCATTTCCACAAATCGATGGTTCGATAAGCCCTATTTTCGGGGCTCTGGATCTACCGTGTCTCAGAAAACGGCTGTTTATCACCAATAGAGGGAGCCACTCATGTGATATGACTTTAGGGGCGTGTCTAACGGTTACTTGTCGAACGACCACCCAGAACCTGTTTATGCCCGATAAATGACCGCGGGTCGAATCAAATCGGTATAATTTCGATGAAACGTGATCGTTATTATTTCCAGAGGTAAATTTGGCACTGTTTATCGATGCAAGGAGAAAACAAGCGGGCTGATGCTCGCCGTGAAGGTGGTGAACACCGCGAAGAAGGAGGACAGGCGGTCGGTCGAACGAGAAGTCGAGATTATGAGGAGGCTGCAACATCCCAGACTGATTCAACTGTACGACGCCATCGACACTGGGAAACAGATATACGTTATTTTGGAACTGTAAGCTCTTAATGACCCTACCATGCTAGATCCACCGGGTCACAGACTATTTTCGTGTTTCAAGGATCGAAGGTGGCGAACTCTTCGAGAGGGTGATCGACGAGGATTTTGTGTTGACTGAGCGCAGTTGTGCTGTCTTCATGCGACAGATCTGCGAGGGCATCGAGTTCATTCATCACCAGAACATACTGCACCTCGACCTGAAGGTAAACACTTTCGATCTTGTTCCACGTTTAACCCTCACACGTTCCTCAGGATGAAAATCCTCTCGTTTACTATTTTTAGTGTAAAATTATCGATATTTTTCTCTATTGTGAGATGTGCTTCTTTAAAATGTGATGTTATAAATGAAAAATAATTTGTTGCTATAACACTTGCATCGGTGGGTCTTTTTAGATCTAGACATTACTTTGTAATATACAGGGTGTTTCATCTAACTCAAGCATAAGGTCACGTGAAGGTTATAATATTACAGGTCGTTCGATTCGTCTTGACCTCGGCTATCATATAGCGATAATAAAAATATGTCATTCCATTAAAAAAATTGTTGAAAAATTCTTGAACCTTGAACTATCATAATATTTGCTCCTCTGAACCAACTAATGTTTTTCTCTGCACTTTTTTTCTATCATAAAAAATAAGCGAGATATATTAGATGCTCGAGATAGGTGAAACACCCTGTATATGAGAGTGAGATTTTTAAAAACATTTATAAAATGGTCTTTTGCCAATCCTCACCACAATTTATACATTCCACGTTTCTTGTTTTTCTTGGAACCGTGATTTCTGGGTCGAGAAAGACCCGCGGAAGACCGTGCCAGTGTTAAAGAGTAACGTAAAATGTAGTGATTTATTATTACACTGCGGATTTCTGTACAAAATAAAAATGTACCAAGTTCATCACAAAAAATGGAATTTGGGTAAATGAATGAATTATTTCTTCTTTCAATAATGTCAACGAGTCGAAAATGACGTAGCAAAATTCTTAAATTTTTCTAACGCTTTTACAGTTTGGTTTTTCACTTTTAAGCATGAATGCATCAAAGAGTATTCCTCTGACAGGATTATTTTCCGAATTACAGAGAATTATGTGCGCCAATGAAATAAGTGATGGTAACATCACATTAACCGATCAAGAAATTGTAAACAGGAAGATCAAGTTGAAAGTTGCCAAGAGTCGATAGGATTAACCTATCGTTTTTGGCAGCGATAGTTGTTCGCGCCTCGTCCAAAGCTTGATAATGGACATATAGTGAGAGATTATAGTAAGCTTTGATTTACGTGCGTTAATTAAGTCGAATTTTCAATGAGATTTTACTCCTCAAATTAACAATGAAATTTTCAACTGAACGTAACAATTAGCCGCGAACGTCGTTAAACATTTTTGCGTGTTTTGTATTTTTCAAGAACAATTTTTCTGTTTGCAGCCGGAGAATATTCTGTGCTTGACGAAGGAGGGAAACAGGATTAAAATCATAGACTTCGGCCTGGCGAGGGAGTACGACCCGAAGAAGAAGCTGCAGGTTCTATTTGGCACGCCTGAGTTCGTTGCACCGGAAGTCGTAAATTTCGATCAGATTGGTTACGGTACCGACATGTGGAGTATAGGCGTCATATGTTACGTGCTGTAAGTTTACCCTCGACTTCCACCTATTTGTTTAAAAACACGTGATCTCCATTACCCGCCTTTTTTTCTTTGCAAATTCACCGTTTTACGGTCGGCGATCTTTACTCGTTTTCGATCATTTCATTTTTCAAACTTCGTAAGAAAATGCATTTTTGAATACACAAATCTCTAAATTCCACAAACGTTTTTACCGTTTTATGTTTTATCCATACATTTTCGTCATGCGCAAAATTCTCATAAATTCTTTTAATGCTTCCACTGTTTCATATTTGCGGATTTTTATGCAAAATAACGCATTTACTGCATTCAATCTATTAATTTTTGTCATAAATGCATAAAATCCACAGTCTAGTGACCATAAATACAACAAGGTGTATCATTAAAGTAAAATTAAGACTACTTAATATTTTAAGATAAAAAGTAATTATCCAAAGTACGCTTTACACTCATTTGCATCATAAGGAAATATGAAAAGAAGGCCTTTATCACCAAACATTTTTTTTTAAATTATATTTAAGTACAAAAATGACTACAAGTAAAACGGCGGTAAAATTGTTGCCGATGCTCTGATTTGCAGATTGTCCGGATTGTCTCCGTTCATGGGCGACACGGACATCGAGACAATGGCGAACGTGACCATCGCGAAATACGATTTCGACCACGACGCTTTCACGAACATCTCCGAGGACGCGAAGGACTTCATCCGGTGCCTCCTGATCAAAGACAAAGAGTATGTATCGCTTGTTATTTTCGATCAGCCGCGACATTGCGCGACGCAAAGGTGATTTGTGCAAAAATATCCGCGCGGCTAGTACGTCACCTATGTTGTGACACCGATCGACGGATGTCGAACGGTTCGGGCCACCGGCGGGCTTCTTTTTGCACAAGATTAATGGACGATGGATTTTTGCACGATGGCGAACGGTTCGGATAACGGAGATCGCAGCGTAGCTGATAGCGTGCCAAGAAAACTCGGCCGGAACGCTTTAATAACGGATTCTATGCATTTATGACAAAAACGGGTAACTTCGAATGATACGAAGATTAAAGAAATCCGAGTGGAAACAATGAGATTGAATCAATTGTTCGTTATCTGAGCCATCGCGTCCACGTTTGCGACTCTTTCGCGTTGATTCTTCGACTTTCTCTCTCTCCCTTTGTGCCCGACTAATCCCCAAGCATTCTTTCTTCATCCCCAACATTTGTTCGCTCCCTGCTTGAATCGAAACGACCTACCAGACCAATTGCAAAACGAGATAAAAAGAAAAAAAATAGAAAAACGGAAATCCTCACAGACTTCCAAAGTTTGAAGTGTCAAAAGTGCGACGGCTAGAGAACTCTCTTAGCAACCCGAAACTCCCGGTAAAAATTTACGACTCCGTAAAAGGCGGGGAAACCGCCGATCGCCGTTCGCCTCGGACGAATAGTCGCAAAAAGACGAAGGCGGATGGATCTAGAGCAAAACGCCCGGACGATCGATCGTGTTTCATCGGTAAATCGGTTCCGCCATCTATACGCACCCTGCACGCCCTCCACCTCACCATCCGCATTCACACTTCGACAAAGCACAAAGACACAGGCTGGCAAGCAAAATCAAAACCAAAAATAAGAGAGAAAGAGAGAGAAAGAGAGAGAGAGAGAGAAAGCAAGAAAGATATGTGAGAGAAACATGGCGGTGCTCACGAGGCAGCTGAATCTTTCAGAAAACGAATGTCGTCCGCGCAGTGCAGGGAGCACCGTTGGCTGGCGAGAAGGCCGAGCAAGCAGCTGGCTGATCACATACCAACATGCAAACCTGAACCGGTGAAGCAGATCCAGCAGATCCCGCAGATCTCGAGGCTGCTGGCTAACAACAATCTAGAGGAGCTGGACGTGACCAAGGACAACCTGAGACTGTTCGTCGAACGCTGGAGAGAGCACCCTCATAGCCCTTACATGATCGAATTGTCTCAGTTAGATGACCTCAAGAGCAACAATCTTGAGGAACTAGTGTCCCTGCAGGGTCAGAGTCCGTCTCCCTGTGCCAGCATCTGCAGCACACCATCAGAAACGACGGAGACTCCGCCTCAAGACAGCCAAGGTTACCTGACAGTGCCATCGTTCAGCTTCGAAAGAAGAGCTTCCGAAGGCGTCTCGTCAGAGAAGTCTCGCAGCGATCCAGCTAGCCAGATAGTCCTCGCGGAGGAGATCATTAAACTGTCTGAACATCTGAGATCCATAGCCATGGGGACCTGTCTGAAGAGCAACGACGAACCGGATAATAAGAAACCCGGTGAGAAAGAGGAGAAGTTCAAGCGCAATGGTGTCCATCCGAAGAACAACGGAGTGGTTCAGGATAGTTCACAGTCTAACGAGATTACACAGAAACTGTCAAGTATAATGAGACACAGGAGGCTGAACGGGACTACGTTCCACAGCAGCCGCAGCTTCGATAGGTATTCAGAGACGAACGCTGCGAACGTGTTCGCGCCGTTCAAGAAGTCGAAGAAGGAAGGTAGGAGCTCGGCGATAAAGGATGAGAGGACGGGCCAGGAAGAGGGGGTGGCTAAGAGTCTCGGTTCCGAGTCGGACAGTTCAACCAGTTTCGGTAGAAGCAGGATACTCAGCGATGGTGAGATCGATCTGACGCCACCCTGGAGGCGTCCCAGGGTGAAACACGTGTTCGGGGAGACTAGTAGAGATGTTCCCAGGATCTCCGAGCTCCAGGATGTTCATAAGAGCTTGAACCTGGACGAACCGACCAGTACCAAGGATCTGCTGCTACATTTGCTGGAGGAGTGGGACGAGGTTGCTACCAGGCCTTCTGGCGTAGGCAGGAAATCGGTCAGCGCTGATTGGTGCGGCGAGCAATCGGTCGCCAGGAAGACCATGAATTCTTTGGCAGAGTATTTTCAATCGAAACAACAGAAATCGAGCCCTTCCAGCGCCACCACTGCTGCCCCCAGTTCGATACATCGTTGAGGAAGTTTCGGGGCGGGGTTCGGGACTGAATGAAACTTGCGACTGCGGATGACTCGATGAGTTCTCGGAATGTGTGGGAGCGTTAGGTTTTCTGATCGGAGTTCTGGCAAGGTTTCAGGGTTGGAGACTGTGGAAACGGGTTCGAGGTCGAGTCCCGTTGCGTTTGAATACCGAGGTTCGAATGAAGCTGTTTGGATGAGTGTTCGTCTCCGGATTTTCTTTGGTTCGTGAACGTCGTTTCGGAGAACGGGTTTCGAAGTGTGACGGTGAAGTGTGGAATCTTTGCTTTTCCTCTGGTTCGTCGATATCTTTTTGAAAAGCGGATTTTAGAAACGTGACAAGAATTGATTTTGATTGATCTTGTTTGCGACGGTCGCGAAATGTGGATCGTGTGGATATTTTTCTGGATTGAAGAGAAGGGCGTGGGATGATTGTTGGTTGAATTTCGACTGACACATCGAGAATCACTTTTGGTCGTTGTGTATTATAAATGTGCATGCGTGGACGTATGTATTGTTTCTATTCTAAGCTAAATTATGTAACAGTCACGTGTGCGCGACGATCTCTCGTACAAATCGTATCGGGATCACATGTCTGTGCATGTATTATTGTTTTACTGTATTATTTATATTATATATTTAATATAAAAGACCATGAAACGTGTGTTGTCTACTGTTTTATTTCGCAACGTCCTTTTGTAGCTAATCTACTTGGGAACGAGAAGTTGCATTTACTATGGTCCGAGTGTGAAATGTTCCGAGTCGAACGAATGCACGTTTGAGAACTTGAGGAAGCCTAAACCTAATAATCAAAGTTTGAGGGTTAAAGATTGAGAAATTAAAGATTCGAGCTTGAGAATGGATTCAATAATAAAACAAATGTTTGAACCTAAAGATTTGAGCTCGAAGATTTCCAAATCCAAGGATGAAATAATTAGAAAATGTTTGAACCTAAAGATTCGAGCTCCAGGATTTCCGAATCCAAGCACTAAATAATTTTAAGAATTTTTGGACTTAAAGACTTGAATTTCAGGATTTCCAAACCCGTGGTCTTAATACTTAAAAAAATTTTTTCTCGTGAAATTCCTAGCTCGAGGATTTCCAAATCCAAGCATTGAATAATTTAAAACATTTTTGAACATAAAGATTTAAGCTTGAAAACCTCCAATCCTCAGCTTCGATCTTTGAGTTTATTAATCTTCAGGTTTCGATCTCTAATCGTTTCGATTTGATCCTCTGCCCCTGCTATTTCAATTTAAGTATGTCGACTCTAAATTGTTCTAATTTAATTGCGTTTTTAAATCGACATACGAGTGAACTAACAATCCTGCAAGTCTAACACATCCAAAAAGAATTGAAGTACTCTATCTTAAAGTTCCTAAATCTGTTTTGGTCTACAGTTCCCTTCTTCAAACTTTTTATTTTTGTTAACCCCGAATTTCTTAGTTGTACATGTCATTTTTTAATCTTACAAGGTTACAAATCTTACACAAATTTTACAAACTTAAATCTTCACGAATCGTTTGATCTCTTTAATCCTTGGGGAACAATTCCCGAACCCAGTAATTTAAAAACATCATTCAATTAAAGTTGATACAATAACAATGGACGATTTCAAACGACAACTTTGATATACTGACTTGGCTCAGACTGAATTATTTATTGATCGAAATAGGAACAATTACAACCTGAGAGATCAAGCAGTATGATTTATTAGTAAAATGATTTGTAAAATACAAAACAACAAATTGAGCGATTATCGTTACATCAGCTCAATAGTTTATGCTGGTAAAATTAAATTAATAATTGTTCCATCAGACACAATGAAAAGATCGATATTTCCGATCAAAATGATTAAAAAAAGTGAACTAAAAAAATGAACCTAGACATGAACCTGTCTTTTGGTTCTCCAAGGATTAAAGAATGAAACGTGCAACTTCTAACCGAAGCGTGTAAATGAAACAAAAGCTGACTGAAACGAGGACTTACCATCAACTTCGATGATTGTTCTGCTTCAGGAAAAGACCATCAGCAGGTCAACTGATAGAGCACCAATGGCTGGAGGCTGCTCTGGAGAACCCGATCTGCAAAGACCGGTTGAAGCGTTATGTGATCAAGAAGAGATGGGTCAAAGCAGTGAACACCATACTCGCGTTGAAACGCATGGGCGCGCACCTAGATTTAGAATTAGTTTGATAATCTATTCTTAGTTGGTGAGAATGAACGTTTCGGCTAGACACGTTTGACGAGCACGTTAGAGCAATTTCTAAGCGAGACGCTATAAATCTGCGAAGAGCTTCGGCCAAACTTACGATTTCGCGTATTATTATCTACCACTATGTTTACCGTTGTTTTAACGAAACGGCTCGGCAAAAAGGCTTGCATCGTGTTGTTTTCCTTGTTCTTTTAGCGAGTAGGTTGTTGCGCAGCGATTTGCAAAGGTTTTTCGTGGAGGACGAAACACAGTGCCTCGATTTATGCGCACTATAACGTGCATCAGTATTATGAGATTGGCACTGTCGGGCCGGTAAAAATAATTCCAAAGCTGCAGCTTCCTCGGAATGTAAGCTAATGATCGCAATTTGTGATGAAATTAAAATGATTTTTCTACAAATTGTTCTTTCCTCATCGGTTTATTGTCCGACCAGGCTGTTTAAATTTTTATTCAAACCATTTCAGCATCGTAAGTTTGTTTATGTGTTCATTAATTGATTTCAACAGAAATTGTGATAGCATTTTCCGAGGCGGCTGTGGATCGACGGTGACCTACCGTAGAGTCTTGTTGTTTTGTAATCGGGTAGATTATAACTTATTTAGCGTGTTATTTTCTGAAAGGATACCGACGTATACTTCCGCTTCGCGTTCTAATATTTTAATGATAATTGCGACGAGAATGATTAACGCGAACACAATCGTTCGCTGTGCAGTGAAACGCGTGGTTTAAACTCTGATAATCGGTTAGATAGGTGTGTACATGATTATTTATAAGTATCGTAAGAGAAGAGCACCGATTTATGCGAATGATCATCGAAACACTGAATTTTGATCGTTCGTGACTAGACTGCGAATTTTTATGAACTTATGAAGAGCAAGAGACGAGAATATTGAGATGTCGGAGAATATTGTTATGTTGTTTTCGATCCATCAAAATTATTAGTTACTCCTAACGACGTAGAATATTTTTATTTTGCATGAAGATCCGCAATCTATTCACTGTTAACCACTTGAAATTAATAACTAATTTCGATCTCATGGACCCCAAGAAATATTCTAATCCAAAATGAGTCTTCTCATTGAAAATTGTACAAATTTTGATAAAACGAAGCTCTTTTGAGCGAACAATTTGCTAAGCTCATAAACAAACATATTTTGTAAATAAATATAATTTTAACAAATGATTTTTAAGCTACATTCATTGATTATAGTTTTCGTTCCCTGGACGAAGTCATTAATGTATTCATAATTTTTAGAATAATCATCTCCTGCTGTTTAGAGTAGTAACTCGAACAACTTCTAGTTTATGTCTCCAATTATATCGAAGTTTCGGTGTCTCCTTTGGTTTATGGTCGCCATTGCGATTTCCATTACTATTTTGCTTTTTACTGTGGTACTAAATAGAGTTCGGCGTTACGACGTTGACCTCGATTTAAAAAACCCGTGAAATTTGTCTTTTGCGAGTTGACTTTTCTTCAGAGTTCTTCCTGACCTCTTTTGTGGATTCGCTGTGAAGATTTCAAACGGAATATACTAAATGTTTTCTTCTTTTCTATTGATTTTTTTCAAAATCGAAGTGAAATTCTGTAATTGTTTACGAAATTCTCTTATGTACATTTTAATCATTAGAGAAAATGTAGATAGGCCAAGGTGGAGCAAGGTAGCACCGTGGAGTCTTTGTTCGCATCCAAGGTAGACCACGGTAGCTCTGGAGGGCCTCTGATGAACCCCAATTATGTTTGTAAAATATCTGGTCAATACCAAAGTAGGTCAAGGTAGGTCAAACTAGACCTAGATAGGCCAAGTTAGCTTCAGGAGACCCTTATTCCACCCTAATGTAGGTATCTTTGTAAAACCCATAATCAATCCCAAGATAGGTCAAGGTAGGCCAAGATAGCTCATGATAGCTGTGGGAGACTTCTCGTAAGGTAAGACAAGGTATTTTTGTAAAACCCCTGGTCAATCTCAAACTAGGTACATGTAGGTCAAGATGCACAAAAGTAGGCCAAGGAAGGTCAAGGTAGCTCTGAAGAGCCCTTGTTCTAGCCCAAGGCAGACCACGGTAGCTCTGAAGAAACGCCATTACTACTTTTCCTTCCAAGGACACATGTTTCTACCTACGTTTGGTCCAAATTAGACTACTCACCCGCACAGCTGACGAACAGCTCCGACGGTCAAAGTGTCAAGGGGCCAAATACGATTGTTAACGAAGATCAGTCGCAATTATACAAATTAGTATTTACAATTCATTGAAATGATTGAAGGGAGAACGAAAGTTTAATCTGTTCCTGTCTCCTGCAGCTGATGCTGAACATTTTGATTTTGCATAAAGATCTGCAGTCCACCGATGATAGTTTTAGCGTGCCACTCTCGCCTATAGTGAGTAGAAGCGGTCACGATTGTGGAGGGGTGTAGACAGCAGACAACAGGTGGAACTATATCTATTAATATGTAGTGGAAGATCGCGCGTCGCCGTGCTCCGCTCGACACTGTAGAAGACTTTATTTAAAGGCACGACTGGCGCGCAACACGCGTGTATTTACATAATACGAATTCCGATCGCATGCGGCCCTCGTAAATCCGCGATTCGTGCGCCTCCCTTCAGGAATTTCGAGTACGAATGCGTATAATTTCGCTCGCGGTGGCGTCAAACACGACCTTTCGGTATTTATTACGGCCATTACAGATGGTCGGACTCGCAGATACGTTGTCGTTTCACGTCCAAGAAATGCCGAGTGCAAATTGACCGTGATCCGGTCGCCATCGTACGCGCAATTAACTTCTCCCAAACGAGGGACCGTTCTACGGGGTGCGGCCTAATAACATGTACAAGCGGGAACGAGGCGATACCTTATGAGAAAATAAGAAAAAAAATATACAATAGAATTTTTCGTTCGAAGCTTTGTTTTCGAGAAAATCCAGTTTGAAAACGCAGCGAATACGCATACTATTCGATATTCATCGTCTGACGTGTATGATCATGACCAGCCAATACTTTCTACATATAGTAAAACACACGAACCCGACGGATCTTTAAATTCAATTTTGAAAAAAATGATGAAAGAAATGTTATTCCTTTGTTCTGATTTGTATTTACATATAGAATTAGTTTATGGCAAAGTTCACAACTGCTTCAATACGAATCTGCGTGAAGACGGTACAGGAATTTTAGACCAGTACTACTGAGCCCTAAACGACACTAATGTATATTCCTCTATAATAATAACAGAATTGAACTTATTCAGATTTCATAGGATTTTTAGGGTAACATGTAGGGTAAAGGACCCAATTACTGTGGAGTTACCAGGTAAATGGATCATTGCAATTTGTGGTCGCAAAAATTATTTATGACTCAATATAATGGATAAGTTTAAATAAAGAAATCAATTTGTTTTTTTCAATCATTTTAAATTAGGATTAATAAGTGGTGACAAACCATAATCATCCAATGTATTTTTCTGTGTTAATGGGGGTCTCAAGCCTCATTCTCATTATCACTTTCGTGTTGCGCTCAACGTTACCGATGGCTCATGAATCTGGGAATATTAGTGAGAGTCGAGTATCTTGTATACTCTATTTCTACTACGAATGTTTAACACTAATAGGTGTACGGGATCCATAAAATATGCCCATTTATGAATTATATTGTATGACAGAAAAATACAATGATCTGATTTCTATGCTGTTACCTAGTGGCACAAGAAAATCACTGATGTTTAACGATGTCGGTATTGTAAATCGCGATAGAACTTTTCCAATCTTCGAAACGATTTCTAACTATCTTCTGTAGATAGCAGCACTAAACAGTAAATAAATTTTTCTCAATGTTTTCCAATATGTCATACGAGGAATCTCCTAATCACGTTACAATTTATTTAACTTTTAAAACTGTTGTACAATAGCGTAAACATTAAACATTGAAATATTTCCAGTTGCCAAATTGCCAGTTGCCAAAGTATCGTGCGATAGTTGAAAATCATTATTCCCAACTATTTATAACCACATTCTGATAAAGATGGTAAGTAAACACTGTTTATTTAAAAATCAATAAGGTCTTCAAAATTTTAATGCACTTTAAAACACATTATAATAATTTGTTTTTTTTCGGAGAATGCGAAGTATGTAACATGTAAATATTTTATAAAGCATTATCAACTAGAATTAAGGTTATATTTACATGAACGTTTGTTTGAATTTCAGGCAGATCCATTACAGAATTGGAGTCCATATGCCAAAGAATACGATCCTCTGAAAGCTGGCAGTATCGATGGAACAGACACAGAACCGCACGATAAAGCTGTTAGCCGTGCGATACAGGCACACTACGAGCCACCGCATGGATTAAAATCCAAATCGGAAAGAACATTATTTGTTGCTAGATTTGGTCCAAAGATTACTAAATACGATTTGAAAGATGTATGGATTTCCTCTTTCAAACAGTCAATAATATCTCATGCATATTAAACATTAACAAATTTAGTTTTTCTGTAGGTATGGAGATGTTTTATCGGCGAAAGTTATAGTTGATGTAGTAACTGGCGTGTCCCAAGGTTATGGATTCGTAGAAATGAGAAGCGAAGATGAAGCTAGAAGAGCAGTGAGACGTAGTGTGGATACCACTTTGAGAGGCTACAAAGTTTTTGTCGATTATGAATGCAGTCGCACCATGAAAGGCTGGAAACCAAGGAGACTTGGTGCGTCATACTCTAAACCACTTGAAAAAGTGTTATTTATTAATTATGAATTATATTTACAGTGACAATAATTTTTATTTATAATTTAGGTGGTGGTTTTGGTGGCAAGAAAGAATCTGGACAGCTGAGATTCGGTGGAAGAGACAGACCTTTCAAGAAACCAATTGTACCGAATATTATCAGACACCATAAATGAAATGGATTCTGTAATTTTATTTATTGTATATAAAAACAAATAAAATTAAGTATTTTGAAATTGTTCTAAGAAGACTAAATCACAGATCTTCAAGTATATATAAGTTTTTTTAAGAGTTAATTTATAGAAAATGTAATTGAAAAGATGTTGCTTCATCTTAGAGGTTTTATTCCAATAAAGATGAAAATTTTGTTGCAATTTTTAATCATTTTTGTCTATGCAAAGTTTGAAAAGATATTACATCCATAAAATCCGTAATTTGAATATTACAACATAATTTGCATTTAGTAATTTACTTTTGCTGATTTATTGAGTATTTAGTTTACTGAACGCTAATAGAACAATTTGAAATTACCCTAACAATATCATTGTACTGCACCTGTACCCGCTGAAAGCGGAACACGTAAACCGTTTTAATTTTGAATGTGATCCAATACAAATATTCAAGACCCGTATTTTCTCATGCGTCCTCTAAGCAGAAACGGAATGAGTTCTGTATACATATTATGAAACAGAGGATTGTTAGCGCATCACCTTCGTCCCGTACTAGAAATAATCTTTGTTGCAAAAACAGCATTTTTGTCGTAAAACCGTTACAGCTTGTAAAAAGCCGCAGTATCAAAGTACATATATACAATAAATTTTCTTGAACCAATGAAACACTTTTTTTTGTTCATACCAGGCGCTTTTCGGAAAATCGTACGAGTAAAAAATATTTTATCGTTCTTTTTTTACTCGGGTTATATTTGAATTTTATCGATGAACACCTTCTAAAGTTTCCGCTACTGATGTCATTCAGAAAAAATTTATTTTTTTCCCCCTCGGATTGCGTAAATTTTGGCCGATGCCAAATCGTCTTGGTGACTTATTTTCTCGACTCGGTTTTCTATATTTACAAAACACGTCCGAAATGAAAAAGTCTTTCGGAAATAAAGTCTTTCAGAAAGCATAATCTAATTATATGTAAAACAAATAGACAGGTTTGTTCGAAGGGAAAGATTATTTTGTAGTACTGATCTTTTACAATTGAACGACCCACAAAATTGTTCTGAGATCATATAAAATTTTTATGAAACACGATGTATTTTCCTTAATTTAACTTTTGCCTTGAGCTCTTTTGCATATAGTTCTATTTTGTAGGAAAAATAAGCGCAGCCAATTTATTGAAAAATATGGAATAAAAAAAGAAATGGCATCGAATTAAATGTGGAATATTTTGTTACATGAAATTAACATAAAATGTTACTTTTCGACTTTTCTAGTGTTTATCTCGCAGATCGTAATACTATCTGTCCGGAAGAACTCGTTAACTCCATCATCGAACCATTTCGAGATACCCAAGACCGTAGCTATTTCCGTTAGCCCCAGTCAACAATTTAACTCGTTTTCTCCGAAATTAATTAAAGCATCAGCGGTTAATGACTTTCAACGAGGTACCAGCAACACACAGAAGGATACCATAACTGATTTGATTTCATTAACGGGACCTAGTCTCATTTTGATCGAACCAACGGCACAGCTACTAAAATTCACTGTTATAGCTTGTTTCCTTCGTTGATCGGTTACAAAATTATCCCACTGATGTTGCTCGAAATTAACGGCATTAAACAACGATGTTCTTCGAAAATATATTTTGAGGAAATGAATAAGTAGGTGTAATAATTAGCAGCGTACTTTTTTGGTGTCATTATAGTTGTTTTTTTGAGAATTGTAGTGAGGGGAAACGAGAGCAAGGGAGCAAGTCAGTAAAATGGCAAATCAGTAGAAAGGGAAGGCAGTAAGAAGTCAAGACAGTGAGGGAGCAAAATAGTAAGGGGGTAAGAGACTAAGGGGGCAAGAGAGTAAGGGGGCAAAATAGTAAGAAACCAAGAGACTGAGGGGGCAAGGGAGTAAGGAACCAATACAGTAAAGGGGCAAGAGATTAGGGGGCAAAATAGTAAGAACCCAAGAGACTGAGGGGGCAAGGGAGTAAGGAACCAATACAGTAAGGGGGCAAGAGATTATGGGGCATAGAAACAAGGGGGCAAGAGAGTCAGGAACCAATACAGTAAGGGGGCAAGAATATTAAGGGGCATAGAAACAAGGGGGCAAGAAAGGAGACAAATGAGTAAGAAGCGAAGAGAGTGGGGAGAGGCAAGACAATAAGGGCGCAAGACAACAAGGAGGCAACACAATAAGTGAGCAAGACAACAAGAGGTATAGAAACAAGGGGGCAAGGGAGTGAAGGGCAAGAAAGGAAACAAGAGAGTGAGGAGTTAAGACACTAAGGGGAGGTTGAGGAGGCAACCGTAAGGGAGCAAGTGAGTATGGGACATAGAAATAAGGGAACAAGGGGATAAGGGAGCAAGAGGACAAGGGATCAAAGGAATAGGGGATTAGGGGATAAGGGAGATAAGGTGGCAAGGGTGTACGGGGCTAAAGGGGGGGAAGCTAGAAGCGATTAATCTGCGATCGCGTTTGTGATCTCGGTAGCCAAGGTGTCGGAGGTTTCTGGCGCGGTGTGAGCCGACGTCGTCAGCGTCGTGGAACTTTATACTGTAGCGTCGCGGCGCCCTCTCTGCGGCGCGACTCCCTCCATATAAGGAGCCGCCTCGTGGTCCGGCGTCGGCCACGCGGCCGAAGTTTCAGCCTCCAGGCAGCCTCTGATAAGGTAGCCTCCTTCCTCGACGACTCGCAGCCGCCTCCGGCATCGCCAAGGTCTCAAGGAGAGCCAACCCACATTCGTTTATCGCGGCTCCTATTTCGTCGTCTCTTCGTCGTCGTCGTCTTGCGTCGCGACGCCTCGTCTTGCCTCGCCCTCGCCACACCAAACCCTAGCATCGGTTCTCTCGGACGCTGCTCCCGTTTCCACAACACAACCCCGTGGCTCCCGGTGGCTTTTTTTATTCACGGACACAGCTGCCGTGGATGCCACCAAACCTGTTCTACGCTCGCAAACATCGCCCAACGAGATTTCCCGTGAGGATTTCCCTGTGCAGCCGCCGAGCCTCTTTTGCGAGTTCATTCATATTCGCTCTTTTCGCGCATTGTTCACGCTCACCGCAGTGAAATGGATCGTGCTTAATGGATTTTAGCGGAAAGTTCTGATTTACAGTCGCCCCGGGACGCGAGTTAACGATTTCGAGGTGTGATTTCACCTTCTAGGTCAGCAATGTCTGCGAAATTAATTAACCCCTTGCGTTGTTAGAGCGCGACATAAAATTCGATTTTTCTATCACCAATGTTTAACCAGTGATTAAAGTACTGGCGATTATTATAGTAACTACGTTTCACTTTTCTTGTGTCTTTGAAAAAGATAAGACAAAGCAACATCGGTGACGATAGAATGGCGTCATCGGCCGTTCACCGCGAAAATTCGCATGACGCCGCAGTCGCGTCGCCCTTCGTTATAATATTAAAGATTTCGCACGACCATGTGCGTTTGGCTCTACGCAACGCTGGTTACTGTCTAGCATAAAGCGATTACTGACAATTCTGGTACGTGTCTTCCTTAATTTATCTTTTGTTATTTAATTACTTATTTGCGTGCCTCGGGTGGGCTTAACCTTCTTCGGTTTACACTGGTGCAGATAGCATGCCAGTGACACCGAAAGATTATGGTCGATTAATTTGTCACCATTCCTAATTAACGATGCTTGGCGGAAAATCGTTTCTTGACATGCCTTAAGAGCCTGACTCACAAATGAATTCATTCGATTATTTTGAAATTTCAAGTACATGTCGCGTGACTCTCTCTCTCTCTCTCTGTTTCTCTCTCTCTCTCTCTCTCTCTCTCTCTCTCTAACTCTCTCTCTCTCTCTATCTCTCTCTATCTCTCTATCTCTCTCTCTCTATCACTAATGCACTGCAGATTTTCATGCAAAATAGAAATTGTATGAACTGCACAAACATTTATTTCTTTTCTGAATAAATTTCATGAATTGAAAGAAATACAACAGCATTTTTTAATTCTTTGAACGTTTCCACTGTTTTATATTTGATCTAGACATTTATTTCTTTTCTGAACAATTTTCACGAATTAAAAGTAATACAACATTTGTTTTAAATTCTTTGAATGTTTCCACTGTTTCATATTTGATCTAGAATTGAAAGTAATACAACAGCATTTTTAAATTCTTTAAATGTTGTTTTATATTTATATACTTTATATACTTTATATACTACTTATATTTATATACTACTGTTTTATATTTGATCTAGACATATATCTCTTTTGTGAACAATTTTCACGCATTGAAAGTAATGCAACCGCATTGTTAAATTCTTTGCATCTTTCCACTGTTTTGTATTTACTAATTTCTGCCATAACTGCATAAAATTCGAAGTCCAGTGACGAGAAAAAACAGTTTGGTTCCATAAGAATAATTGATAAAATTGCGCAAGACTTGTCTAGCGTGCAGAGAACGACAAGAACAAAATTTCGATTACATTGAACGGTGTTGTCGTTTCGAGTGTCGCGGATAAGTGTCGATTAAAGGAACCGCGTCGAGCAAGTTGTTGTCATTGCTGCAGCGCGAGTATATTTAGTGCGCTGTCGACGGTGGTAGTAGGGTGGATAAACTTAAATGCGAAATGGCCACAGGGCAGATGTAATCTAGCTGTATCAGCATCGGAAATAACCGAGAGCCGATCTGCAGCGTTTGCCACCGGGTTCTCTGCGCGCGTAACAATCGCATTTCGAATTTCCAAAGGCACAAAAGTTGGCTGGCCGACGCTCGCGTTCGCAAGCGTTTCGCGGTGCGTTCGCCTGCTCCTCTTAGACCGTAATTAGGTTACCGGAGTAAGATAAACAAAGATGGGGCGAGCCCGTTGCCTTGCAGTGCAGAAAAGACACTCTCCGTTGCGTCCCGTCGGTGCACACACCCGTGAAAAATTTTAATTAAATCTTGAGAGTTCATCAGCTTCGAAGGAACCTGAACTTTTTATCGCGTTACGCGGATGACGCTCACGGGACTTCGGTTTTACGATCCAGCGAGATCCAGCGAGATCAGCGATCTCGTCGACGGCGAACGGGCGCTGATACCCGCTAAGATTCACGATCATCCCCCGGAACTTTTAATTAAACTGTAAATGCCTTCAGACGATTTAGCTTGCTCTAACACAATTTATTGACGAAACGCGTTCGAAATCGTTTGGGGAAGATGGAACAGAAATTAAATAAAAATCATGTTCCCGATAAACTATAAAGAATAGTTTCTTGGAAAAATCCGGTTTTCCGAAAATCAATGTTTACGCAAACGCCTATCCTGCCAGTTAGGAGATCGCAGACGCAAGATCTCATCTTTTACGATCCTCCGAATCGTGCTCTCTTATCGCGGATTCTGCAGGAGTACTCCTCTCGAGGGTTCAGAGGAAATTTCCGAAAACGTGTGGGGTTGGAAATCGACCTTTACGCGATGCCAGGACGATCGAGAATTCGCAGAACCATTTTTCGAAATTTCCGGCTCCGATATTCGTGATAACCGGGGGTCAGGAGATTTTCTAGCCGGCGACCGTTAAAAATACACCTCAATTTTCCTCGTTCCTTTACACCGCGCGCGCCGGAAGGGAAACAAAAACGAAATGTGAAAAGGTTCGCGAGCGGCTGATACACTGCCGAATAAACTGCTATTTCCGAGTAGCTAAAATTACACACGCAGCCTGGATAAAGCTTCTCGTCTAATGGAGGGAGAAGGGAATTCGGCTAAAATCCTCCGTGAGCTTGACATCTTTTGTCTCCCCCGAAAACTGCTGGAGACAACCCAGATCGTCGTGGATGAATAACGTTTGAAAAAATCGAACGGAAGAATACTGTTTTTTATTCAAAATGTGGACAAGCTCGTACCAGGCAAACATAAATGCAATTAAGAAGCATATAAGCATCTACATATGCAGTTAAGAAGCATATAGAAAATTGAATGTAGTAAAAAATGTGCCTTTTGTCCGGGAGTGTACTCGCTGACCGATGAGCATGGACCATGATTTATAGAGTCCTCGCTTGGCAACGATCTCGATCGGCCACTCTTCTTGCGAATTCTTATGTCCTCGCGTGTGGTTTTTTCCCTCCTGTTTCTTTGTCATAGATTACGTTTCAAACCGATCGTTATGCCTGTTGGCAACTAGTCGAATTTTATTGCAGGGAACCGTAGGTTTTCGTGGAGTTTATTTTGTATTTGGGTGAGGTAGAAATTAGTTTGGTGTGCCTTCACAATTTACCGTCTGTCACAGATATCATAATTGAACACGCTCGCGGTAATAAAGTAGATGTATGAATTGTTCCTGGCCAACTCTCATGAATTATATGTCAGGCAATCGACATACCAAATATATCAACCTGCTCCCACTATTTTGTACACTGCTATGTGTTTCGGATATCTTCTTTCGAAAATTAGACTACAGTTTAATGAGATTTCGACGAAAGTGCGGAGAATGTTCGCGGTGCTAACAAACAAGTTTACAATTAATACATGCGAGACTAGGTGAGCCTTTCTAGCACGCCTTAGACTGTCCTAGAAAAATATTGCATATTCAGGGCTTCAGCTTATTAAGTCAATTATGCAAAGAAGCGAATTAAATGAACAGGTCACAGTCGTTAGCTTTTGCGAACGATTTTCATTATTTTAACAAAATATTTGTTACTTTCATAAAAATCGATCGAAGATGTTTAACCTCTCCAGACATTCATTTTTAATCTGTTCTTCTCATTTGTTGAAAAACAGTAATATTAAAAGCTTTATAGAATTATGCAGTGTTAGATTATTTCTGACATCAACTTTTATGTATAGGTACTTAAATTTTCTTGAGAGTTGTCTATAAAACGGTAATCTTCTTACGGATATCTTTTTACATAAACATATTATCGTCCTCCGAAGGGGAAAGTTGTTTGCTCCCCATTATTTCCCCAAAAGATCAACAGTTATCGCGGTATAACAAGCGATAACGTTATTGTACTCCGAGGAACTTAGGCGATCTAGTATCCGTCCTCCAACCCCTATAGTTCATCCGTGGAGCATTATTCTACGTCTTGAGCACGAACGACTAAAAACGGGTGGCCACTGGCTCATGAATCTCCAGTAACTTCTTCAATAGTTCAATTAGTTCGAGCAACTTCGGACGGTGGTAGTTAATTGGTCTGCTTAGATCATCCACGCTAATTGAATCGCTCTCGACCCGGCCAGTGATTATTAAATCTCACGTAACTCCTTGGGATCGAGTATCAACCACGGCCGAGTGAGAATGGTAAAAATGCTTCAAACGCTGCTCTAAATAACCAGATCAGACATCTTTGTACCAAGTAAAACTTCGCTGCGTCGACAACTAACAAACGTTCTTGTGTCGGCGAACACACATGAAAATCTTTGAGGTGTGTCGAAAATGATGTCAGTGTTATCGTTTTCCACAGATTCTAAAATGTTTCTGAAATCTTTGCGATATCAACCATGATTTTCTTGTTGAACCTAAATATTAGGGGTACCCATAAGTAATCAATTATTTGCAAATAATCTGTTTTGCCTTTAGTTCTGTACCGATCGTTCAAGAGGAAACACGTATTCTTTTACAGTCTTCGGTAAAGCAGCCTGTCTTCAAAATATTCTAAAAAGTATAATCTTTTTTTACAACCCTGTAATAGAATGGCGGCGTCTTTACCTTCCGACGATTATATTCGTCATTGCTTACTTTTTCATTTCCATGCGGGATTTAATGTAACGGTAACTACAAAGAAAATTTGCGATGTTTATGGACATGTATCGAAGGTCAACAAGTGTCAATGTTGGTTCAGAAGGTTTGCAGCTGGTGATTGTGATCTCTCTGACAGGCCTCGAAGTGGACAACCAGTTGAATTTGATAATGACACCCTAAATCCCTATTGGAAGCCGATCCAAAATTAAGTATACAAGAATTATCGAGAAGCCTTGAGTCCACATGGTCAACTATACAAAGACACCTACACGAAATGGGAAAGGCATATAGGCAAGGAATATAGGTACCGCATCAATTATCTGAGACAAATCAGAATATTCGTCGATCAATTTGCACTTCATTGCTACCCAGATTTCGTAGAGATCCATTTCTTAGGAGAATCGTTACCGCAGATGAAAAATGGATTCTTTATGATAACATAAAGCGTTCCAAGCAATGGCTTTCTGCAGTTCAAACCGCAATATCATCCCCTAAAGCTAGTTTATACTTAGAAAGGTGTTGCTGTGCATTTGGTGGGACTGTCGTGGCATAATTCACTTTGAGTTGTTGAAACCTGGAGGAACAGTTACTGCTGACTTGTAATGTCAGCAATTCCAACGGCTGTATTCAGAACTATTGAAAAAGAGGGCATCTTTAGTCCACAGAAAAGGTGTAATACTGGGAATTGACAATGGCCGGCCCCATACAGCGTAACTCACTCAAGATAAACTTAAAGAATTGCAATGGGAAGGTTTACCGCACCTCCGTAATCACCGGATATTGCTCCCTCTGACTATCATTTTTTCAGATCTCCGGAGCATTATTTAAGAAATAAAATATTCACTTCTGTAGAAGATGTAAGGAGGCACCTTGAGTCATATTTTGCTTCACGAACCCTGGATTTCTATAAGAGGGGGATTGAAAATTTGCAGGAAAGATAGCAAACTGTTCTTGATAATGATGGAGATTATATAATAAATTAAGAAATGAAAACCTGAATTTACTACAAAGATTGTTTCGGATTTCAAAATAATTGATTACTTATGAGTCCCCCTAATAGTTAATAACTAGATCTAACTCAGGTATAGTGATAACAAAATTTGCTGGTAGCGATAAAATGTTTGACCGACGATGGTCATTGGCCCTGACATTTTTTATTTTGCATAAAAACCGCCGTGTTATGGAAAATGCAAATCTTTGATCGCGGTCCCACCGTGTCGTGAAAGCTCCTAATCAAGGTATTCAAAATCCGCCTATCCCTTCCAATCCCGCATCTCGGATCTCGAATCTCGAGTCTGAGAGTGGCAAGCAGAGGCAAGCAGAGGCAAGCATAGGCAAGCATAGTAGGCAGGCACGCGGGGGCGGTACGCGTACCGTCGGAAAGGGGTCCACGGGAAAAGCGGGCGATCTTACATCGAGCGAGAAGCGGGATCTAAGAAGAAGGGACGAAAATAGTAGCGGTGCCAGGATCGTATCACGCTCGCGCCCCACGGACGTGTGGATCTCCTATCTATTAATAGCAAGACGAAAGGGAGCGATCGAGTCTCTCGGCCGAGAGCCGCATAGGCATCATCGTCCCGAGTCTTGGTGCTGTCCAGACTCTGCCCGCAGGACTTCAGAGCCGCTCGAGCTGTCGCGGACTCCACATTCCACCAGCAAAAAGCTCTATCTCTCTTCGTGCGTGCCTGTCGTTGGAGAAGCATCTGTTGCTCGGCTGGTGCCCCGGAGAGGCGATCACCCCTCGTACCACCACATACACACACACCCACCCACCCACACCGTCCGTCACACATAGCCAACCACCACACATTCACACCGTACGAGTGTAAGTTTCATCAATTTTTCATTAGTGCTGGAAATTCAATTTAAACGATACGTTACTCGCGCCGAGATTCCGCCGATCAAGTGCAAACAAACCGAGCCGCGATCCACGATATTGGTGCGACCGTGCACGGTTTTCCGATCCAGTGATCTCGATCAGTGAGCCCTCCTCTTCCTCGACTCGCCGTCGTCGTAACAATCGTCCACGATCTACTTCGTCCTCCGAGACAGTGTGCACAGTGAAAAGGAAAAACGGATTCCCGCCTCTAGAAAGCTCGATAAGCCTGGTTCCTGATAAGCTTCATTACTCCTAGGACTTTCGAGCGCGAATGGATGCTGATAACCCGTGGATTGATTAGATAAAGTGTCGTCCATGATCCACCGAAAAGAGAGATCTCCGGGAGATCGGACTACGTTGACCTCCAGGTGAAAGTTCGTCTATGGGCAAGTTGGACCGCATCAATTCCCCCGGGCGAACTTAAACAATGAACGCGGAAGCTGCCGGAGTTTGCTACCCTCTGGACTAGATTATTGGACACGTGACACGCGGTAATCGTTTTGGGAATTCGCAAACCCCGAAGGAACGTGCTCGGTAAATGGTTCCGGAAATTGTAATGGTAACGCGGAAGAATTTGCGGGACGTAACGGGATGTAACGGAGGTTCTGAAGATTGTAATGGTAACGCGGCGGAACGGTGAGAGAACAGTAGACGAGTTCGGACAGTGAAGAGTACCGTTTCTCGCTTCGGGATATTTGCGAATCGTTGCTATCTTTCGACGTTTCGGTCAAAGTAAACTCGCGGGACCGAGTTGTTTTTGAATTTTGAAATACGGCGAGGACAATTTTGGTACCTTTCGATGCTTCGGTAAAGGTAAACCCGCGGGACCACGTTGCTTTTGAGTTTCGAACTACGGGAATCTTTGGTACCCTTCGATGTGTTGGTGAAGGAAAACTCGCGAGGCCAAATTGCTTTTAATTTTCGAAATACGGGAATCGTTGGTACCTTTCGATGTTTTGGCGAAGGAAAACTCGCGGGGCGAAATTGTTTTTAATTTTCGAAATACGACGAGAAGAATCTTTGGAATCTGTGGATGCTTTTGGCGAAGGTAAACGAATCATACGGCACCAAATTGCTTTTGAATTTCGACGTACGGGATCTGTGGTGTTTTCGGGTCTTTTCGATGCAGGTAGAACCGTTTCGAATCGCTTCGGAGTTTCGAAAGACAGCGGGTACGGATATAGAAGCATGGCGCCGCGGTAGCTATAGTTCCTCCGAGTCGGATATCCCGTTTCGAGGCATCCGCGAGTGGCGCGCACAATTATGTAATGTTGACTGGTTGTTGTTACGTCGGATTGCACCCACGCTGGACTAGCAGGTACTTTGAACGTTCGTTTCCGTCGCGCGACAGGTTCTACTTTTAACTTCTCCCGATTCGGTGTCTGCCGATTTTCGTCTGCGTTGTTCCGCGCGAACAGGCTCGAATAGGTCTGAGGTCTATATTCGATATGCTATGGATACCCTCGGTGTGGAGGTCGAGGAGATTATGGTAGCTGGCCCCGGGTTCTCCAGAAGGACGGGAACCGGAAATGTTGTCGGTGACGAAGATATCGAGGAGGAGGAGGGTGTGTCGCGAGGAAGGTTTTACGTGAAAAAGGGAAAGAGAGAGAGAGAGAGAGAGAGAGAGAGAGAGAAATAGGGAGAGAGAGAGAGAGGATTGAGCAGGAGAGGGAAGGCAGAGAGAAAGAGAAGGCCGGATGAACGAAGGGAGAGAGCGAGAGAGAAGAGTAGAGAGTCGGTTTTCTAAAATTAGAGCGACGAGGAAGAGAAGGGGATGGCTCCTTATAGAGCTTGCGACGGCGAGCTTGCGGCCAGGGTTAGCAAACTGGCACTCTCTTTCTCGTCTCAGAATATCGGATTACCTTTGCACCAGTGCATCGTCTCTCGCCCCTTCGACTTCCTTTCTTTTCTAGCCTCTTCTTTCTCGCGCGCCAGCAAGGTTCGATTTATGCACGGCCGGCCGCCACCCTCGCACTTTCTACCCCTTTCGCTCGCACATTCTCGCATTTAATTCGACAGAAATTTCCGCGCCTGCGCGAACGAGCCACAGGGACGAGATCGAATCGCCAGGAATCCTCTTTTGCCCTTTCCGCTTTCTATTTATCGGTTTCTTTCCCCCGGTGACCCGGTGCGAGCCTCTGCACCCGGAAGTAAACGTGTGATCGTGTTGGAGAGAGAGAGAGAAAAAGATAATCCTTTTTTTTCTTCGTCGAGACATCGAGGTTTGCCGGGAAGATTAGAGATCGAGGCCTCTTACGGGAGGTATCGTTGCGGAAGATCCGATCGTCTCTGCTCGTTTCCGCGTCGGCGCGGCGCGAGATCGTGGCCGACAAGCTGTGAACTGAACCGAACCCTGTTTGCTGCTCGGCTGTGCTAATCGGCGCTCTGTTTCCGTGTTGCAGCACCTTAACCGCCCGCAAACATGTCTGACGACGAGGAACAATACTCGTAAGTATTGCCAACGGTCTCCAGGAGAGACGGTTTTCGAAGTGTAATCGGATCGGAGCTACGACGTTCTCCGCCGTTTCGATCGCTACGAGATTTGTACTCGAAATCGCTGCTCGGCCGACTGCGAAATAAGAGAAAGATCGCACCGTGTTCGATAAATCGAGTGTTACGCACACTCGCGTTAAGAGAAGGAGGAACGAAGTACGTGTGCCAGAGAACCTAATCGATCGCGAGAAACGAGATCGACCGGTCGTCGAGCGGCTGGGAACGTCGGCGATTCACTCTCGCAGTCGGAAAGATGGCACCGGGTGTGCTGTCTTTAATCTCTTAGCGACGATTTTCTGTTTGTAAGATTTAAGACGGTCAGATTACCAGCTCACGGAGCACTCGACACAAATTGTCTTTGCGTTTTGCATAGAACGAGACAAGATTGTTTTATACCGAGCACAAAATGATTTAAAATTACTTGTAGAGCGATACATGTTTATTTGATCTGTCGTCACTATGTACATACTTAAATTTTTGGTTAGTAATGTATCCTCGTTTATTTTGTATTTTTGCTGTCATTTGATTTCGTGCATTTACAAAATGGGCACGTGCAATTTAAAACAGTAAGCGAATTAGAAGAATTTGAGAACGTGAATTTATTAGGTTCCTTAAAATTATAAAATGAAACTTCTATTTGTTTCTGCTTGATTAAAGTAAATTATATTTATTTTGTATAAAGGTCTAGTAATGAGCGATATAGTTTCTTAATTTTTACTTGATTTTAGTAACTCTATTCTTTGTTTCCTATTTTTGTAAACGGCTTTAATCAGAATAATAATTTTGATGTGTGACAAATGATAGCAGTAATAGGAACTAACGGAGGGTATAATTATTGCTAAATAAACATCACTAGATATGTTTAGTAAATGTGTATTAATTCACAAGCGTGGTATCGTTTTGTATTTGGTATAGAACAGTATTGTTTCGTTCTATATTTTAAACATTATGACTTGTATCGAGTGGTGTGCATATTAAGCTTGTAATCTCACAGTCTTATTTATCGCAAAAATAAAAATTGTAAACTGTCACTGAGAAATTAAAGATAGCACACGTGTTTCACTGGGAGTGTACAGTGACTCACAATGATATTCGGACACTGTTAAAAAGACAGTAACTTTTTTAGGACCGGACCAAACGACTTCAATTTTTTTGAGAAGTTAGGGCGATCATTTACCTAGAAACTTTTCATTTCTTTTTCATGTCATGCAGTAAACTAATTGTTCTAGATTCTCAAAACTGTCTGACTCGTTTGGTCCATTTTTAAAAAATTTATTCTCTTTGAAATACATTCAGCCGAAAAAGTTTCCATACATACTTTAAAATGGACTAACTTTTAAAAAATTAGTACAAACGATTTGAGCTTTATTGGTCATATTAATTTACTAGAGGACGCGCCTAAAAATTGTCGAAAAAATTGCAATTGGACAGAATCGCGAAGAAAAGAGTGAAAGCCTTATTTTACAACCTCTTTTTATCTGTACCAATTAAGGAAATCGAAAAAATGCGTTTTGCAGATTTGTGTCAGTTATGCACATCCTGGAAATTTTATCGAAATCGCTTAATGTGTATGTAAACGATTTTGAAATTTTTAAGATAGAACTGCGTGTTTTCGCTGGTTTCAATCGTTTGCAACTTGTGGCAACGTTATTAAATTTCGATGAAATTTGCAGTAAATATTTAACTGACATACATCTATAAAACATATTGTACAAATTTTCATTATAGGCTCAGTAAGCTAAACGAGCTGTAAAATCGACAATTACTATTTTTTCTCGCAGTTCTTATCAATCACTTTGTTCTTAAAAGCTTTTTCATGGAGCACAGTAGCCTTCCATATGACACGACCGAAAAAACTGTTTAAAAATAAATATGTTTTTCACGTGGCAGTAAATTTACAAGTAAACGTATAAAACACTGTTCAATATTACTGTACACTTACTGTCACAGAAGATACATATATAGCCTCTATGACCAATTTTTTGATCGCGTTATATGTCAGTTTACTATGAGTTCTTGAAAAAAAAAATACGAGTGATTAGATCCAAGTTGTACTACTTTAAATGGTGTACGGAGACCTTTTTTCTGACTACAGCGTCCGAATACTACTGTAAGTCGTGTCATCGAGAGCGTAACATAAGTGAAAGCTAGCGCGTTAGACCAGGGAAGTGTCGCGCGGAGTTATGTCACCGATAGACCAGTCAAATTTCGTGGTTGATCGTGTACGTTAGCGATCCGCAGGAAATCCGTGAACTCGCAGATATCGGCTAGCAGATTCACAGATTCGCGACAGCTACCAGTAGCCGGCACGTAGCTCGAGGATCGCCGAGATCCCTCGATCGTTCTGACACTATGATCAATATCCAACAAAAATTGCGTACACGTAAGGTCAAGACCAAGAAAACGTACCCCTTGTGCCCCAAAACTGTCCAACCCCCCAGTTTTGCTGTGAAAGTACTGCCCCCCCCCCCAAAACCACGTGCCTTTGTCTCGAAGTGTTAACCATTTTTGCACGATTGATAGTACCCTTTCAATCATGATCGTCCTTCCGAAAACGCGTTTGGTCGCTCCAAGTGGAGTGGATCCTCCTCCGGGTGGATCCAAGAGATCAGAGAAATAAAAGATCACTGCCCTATTATATTCCATGTATATTCTTGGTTTCTCAGAATCGGCGCAGAAAATATTTTCAGACCCATTTTTCTTATAAATACACCAAAATGGGCCGATTTGGAGTAACTTTTTCCTTTGCGGAAATGTTCTACGAGGCTTTGTTCGGGATTTATTGACGAAAAACACGGACCAATCAGTGTGCGGCTTCTGCGGTCGGAGTCCGGGCTCTGCCAATGACAACGCAACGCTCAGCTGTAGCCGCGCTGTGATTGGGCCGTGTTTTTCGCGAATAACTCCTGAACAAAGCCTCGGAGAAGATTTTCGCAAAGGAAAAAGTTATTTGAAATGATCTCAGGAATCGGCCTTTTTAAGGAAGTACATTTTTGTTGTTACTGGTACATTATTATCGGTCGCTTCGTGGATCTAAGTGTTAAGGTCGAAGGATTCTTTGTAGACCGCCCACGTACTAGCCGGCGCGGATAGAAGTAACAATTTTGCACGGGGGGTTAGATAATTTGGTTTATTTCGGAATCGCGAAAATTCACGGGTGGGGAACATTGTGTACATCGACGGATGATTCAGCCGTGTCTATATTCAGTTGGGTGGACAGAAAGACGGGTCCAAAAATGTCGAGAAATAAGACACAGGACGTTTCACGGGCTCGTGCATATTGGATCCTCGACGTGCTCCCTTATTTAGACACCGTGAACTTTCATGAATACCGGACGAGCCGGTTAATTATTCACGGTACACCACGAGCAAACGCGTTTTTAGCACCAGGACGATCATGCGACACTCTCTCACTACGCACCCCCCCCCCCCCCTTAATGTTCTTCATTTATATTCATTCTTTTCGTCTTGTTGATTAAAACCGTGCCCCTTACCCTCCCGCCCCATGAAACCCCGTGTACACCCTATTCGCTAACAAACACCGTTTTCCGTTTTTCTCTTTTGCAGCAGCGAGGAGGAGGTGGTCGAGGAAACGTAAGTGTCCACTAATAACCGAGTAAACGAATCCTATTGTTATCCTTTTAGCACATACACGATTAACCAGCGTGCTCTCTCATTTTCTCATTACAGGAAGTAAGTTCCAGAGGCTTGTCTCCGTTTAGACGTCCGCAACGAACGCGCGGAGTATCCTCCGGAGAGTCTTCTCGGTTTTTTTTTGGTTTTATAGTCTCCTGTTTTATTATCGGCTACTTTTTCGTTCGATATCTCGTTTTCCCGAGAACCTCGGGCTCGAAATCCTCGCGATAAGAGCGCCGAGATCCCTGGCGCGATCGATTCGATCTTCTCTTTGACGATCGACGCCTCCCTTCTGGAATCTGCACTTCGAGAGAGATCGTTCTTTACTTGTTTTTTCTCGTTGGCTCCGCTACGTTCAGGGAATACCGCTTCCTATCTTTTTTTATCTCGATTCGGAAATATTAGGCTGGCCACAAAGTTCTTCTAGGTTATGTTCGTTGAATCGAAATTGTAGATCGGTAAAATATAAACTGTCTGCGTGTATTGCAGAGCACTGGGGATGAATGGAATACTTGTTTCACTAGTAAATTTAATATATTATTTAATATTACTCATTTTATGCATTTATGATAAAAATGGCTAGATCAAATACGAAGCAAAGGAAACAAAAATGCTGTTCTAATATTTTCAACTGACTATAATTGTTAAGAAAAGGAACCAATGTGTAGCTTCGGTATCTTGCGATTGATATAATTTTTATTTTGCATAAAAATCTACAGTCTATAGATAAAAAGTTTTGTCTCAATAATTTGCTTGATTTTCAGTTTGAACAATGATCGAATTAAAACTAGTCTTGTAAAATCACAATAATATTCACGTTCAAAAAACTCACAAATTGTGTTGTTAAATACACGAATCAATAACTACGATTATTAAGAAATTAAAAAGTTTATATTGCTCGTAAAATTCATAAATGTTGCAGTAAAAATGAGTGACATTTGAAATAGTTGAAAAATTGACAGAACTAAATAACATGTTTTTTCAAGTGGAGCAGAAAATTTTTATTTTGCATACATGTACAATTTTTATTTTGCTACAACAGAAATATTAAAAGAATCGAAGGGCATTGATATATTATTTTCGGCCTACTGAAAGTATCAAAGAAAGAAAGAGCTCCTGAGTTGTTCCTCCTTTTTGCAAGCAGAAAATTTGTATATTGCACAAAGTAGACCAGCAACAATGATTCCCTCGGAGAATATCGTTGATAGATTCTACAAAGGAATGAAACAGACTTTCTGGCCGACCTGATATTTATTTAGCTTCGAACTTGACGAGCAGATCGTGTAGAAGTTTCGAATGTTTTCCCCCAAGGTGTATACCAGTGGACCGGCTTCTAATAATATCGAGACTATGTGTTCATGCGATTTCGTCGAGGTGATCGTGTGTCCGTCGCCGATCGTTTAGGCGTCATTGAGCCGCGGAATAGTTTTTTGAGCGCGAACGTATTGCAAACCTTGTGCAACTTTCGCGATCCCAGGCACATAGCCACCGACAGACTTCAAACTTAAACGGCACACACGCGTTCACCAAGAACGAACCACGGTTAGAATTAGAACGGACATTTTCACGAAAATAGGACGCTCGGTTAAGCCGCTCTCTGTTCTCTCGGATAACGCGTTAGGCCAACATCTTTTTTACTCCTGGAACCGATTATGTCGATTCCACAGATTTTTTCTCCATTGGAACTGTCTCGTGGTTTTTTAATTTCGAAATGGTCATTCGTAAAATCAAGAGTACAACGATTTTTGGTGCCACTTTTATTTTGCATTTCGATCTTCGGCTCGCTTTTTTACAAATTTAGTGTTCAGAATTATTCTTGTGTTTCAATGGTCAGGTGATTCTTATACATTCCATTCATATTTTTCTTGTGTTTTAATTTTTAGGGGACTCTTATACCTTTTTTCATATTCGGAATAATATTTTTCCTGTGTTTCAATGTTTGGGTGACTCATATGCATTCCATTCATATTTTTCTTGCGTTTTAATTTTTAGGAGACTCTTATACCATTGTTCATATTCGGAATCATATTTTACCTGCGTTTCAATGTTTAGGTGACTTACATACGCTCGCCTAATTGAAACACAGACTCTATGTTCCCCAGATGTTATTATCATACGTGATTTTCCATAACGATTTGATTTTTGTCATTTTTCCAACTTTTACGCAATCGTCCGCGACGAGGTCCATTCCGCTTGACAAACAGTTCCATCGTTGCCGCACTGTTATCGTTAACAATATTTCCGCTTCGTTGTTTCGGTATAAAAGAAATTTGGCGTATTTTTCGAGAGGATGGTTCGCAGAAAAATCGCCGGCGAAAAATCACGTCGTCCTAGAGTGATCTCTCTCGAAACCATCGTTAAAATTAGACCAGTCGTGGTTCTCTCACGAAAATAGAGCAGACGAATGGCGCGCGGCCTGTTCGAATGTGTCTAGTTACATATTAATTCACCGGTGTCATAAATCCGGCTGGATTTACGGGAGGATTTCGCTCGAACGAGAATCGGGGAACATTCGAGACCTCGGAATCGAGCACATTCGAATCGAACGGAGCGGCATTCGTTTGCGGGAAACACGCCGAAAACACGAGTCGGACGATTCCGTGACGGTGGTCGGTTGCTTGGACGTTTCATTTCTTGAAACAAATTGAAACAATAATCACAGCAAGTCGCAAAAATGAGAGACCGCTTCTTACATACATTTTTGCCCTAAGGAGCAACGAAAAATAATTCGTTCCAAGGTGTAGGCATTTTTAAAATCGTTATTCGATCGAGTTTAATGTTATTCGCACCGAAAACAGCATTTCGTGAAAATTAAATCGTTTTTAAATCTTATTTTCGAGAATATTCCAAATATTTCACTCTGAAAATGTATCCTGGAGTCTCTCGTGACCCCAACAATATTTTTATAGAAATATACACTACAACGTAAACACATTGTTTCGTCAAGTTCTTTAGGACAAGTGGGCTTTTAAAATTATGTTGTTAAAACTGTTAATTTTGCATACATTACGTATATTACGAACTTAGAAAGTTCCCAGTGTGATACTCCAATATTAGGACAATTTATATAATTTAATTTTTCAAATGACAAAATTATAGAATAGAGAACTGTAGAACCTTAATAAAAATTAAAAATCTACGCATTCTTAATTTTCTCGTTTTTGCATACTGTATAAGTTGGACTTTTAGCAATATCACTGAATTCTTTTGAAAATTCTACAATTTTAGCTTACCATCACTACAAGTCGAAAATGTGAACATGTTTACATTCCATGGACTTGAACAATTTTCAACGAACAATGTACAACATAAGTTCTGTGCAGCACGTTTTATTTGCTTATCGTTCGTTGGATTTAGTAATTGTTTCACACAAGCTGCGTTTCAGCGGGAGAATTAATTATAAAAGTTTCCTGTAAGCTGGGATCTGCATAAATTTTTCGTGCGAGCAATATCAAACTAGAAACAATGAATAACAGTTTGATGGAATTACTTTTTCACTGCTCTTCGGAGCGGAAAGGTCGAGGCAGCGTTCTCTTATTTCACCGAGATCTGGATCCTGGTCGGATCGGAATAGAACCGTTTCTCGGCGTATTAGCTCGGGAATTAATTAGAGAATGAATTATATACCCGAGCCGACAACCGATCCCGTCAACCGGCGACAAAGGAAAAACCGGGTCGTTTATTCTCCTTTCGACAGATTTGCCTTTTCTCTGATCTTCGTTTCTCTGTTTTGTTTTTTCAATCTGCCTCTCTCCAATCTACTCCCCTACGCCCGAAAATCTCCACAATACAATACACAAAATATATACCAACCGATCGATCGAAATCACCATCGACCGAACGAACGACCGACGCGAATCACAAATACTCGAAAAATCGAAGGCAACCGGAGAGGAAGATCGAGTAAGTTTTTAAGTCGCCGGCAAATCACAAATTGCACAAATATTATTGTATATCGCCTGTCTTGCGCGGGCAAACAAGCTGTGTTTCACTTCTCTGTTTCTCTACTTCTCTGTTTTTTATTTCTTTTCTCCATAAACTACACTCTTTTTTCTTTCTGTATCACCTCTTCGCTGTTAATTGTCTAACAAAATCATTGTTGTCTTGTCTCCACGGGTACCCGGTTATTTCTTGTTCGTCTGCTATTTCGCTCTTACAAGTCTCTGGTCGCTATTCACGCAATGTTGTTTTATTTTTTTTGTCTGTTCAGTTTCTGTTCTAGTTTTCTTTCTTTTTCTTTTTCACGATTTTCTCCCGTTACCTTTCTTCTTCTTCTTCTTCTACTACTATTTCTTCTTCTTCTTTTTGTTGTTTTAGTTTTGATTTTGACACACGTGCACGAGACACCTTTTCGTTGCGAGATGTCCGTACACGATATACTCTACATATACTGTTTTTACGCTCTTTTATTGTCACAGCCCCTCCCCCGGATAAACGCGTTCCATTTCTCTAACGAGATGCGTTTTCCAATCGCCCGAGGATTTTGTTTGTCCGCGCCACGTTCCTTTGACGTCCGGACCAATTATTCGGCCTTCCGCCATTTCACTTGGCAATTTCTTTCTCGGAATCACCGGAGCCAGTCGCAAACTCCAAAATTTTAACAAACCTGGATGTAAATTGAAAATCTGCACGTTCTTAATCCTTTCGCTTTTAAAGCCCTCCAGGAGGCGAACCTTCCGTAATTCAATTCCTTTGCGAATTGCGAACTTTTAGCTAATGGATCTTGCTACGAACTGAAAGCGTGGACGTTTTTGATTTTTCATTTTTAAAGCTTCGGTAATCTAAGTTTTCAAATTACAGAATCTATTTTCAAGTTGGAAACAATTTATACAAAATTTATTAAAAACAGTTTTAGCCAACGATAGTCAGTATCGGGACATTTTTAGTTCCCCCGGATTTAAATTCTCTACAAGTTCCACCTGCAGTAATCTAACTTTTCATATCACAGAAGCTTTTTGCTAATTACACAATTTTCGCCAACGAGCCCCGATACAACCTGAAAGTGGGGACATTTTTAGTCTCTTCGTTTTCGAAGCCTGTACAAGCTGGATCTTCAGTGATTTAACTTTTCAAATTACAGAACATGATTGCTAATTCTGCGATTTCAGCTAACGAACGTTGACGTAGTAAATTAAAAGCTTGGACGTTTTTAGTTCCTTGATTTTTAAATCCTCTGCAAGCTGAATTTTTCGCGATTTCATGTCTCGAATCGCCGTATCTAAATTAGAAGTTTAGCTAATAAACCTGGATACAGTCAATTAGAAGCTTGGACGTTTTTAGCTCCTCCATTTTTTAATCGTCTGCAAGCTGAATCTTCAGTGATTTCACTTTTCGAGTCGCAGAATTTATTCAATACAGTATGTTGATAGTCTGTACATTTTTAGTTTCTTCATTCTTGAATCTTCGTGTTCAAAAATATATTAAAAACGTCTCCAGCTACAAGCCACTAAACGTCCGTTTAATCAGAATGTCGAAAAAGTTTGATCGTCTCTCTTCAACCTTTCGCATAAAAAAAGAAACTAAAAATGTCTCTCGAAAAACTGGTCCGTCGAAGGAACGTATCGCTCAAAAACAAAATCAACACTTCACTTTTCAAAGATTCATCTTCGACTCCACAGGATCTCGATTCAAGTCAATCACTCGCAACGAACGTCTAACTGAAAGTCTCACTTAAATATCCATGTGGGGACATTTTACCTTTGGTGTGGTGACCAAGCGTCCGCCATGTTGCAGCTATAACCGCTGCCATAACGTACGCGCTCCATATCGGAGCTGGATAGTTTCTGTCCCCCTTTTTCCGCCACACGCAAGCAGTAAACGTTGTACATAGACGCGACTAATTCCCGGTAATTGGTGTGGAGAGGGTGATTTTTCGCGACGAGGACGTTCTGAGACGTTTTAATGACCGCTCACGTTATTTATTAGCATGCCACAACGTCTCGCAGCCACTTTAAAAGCTTGCTCCATCCTTTTCGAAGCATTTTTTCCATCGTGACGTTCCTCGGGACTCTCTCATCCCCGAAAAAAAAATAAAATAGCAAGATAGAATTGTTTCCTAGCAAATGGAATTTTCGAGTCAAACGTCCCTCCCCCGACGAAAAATCACCTCTTTGGAAGGGAAATCGTGCACGTGTTGGTGTCGCCCCTCTTTCTCTCTTTCTTTCTTAGTTTTCTTTATCTTTTTTTTCTCTCTTCACTGTTCTGTCTCGTGTTCTTTTTGAGCCGCACTTGAGACCATTGTTCGTAGATCGCCTGTACACGCGTCACACGAAAACTGAGTTTTTACTACGTGTTCACGTCTCCGAGACATTTTTTCCCTTCAGTTTCTTGATTTTTTTTCACTCCGTCATTTCTTTTTTTTTATCGAACAAGAGAGAGAGAGAGAGAGTGCGACTCGAACGTGTCAGCTTCTCGTTCGTCGCGCTTCTCCAACTGATTTTTATCTGTTCTTTCTTTCTCAGTTTCGCAAGTTTCTCATTTTTTTCGCGCTCTTCTTCGCCAAACGATAACTCATTTTTTCCCTCCATTTTTTTTCGCTGACGTTGGTTTTATTGTTATATATCGTCGTCATCGTCGTCGGAGAAGAGATTTTATCGGCGAGCAACTGAAGTGCAGTTCTCTCTGTGTTTTACACGAGCGCGCAGTCACATACACACATACATACATGTATACTTTTATGTATATACATAAATATATATACAATACAGATAGATATATATGTATATAATGTATATATATACTATATGTATACATACACACGTTTCTCTGCGTGTCGATTTTTCTTGGCATCTTTTAGCCGATTTTCACTGTTCCGTTTCTGTCTCGTTTTTTTTCTTTTTGTCGCTGCTGGTTCGTCCCATTTTTTGGGTGCTGTGTCGATGTTGTTGTTGTCGATGGTCAAACGAGTTTGTCTCTATATCGCTGCCAACCCTGTACAACCCCCCATCCATCCACAAACATGATTCAATATACGCACACGCGCCCTTTCAAACGAATACGAAAATCGAACGCGAGCAAAATGCACGCGCGCGCGCAATAGAACTGTGCAAAAAATCTCAAGTACTCGATGATTAGGACTAGTCCAGAATTTTTTCTGGGACCGGGACGGGTTCTTGAAAATTTGCGGAGTCCCCAAAATATCAGGATATTTTTGGAAATCCCCAAATTTCGGGACTCCCCAAACTGTCAGGAGTCCCAAAAATTTTCGAAATATCCCTTCGATAATCCCGAGTAGTCCCGAAAATTCTCGGGAATCTTGATATTTTGGGGCACCCCCAAATTTTGGAAAATCCGATTATCGGCACGGGACCAGAATTTTTTCTGGGGCAGGGACGGGTTCCCCAAAATTTTGGGGCTCCCCAAACTATCAGTAATTCCAAAAATCTAGAGTCCAAAAATCAGGTCTGAATCCCTAAAATTTGCAGAATCCCCAAAATATCAGAACTCCCAAGAATTTTTACAATTCCCGAAAATAATGGAAAACAATCTCGGAAATTCTCAGGGGTTGCAAGATATTTGAGAATCCTGAATTTTTTGGAAATGTAGAACATTTTCAGAAAATATTTTGGATTAGTGTCGATCAGCGGGTACTTGAGGTTTTGTGTTTCTTTTTGTACAGGTGTAGTGCGCGCGGCGATTGAGAAGTGAAACGACGGGTTTAATTCGTGGGTTTAATTTCGGAAACCAGGCCTCCGTTAATATTCTCGGTCGATTCTCAAGCGACGCGATTATTTATACGCCGACGAGCCTAATGTCCTCACTATGAGCGTCACGATAGGCAGACGGTCTCGACTTCTGTCTGATAAAATATAACGATGACGCGTACTTTACTTACCGGCAAGAAATATAATCCAGTAATTTCTCTTGTAATCATAGTAATTTCTCGCGTTTAGAAGCGCCTGGCCATTTTTCCCCAAAGTCTACTTTCGCATTTTAAGAATGCGTGTCGTTAGCCTTACCGTTCATAGAAATTTTATTAAACTAAAATTTATATTGTCAGAAGCTTTATACAACGAAAGAAACGCGATCGTACCGTTTGGTAATTTCCGACTAGATTTTTGCAAATCTTCGTGTCACTAAAACAGGTAAAAATAGACTTCGAAGCAACTTGTGCAGCATAGTTATTCGAAAACCAGTTAATAGGTTTCCGGTCGGTAAAGTGGTAATCGATCACAGTCGGATCGACAGCGTCAGTTTCACTTTTCAAGGGAGCCGCGTCGGAGCGACACTCGGGTCCCGTACATCACACAGTTCAGCACACCTAACTTTCTCACTATCCCTCTCTCTGTTGCGCAAAACTGCATCTGTCGCATGACGATCGTTCAATTTTCTCGCACCTGGGAACCGCCCGACCGGGGAAATGGTTTGCGAGTAGCTGTAACATAAAAGACAGCCAGGTGTGACGAGGTCCTCGAGTCGAAAGACAGACGGTGGGCTGCCGGTTCTCCACTTTTCGCGTAAACGCGAATGAAAACGAGAGCAAATTCGAAACGAAAGAAAAAGTGAAGAAAATTAATCTTCAGTGATGCACGAGCCGGCTCGTTCAACACCAAGTGAAAAATCCATGAAAATTAAGGGTGCGCGGGTATCCGAAAACGTCGGGCCGGATCGGGCCGAGAATTGTTTTACTCCTTCGCAATTTCGCAAATTTTTAATATTCGGTATTCCTGAAAATATTCGAGATTATTAACGAGAATTGCGAAAATTCTGAAGAACCTTAATATTTTGGGGACTTCTCAAATTTTCGATTCAAAAAGATTCTCATCAAAATTCCGGACCCGTCTCGCCTATTGAGTATTCGAAATTTTCGAGATTTCCTACAATTTTCTTTGCGGTTATTCAAAAAATATTTTGAGCCTTCTCGACTATTGAGTACTCAACATTTTTGGGATTCTTGGAAATCCCCAAATTTCGGGGAACCCATCCTGATTAAAAAAAAATTATTTTGGTCCTGTCTCAACTGTGAGGTACCAGAGATTTTAGAGATTTCGATATTTTCAGGAGTATTTTCGGGAATTTTATTTTTTTCTGAAGTTCCGATATTTTTGGGAGCCCAATCCGATCCTTAATATTTTGGGGACCTCTCAATTTTTCAAATCGAGAAGGTTCTCAAAAAATTCTTGAACCGTCCCAAATTATCCCATTCTCAATCCAGATTGTTAAAAATCCCGACCGATTCGAGAATCCCGAAATTTTCGAAAACCCGACCAGGCCCGACAATTTCAAGTTCTCGCACACCTCTACGAAATCCACGAGCTCCACATTCGCCAGACAATGGTAGAAGTGGGTAAAACGGAAGTGGATAAACGCGGCTGGAACGCGGCAGGCTGTCCGTCGACCGCTGACGATGCTTTTTACTTTCAATTTTCTTTTTTTGTTTTCGTCCGATCGAGGCAGGATTCAAAACCGAACGAACGAACGAAAGCGAAAGAAAGGCGAACGAACGTACTTTCCCGCGGCTTTGTGCAGTCCCAAAAAAGCAACATACCAAAAAAAAACAAAAAAAAACAAACAAGCAAACGAGGAACGATGTGTATCGACTGTTATTAATCTGCCTTTCCTTTCTTTTTTTGTAGGGGTAGGGCGTCCCAAAAGTAAGTTGACATCTCGAGCTGGTTTCTTATATACGTCAATAATACTTTTCTTTGTTCTTCGGCCGCTCTCACAATTGCCCCCTTGAAACCCTCAAAGTCCGCGCTTTTGTTCGAACTTTTGGCGGGAACGAGACTCTTCGGTACATCGATATTTCTATCGATTCGAGACGTCTTTTTTGATCGATCGATTCTTCGATCTTCGATGTTTTTTTGTCTTTCAAATGATTTTTCGCTGTTTTGTCGGTCCTTGATCGATTAGGATGATTCGAGGTGTATGGACTCGAAAATGTACGATGAACGAGATTTTTGTGAGAACACTACTGTTTTCAACGAAAGAAGTCATTTGATGACCATTGAAAAATCGTGTAACATTTTCAAATATAGTGTAAAAAGAAACAAGATTTTGTTAGGAATTGTTAAGCAATATCTTAACCCTATTTTCATATATTTTTTTATTGCTTCAAAGTTAAAAAATGTAGAGTTATGTGTGTCATTAAATTTCACGTCGAAATATGATAAAACTCTTTTGCTTTTAATGATCTTTTTAAGGAGCATTTAGCAACATATTCGTGACACTTTTCTAATTGAAACGATACCAAACACGACGCAATTTACATCATTAGTCGTTTGATTCACGATACAGTAGAACCTCGATGATCCGAACTAATCAATTATGGAAAAAATGTGTAAAATTGGAAACAGCGCTGACGTGGCAAAGATTTGAGGATATTGATATATTATTTTCAACTCTACAATTTTTACCGGATGAAAGATATTTAGCTCGTATTTCTTACAATCAATGAGGAAAATTTTTATTTCAGATTTATTGTAAGAAATAGGAACCATTTAGAAATTTCTGTCTTGAATCATTTTTAGAGGTTGGAAATAATATATGAATAGGTTTCAATTTTTAAAATGTTTCTGCTATTTCAAACTGGAATTTGATTGTAAATGCATAAAATCCGCGATATATCGATGACCATAATGACATTGTCCGAGTGTGCAACTAGTGAAAGCTTCAAGAACTGTGCTAAGATTTGTTCACGAGTGACAGTAGTGTCGTTACAGAAATTTCATCCACCGTACACTTTTCTTCGAGGTTCTTGACCGTGTGGAATCGCGTTCGATCATCGTCGCGAGGAGCTCGGGATATTTGTCGGCGTGTCGGCAAGGTTGTTGCTCAGCCGAAAAACTTTTCAGGCTTTTGACCGTGTTATACGGCGGCCGTGTTGCATAAGGGGTAGTATGCAACTAATATAACTCGCGTCGGCTGGACGATTGCCAAACGTTTCATAAATATGTGTACGATAACGTAATGCGGTTTATTCTTATACTGAAGCCGAGGTGTCCGTTCGTTCGGTACGCGCCACGTTCCGAACTGATGCAATCTAATTAACGGACAAACGGCTCGCCGGAAAAACATGATCATTGTCTGCTCGGCTCATGCCAGCAGCATGATGCACACCTCTGTCCGATCCAATAGATTCAAACGATCCTACTCTTTTCTCGCTCGTGAGGAGGTCCACGGAAAATCGATTCTTTGTTTTTAGTGAACTACCAGCCTGGAAACTCGAGCCCTTTGCAAATACTCGAGATTCCTTATGGTACAAGTACGAACATTTTTAATGGCATTACACTGAATTTTTATTATGCCTATATGTTACCTATTTGTTTCCACGATGTTCAACTTGCATTCCGAAGAATTATCTTTGTTCGAAACTGTTTATATACATTTTTGTCACCACAGTGTTCCTACAGTGTTCAACAATCATCCACATTTCAAGAATTGAATGGCTACCTCAAATATGGGTCTACGTTGTATGTATGTAATAAAAAATTTTAATTTATATTAATATTTCCAATGTTAAACTTTCTTAGCTTTTTTTTACTACAACGTACACTCTTATTCGAAGTTTTCATTCGATTCTAATTGTCCTGAATTATATATTTTTGTTAACAATGTGGTCCTACAGTGTTGAACCAGTCACACCTACATTCAAAGAATTATAGTATTTTTGTCTGGAAACATTTACGTACATTTTTGTTATCAATGTGTTCCTACAGTGTTCAACAGTTGTTTTTAAAGAACCGTAATTGAATCTTTGTTCAAAACTATTTCCACAGATTTTTGTTACCAATGTGTTCCTACAGTGTTCAACAGTGACCTATACTCAAAAAACTACAACATCCTTGTCTAATTAGCCTACATTTTTGTCACACGTATTTTCAAAAATGGTCCTCCACCTACATTCAAAGAATGACTACCCATCGTGTCACATACGAGTACATGGTAAATCGTTCGCCAGCCCCTTATACAACATTCATCATTTTTGTAAAACGTTTTACGTTCTCTCTCCAAATTTCCCTCGTGTACCACGCATGAATCGATGCATGCTTAGTAATACATCCCACACACACGCACACACAGTGGGTGGGTGTTTCTGTATTCCGTAAACGTAAGCTCCAAAGTCTCGATCCTGCCAAAAAAGGACTCTAATCAAACCGTGACTCAGTGCTCGAATGAACAGCTGACCCTCAAACAACCCCAAAAAACCCCCACCAAACCGCTCATGTTTTTTTTCTCTTTCTCTGTCTCTTCTCGCTCTCTCCGCCCCCCCCCCAAACTGCCGGTGTTTTCTTTTTTTGTCTCTCTGTGCCCCCCACCCCCGCCCCGAATTAATCAATCACGAATTAACGGCTCTCTTTCTCTCTCTTTGTACATATAATTATTTTCCCGTGTGCCCGTCGAAGCATACGCGTGCACACACGAAAACAAAACAAATAATCGGCGATTGTCTCGTTGATCTCGCTCGAGCCAACCACTCTTTGATGTCGTTTCACTTTGTTTTGCTCTGTATCCTGCTCGTGTCCAGGGCTCGTGTTGTTGTTGGATGTTGTACTTTGTTTTTATTTGTTTCCGCCAGTCTTCGTGCACCACCATCCGAAACCCTTCAAATCCGCCAAAAAACAAAAACCCACAAGTCTGTCACCGTTTACTGTTAATCGTGTCCACCATAATTGACCTTCGGCAGTGACACTGACCGATATCGATTTTGATGAACTTGATCGGTTTTGATGACCTCTAGACAATTGTACAGTATGGATCTTAACGTTCGTTCATCACCCATGGCTTTTACGAAATTTATTTGTGAAAGAGAAAGCGAAATTTTCACTATCCACCATCCTTACTTTTTGTAGATAAGACAGAATGTTGAATTTTTTCTTCTCGAACCGTGGACGTTATGCGAATGATTTTAAAGTAGAATGATTCTGTGGACTTTCCCGAATATATCGGAATTTTTTTTTTTATATTATGAAGACTTAAATATGTTTAAACAATCTTTTATGTGAGTAAGGCATCACACACCAATTTAATTTAACTCATCATTTTTCTCAGACATGTATCAATTTATTTTCAAAATTAAGGGTCAAATTCAAAATATGATAACATTTTGATGTAGAGAGGTCCTTCTTCTGGTAGAAGCCGGCAAGAAAATTTTTTACGCTAATTGACTCATTTCCAAAATAATTATCGACACCTGAAAAATGTCCAAGAAAATTGATCTTGGTTAAAGGTGACTTGTTCACTTCAAAAAATATTTAAACACATCTAAATGTTTCTAACGTAACCAAAAAAATACTGCCGCGTTTGGGAGAGTCTAAAGAATCATTCTACACACAAATAATGCGCATAACTCTTACGGTTGGTGCAAGAAAAGTGTTTAAAGTTGAAAATTCCATCTACTTCTTCAAAATTAAATTTCGTAAAAACCAAGCATGATGAGTCTACCGGTTGTCAGAACGTGAAAGAGAGTTAATTAAAATTGTTGGCCAGTATATTCACCGATCCCTGTCGTTCTCGATCTCTTTGTTCGCAAGAAAAGCAGAACGGGGGCCACTGAATCGGCGAAAATCCGCGAAATTCAAGGCGAATCGTGTCCTCGGGCCGGCTGGTTTCGCAATACCGTTGCATAACAGCCGATCATGCTGCCAACGGTGTTGAACGTTGTTTATGATTTCGCCGTGAGCCGAGAATCAGAGAATAAACTGACCGAGGACAAATTTTGGACGAGGTTCCGCGCGCACTCGCCATTTTTTCGCGGCTTTTGTCATTGAACTCGATCGACTTCGTGTTCAATGATTTTCAACGTGCAACATTCGGTCTAATGTTAAATAACTTTCCTCACAGACGTTCACACGTTATTTACACTGTTTGAACACCGCCAAAAAATGTTAAAGTAAATTCAGATCATTGAAAGAAATTTGAAAAAATTTCAACTACAATTTATTAGTATACCGAGGATTTTACGCATTCACAGAAGACAGAAGAATTTAAGAGCACTGGTTGCATTATTGTCTTTGAGTGATGGGAACAGAAAATATTTGGAAAAAATTCTAAAATTATTCGGATTCATTGACTATGCGGTAGACAGTATGATTATGCGAATTCAGTGGCCCCCAGGACGACACGATTGTCGATACCCGAGTTGTTTTGTGATCTGGCCAGCTCCTTGGCTTTCGACGCTTGGTTCGTCGTTTTTCGATAATCATTGACAAACGACCGACGACACCGACGATGCTTGCACTCTCGTGTTGGTAAAGATGAAGAAGGAAATTTCTGACGAGAAGGAGACTGCGTGTCTCTTCCGTTTTATCGTTTCGATCGTCGTCTGTCTCGTGTCGGACGCGGCGATACGAGGTTCTCGTCTCGCGGGAACAAAGCTAACACGCAAATTTAAACAGTCGACTTTGTCGACAATTTCCCACTGAGACGTACATATATATGTACAAATATGTGTACATTGAGCAGCAAAATTGCAACCATTTTTTCAGAAAATCGTTATTCACATGCTCATTGCAACTCGAGGACCATACGATTTTACTGAGTTACATTTAATTTACTAGTGGCAGTATTTTATTTCTGACTCTTTGCACCAACATACTTTTAAACCAGTATATTTAATACTTTATTCAGAAACGTATGACAGGTCTGATGCAAATTGTTTTAGCATAATTATTACCAGATTTTTGCAATACCTTCCAGATTTTGTACCCCATTGTTTTTATTCAATTTTTGTTGGCCAATCTGGAATTCTAAATAATTGATTTTGTAGGAAAGGAGATGTTAAATATATCTGCATGTGAATATTTAAAAAATAAATATTACAGAGTTAGGAAAGTAATCGTTTCTGAAACCAAAGTTAATGTAAAATCCTTATTTTTGGAACTCTGAATAAGCACACCAAATAATGATTTTTTGAGACAATATCGTCGATTGACGGATTCATAAATTTTTATTCGGTTTTACAGGTTCAATTTCGCTGCTCTCTGTACACACACTAAGAACAACCACGTCAGAGTATTTCTTTCGGAGACCGATCATTATTCTTGTTCTCTTGTTGCTGTTTTGTCCAACGTTTTCAAACTCGCTCTTCGAAACCTTTGCTGAAAATCGCTTCTGTACAAACACGCTTAATCGCTTGTTACTCGAGCGGCTTCGTATTTACCATTGTTGATCTTTTTTGTTTCTCTCAAGCTAAACACTAAACGAAAACCGTAGCTCCCAAATCATTGATCCCCGAATCATTGCGGACCCCGACGAGGATCGAGCGGCTGGGCCGCCCGCGCGCAAAGTCATCTTTAAAATTAGAAAGATCCTCTTACCCTCGATTTCTATCATCGATCCTGGATTCGATCCACAAGGTGTCATTTGATCCGTCGCGGACACCTGCTGGCAAATAATTTGCATTTTTGACGCGTTTCCAAATTCCCGCGACAAATCGACCTTTTTTCCTCGTCGTTTTAATACATTGACGCGTGAGAGCGATTACTCTACTTCAAATTCATGTGGCTGTCTAGAATTTTATGCATTGTGAAGCGAACGCTTTTGGCAATTTTATGGCACCCATGGTAGACCCATTCAAACTCTGATGCATTTCCACTATTTTATATATATTTTTGAGATATTTTTCAACCTAGTTTTCGAGATCAACATTGATTTTCTTGTCGAACCTAAGCGAAACAGTTAACAATTTTCACTAATTTAATAATTACAATTTAGACGAAAAATTTGTAGTTCTACAGGAAGATTAAAAGCTAGGTTAAATTCTATCTTAAGCAATGTCAATTTCTTCCCGTGCAAGAGGAAAAAATATTTTATCAAATAAAATTGAGAAAATTATATTTAGATGTTTATAATAAGCATCAAAGATCATTTTTATAGAAGACTGTTTGCAAATTTTCTCTTTCTCACAAAAATCACAATCAATTTTTATTTCGGATAAAAACCGCCGTCTATTCGTTGATAATGACAAAAGTTTTGATCAAGAATAGTCGTAGACCCACATAATTTTTATTTTGCATAAAACCCGCAGTGTACTCATAATGTTAAAATCGCGGCAGCCATTGTGTTAACTAATCTGATCTCGGTTCGACTTTCCCGAATAATTTCGCCGTGAGAAATCCAAAATTTTTCCGTTTGGAAAGTGACCGTTCTCAACGATCGAGAATGCAAAATTTCAACCGAACATCACTCGGGATGTTTGACGTAACGCAATTCGGCGTAATAAAATTGAAAATCAAGTGACCGCATAACTCACCGGTAAAACCCTCCATCAATTTTCCAATATCCTGTCCGAGGGGGTCTAACAAATTCCTCCGAGGCCGCAAACTCCCCTAGTTACCCTAAACTCATTTACGTCTCCAGCTGGCGTTTCCTACTTCCTGAATTATACCGTTTCTCTCTTTGTCTCTCTCTCTCTTTTTGTTTTTCACATCTGTCTCTCACACACTGTGCCGCGCCTAATCATCTTCTCTCCGAGATCGCTTTGTACACTGATACTCTGTACGTCTGTCCGTCCGTTTGCGTCTGTCTGTTGTGTCTGGCTGATATACGCGCGCGGGCGTGTGCGTGTGCGTGTGTGTTTGTGCGACGAAACGCAATCTTTGTACAAAGAAATTAAACGGAAAAAAAAGAAAACGAATCCGCAACTCAACGAATACAAAAGGGGTTTGCAAAAGGATACGAAAAAAAAATATACAGAAAAGATAAAAAAAAAAGAAAGGGTAATTCGCCACCACGAGTAAAGAGAGAGAATGGATGGAGTGTAATAAATAATGGAAAGTGGAACGTGAGAGTGGCGTACGGCGTTCTGGTTCTGGAAGATCTTGCGAGATCTCTCAGAGGACGAGGCGGCGCAGGAACTAAAGAGAGTTACTTTTGTTTTCGCTCCGGCCTACATCAGGGACTCTGGGGAGAATCCCGAGTTTATGAAGGTGAGGAGAGATCCCTTGGTGATCTCCTATATATACATACATATATATATATATTATATAGTATACATAGATATACGTAGATATACATATGCAAGCATACGCGCGTTATCGCGCGGAGATTCTTCTGCTCGAACAACAACGACATTTTACGTTCGTTTCACGTCTATTTTTCCGGGTGCGAGCAGAGGCAGGAACAGAAGCGAAGCGACCTAGACGAACAGCTCAAGGAATACATTGCAGAATGGCGGAAGCAGAGGGCCAAGGAGGAGGAGGAGCTGAAGAGATTGAAGGTATGTCACATCGATCAGAGGGACCTTCTTTTGTTGGACAATTTCGGAATTCGTTTCTTATCAGTTTACGTATTCAGCATGCTGGCCCACTTTAAACTAGTAACCACGGAATATTTATATTATACTTTGCGTCGAGAATCCAAAAATGGTAATTATTACAATAGATTTTGAATTACAATGTTAGTTTTGAGCCCCGTCTCTTCTACGTGTATCGCGTTGGATTCATGGATTTGCCGATGAACTGTGGTCCATTTTAGGCCCAAAATGCGATAATAATGTCTCCCAAATGAAATCATACAGTTAATTAATTTTCCGTGAGAAGAGTAATTAAATTTTCTTCGATAGAATTGTAAACTGTAAATTTTCGTTTCAAATTAAAACCCGAGGCTTTGCTCTTGCCAATAAAAACACTGAACTCAGCTAAACTTTTTAAAAAACAACGTAGTTTAACTCCAATCTGGTTTAAGCGGGGATAAAGTTAATAATGAAAATATCAGAGATATCAAAATGGAATTTTGCTGAAATTTCGCCGCGCATCTAGTGAACACAGCAAAATTTCCGCATCCTCGAGGAAACAGCGACGTTGCAAATGGTTAAAAAATTGACTGCCTCTAAAAAGATATGGCTATCGGTGTTCTTCGGACATTTTACTGTTCTTTGGACCCTAGTGCTTCACTGTGCGACGTTGTATCGTATTGATGCTATACATTCGGTATTTTATTCACCAGGAGAAGCAAGCGAAGCGCAAGATCACTCGCGCGGACGAGGAGAAGAGATTGGCCCAGAAAAAGAAGGAGGAGGAAGAGCGTCGCCAACGTGAAATCGGTAAGGTTCGATATTTTATTCCGCTCCTGAGGCAATACCTTCACTTCTTTACGTTTCGTCTTTCAATCTTACAGAGGAGAAGAAACAACGCGACATTGAGGAGAAGAGAAAGTACGTTTGTCCCTTTTGGGATTCGATTCGGTTCTTACGATTTTTCGATTCGATTTTAGTGATGGTTGTTTAATGAAACATTCGCTTGTTCAGGCGTCTCGAAGAGTCGGAAAAGAAACGCCAAGCTATGATGCAAGCGATGAAGGACCAGAGCAAGAAGGGCCCGAACTTCACCATCACTAGGAAAGATCTAGCAGTGAGTATCCTCAAAATAATAATGATCTAAATTGCCTTCTCCTTCGTACACTTCGTGGTAAAAGATTAAAATCCTCAGTTTCGTAAACGTTAGAATCGTTAGAATTTTGTTGGTAGAAGAAAGGAATAATGTAAATTCCGTTCGAATTGTTCGCGGCGAGTCCGATTCGTGATACGGAAAGGGAATCGATGAACGTGTTAATTGCGTACGTATGTTCCCGTCGTGTAATCGTGTAACGAGCGACGATGTAATTTTAACGATGACAGATCTGTTCGATGGTAATTAATGCTGTTAATTTCTCGGTGTCGATTAGGGTAACCTCACGTCGGCGCAACTCGAGCGCAACAAGACGAAAGAGCAGCTCGAAGAGGAGAAGAAAATCTCGCTGAGCATCCGTATCAAACCCCTGGAAATGGATGGTTTGTCCATTGAGAAGCTCCGGTCCAAGGCCAACGAACTGTGGGACTGTATAGTCAAGCTGGAAACCGAGAAATACGATCTGGAGGAGCGACAGAAACGCCAGGACTATGACGTGAGCAAAAACTCGCTTTCTACAACAGTAATTTATTAATCGTTAGAAGCAAGAATTATTAATAATTCTTATGTAAAAATCCTGCTGTGAGTCCTTACGATGAGTCCTGCGAGTTTTTATGTAAAAATCCTGACTGTCACAGCAGTAATTTATTAACTCTTAGAAGAAAGAATAATAAATGATTCTTATGTAAAAATGGCAGTATCGTGCAATACGATTAACGTCCTCAGGTTCTTCCACCAAAGAAATGCGAAAGATACAAATAACGCTTCTCATTGCAGCTTAAAGAATTAAAAGAACGTCAAAAGCAGCAACTGAGGCACAAGGCTTTGAAGAAAGGTCTTGACCCTGAAGCCCTCACCGGCAAGTACCCTGTAAGTAGCCTTTCTAGACCTAGCCGGGGAGATCGAAATAAACCCTCCTCCGCAACAATAAAGCTATTTTCTCGGTGCAGCCCAAGATCCAAGTCGCCTCAAAATACGAACGTCGCGTGGATACCAGGTCCTACGACGACAAGAAGAAGCTCTTCGAGGGTGTAAGTATACCTTTTCTCCAGTTCAAACAGTCACCGATTCTTCGAGCACTCGGGCGACTCAAAGATGTATTTAAAGACGGCTCGGTCAGTTTTAACTCTTCAAGAACGACGCAAAACAATTTCTCAAGTCAAATTAATTGCACCCACTTCGTTATATAAAAATCATGGTACACGGCAAAATATATTCCATGACGTTTTTCCGCTAAACTGTTCCAACATTTCATAAAGGAGGCGTTTCATAAAACATTTCGACAACGACGGCGAGCAACGAAACAAATACAGTGATTTCTCTATATATGTCGCCAAGGCCTGGGCGATAAACGCCGCGGAATTATCCCCATTGCAGCGGGCTATACCTCGAGGAGCCTGCACATAACACGGCTCGGGTATGTCTCCTGGATGATACACGACGCTGGCAAGACCCGTGTTGTTGACATATATCGAGAATTCACTGTACTGCTGGCGAACGTGTTAAATCTTCCTGGGTTTCATTCTAGAAAGTAAAAATTAATATATAAAAATTTATTGGTAGTCTGACTGCGCGTAGTAAATTTAAGTCATAGTCGGTACAGTGTACAGGCATCGTTCTTAATGGGTTAAATCTCGAAAACGCGACCCTGAAAACCCCCGAAGAGATGTCGACGGTTTGAAGAACTCGATCGATTAAATACACTATTGTTTAAACAATTTTCCCGGAACGGGAGTATCTCGTCGGTTAATAGAACGTAAAGAAATAAAAGTAAAAAATAAGCGACACAGCTCGTTAGGCTACTTGTAACAAAAAAAAAAATTGGAACGATTGATCAGCGAAGAATTGAATCGCAGGGATTAGATACGCTTCTAGCGGAGTACAACGAGAAACTGTGGAAACAGAAATCAGAACAGTTCATGAAGCGCACCAAAAGTGAGTCTTATCGAGCACTGTTACAGTGCATCACGGTTTTGCTTGCGTTGCTGGTTGATACCCCCACTTCCCTGCCCCCGTCTTTTGATTACGTCCTCAAGATCATTGGAACGATCGTGTTTTCTAATTCGTGTTGGACCCCCATTTACCAAATAGTGGATATACAACACAGAAAACAATTGAGTGCAACACAACCACATCGTATATCGCAGGTGAAGAGAATCAACCCCCACTTGATTCCCTCCATGTTTATTGTAATTTATTATCGAGTACGACGCTCACGAATAGGGCATTTCCAGAAGCCCTCAGATTCATCCACACTCGGGAGATCGATTTATTTCTAACTTGATTCTGGCTCACATAAGACTCCTGGATGAATTAGTTTCTCTACAAAGTACTGTAATGTCTACTCTAAATTAATTCAATGACAGGACTTTTTTATTTCTAATTATTTTTTAATGGAACTGCTACCAACATATTCGTGAAATTTTTCTGATTAAAACGAATACAAACACGACACAATTCGGACCATATTTGCCTGTGTAATCCACGATTCAAGAGAAGCTCAATTATCCGAACCGATGTCTGAATTTTCCATTATCCACGTTTCGTGGGTAAATAGTTCAATCTAAAGCGACCTATATAAATAATAAATGCGTGAAATCTGCAGTCTGCTTATTACTCGTTTCAACGATTAGTTCGGATAATCGAGGTTCTATCGAATCGTGGATTAAACAAGTAAATGTGATCCAAATTGTGCCATGTTTGTGCTCATTTTCATCAGAAAAATGTCGCGAGTACGTTGATAAAAGTTGCATTAAAACATAATTAAGAGCAAAACAGTTCCGGAGATGAAATTATAGTGGAGATAAATTTCACGTATGTACGTCGAGACATTACCGTTGTAGTTTCTGTTTCGTTCATGATACATTGTCGTAAAGTAGACGGTCGGAGAGTATGCTCACATGTACACGCAACCACCGAAGACTCGTCACAACACAGACATCGTTGTCAAGTGACTAACGTTGGGTCCGCGTAACTGGAGACTACGTGGATTAATGTAACAAGAGTTGGTCATTAACAATCGTCGGACAAGCCAATGTTGTCCTGGTTGGTTCGTTAAACTCTCCTCCATCCCCCCCCCCCGTTCGTTACCAGCACCCTTTCTACACCCCAGAACCGAAGTTGTCGAAGCGATTCAGCGTCCCGGGAAAACCGTGTCTCGAAGCTGGTTCCAGACTACGTATATGTAATACCAGTCGTTAAATACCGTTCCGATCCCCCGTTGAACCCTCGAGACTAAACTGCGAGGACCGATAAAACCGAGCAGAGGGTCCGGGACGAGTGCCCCCCTGTGTGACCATGTATCCTAGCATGCGATTTCCTCCGTTGGTGTTCCAGGGTCTGACCGAACAGCAAAAGGAGATCATAGAGAAGCAGTGGGCTTCGCAGAAGGAGCAATTCCTCGGTCGCCAGAAGAGTACGTATGATAGACTCGCTGTCGAGCAGACGCACGCGACGGATTTCCCTGACAAAATCCTCCAAACGACTCGGGAAACATGACTATGAACGAAAGTCGAGATTAACGGGAACATTCTGGTTCTCGGGGCCATTTCTCCGCGTATTTTCTAGAATTTTTTCGGAAAAACTGTTCCATCTTTTCTGTTGGAATTTTGCATAGATATTCATTGGTATTCGAAATACTTCTGTGATTTTTTTTCAAGTAAAAACAATCAAAATTACACGAGTTATATGTATACAGGCAAACCTGTTTTTGTGCGGTCCTTTTCTATGCGATTTTTTTACGCGGTATTATAATACCTCTGTAATGTTCTCATCACAAGAAGATGCGCGTTTTGACGAGTAGTAGTGAATTATATGCATTTTGAAAATTTCTCCATGTTTAAAACGAGAAATTAAATTTTTTAAAAATGTTTCCATGTGTAATTTAATTATTTATTTTGTTCGGAAAGCACTTTCTCGCTATTTCGTAAACCTCTGACATACTTTCTAAGTGAGACTCTTTTTTGTGCGGTCCCTCTCCACCGCATAAACAAAAATTTTCTTTAACATGCTGAAGTTTCTGAATATTTTTTTGTGCAGTTCCTATCTACCGCACAACAACAGGTTTGACTGTATACTTTTATAGGGTATGTTTCGAAAAACGTGGGTCGATGAGTGCCACGATTCCGGCCTCTTTCCGAAATAGAAAATGAATGTAGTTATGGTTGGTACTAAAATTGCTGCTTTTTTAAAAATATGCGGAAAATTTCGATTTATCATAATGATCCACAGTTTATTCATTACCATTCCTAGATAGGATAGTAGTGTACGCTGTGTAGAAAGAATTGAAGGAAATATTTGCAAGAGAATATCAAGGGAGAGATTTTTACGATAATTGGGGAAAGGGAACGATGTAAAAATTCGTGATAAAAAGGAACACAGGTGAGAATAGTTGATGAATAAACACGGAAGCAGCAACAAGGAAATAAGAAGGTATCAGGCCCTAACACCCTGTAGCAGAAGGATTTATGGATCGGCTGGAGGCTCGTTCAGCGGTCTACGGTGCTTTTATCGAGCCACCAGGAAGATAGTAAAATGCACAGGCGTAAAAAGCGTTCCGCTGTATTTCCCGTTTATTATTTCACGTATCCGCATATGCGTCTGCTCGGCTCGCGACTCGTGAAGCCTGACCAACCAGAACATGCTCTGGAAAAGTGGGTCAGAGACGGTGCTACGGATAGGTATACTTGGTTGGTTTCGTTGGGCGAAACGCGTTGAAAAGCGAAAAGGAAAACATGCGTGAATTAGTAACGAGTGTCGATACCTTTGATCTTTTATTCGGCAACTGATGAAAGAAAGAAAGAGTAACGTTTCGTGCATACCAAACCCTTTCACGGTTCATTTCGACTCGGGCAACCTAGAGTCCTCTCTATAGACGAGTATGTTCTACTCGCATCAGTAATTCTCGCTGTCCTCGCGAATCCTCTCTATGAACATGTACTAGAAAGAGTAGTTTTCGCTGCACGGTTCTCACTACAGTGATTTCTTTATATATGTCGCCAAGGCATGGACGATAAACGTCGCGACATTATCCCCACTATCGCGGAATATACTCCGTGAGGGGCCGCGAAGCTCGAATGACCTCGAACGCCGAGGAGTGTAAACATAACACATTATGTCTGCTGCACGATACACGACGCTGGGAAGACCCGTGTTGTCGACATATATCGAGAATTTACTGTATTGAGGCTGTTGTTATTATACTATTATATACTAGATTACCGGTCTATGTCCCAGTGGATTTATTTTTCCAACGTTTCAAAAGTATTGCCAGCTGGAGGTCGATAATTAGTGTGTCTTCAATCCCCCGACGAAGCTAGCTGCAAATCCTATTCTACGTCTTAGTGGAATTATTTTCCCAACGTTTCGCAAGCATTGCGGTTACATAGCTTCGTTAGGGGGTGAAGACACATTGATCATCCACCCACTGACGACGCTAGATGGGACAATGTTGGGAAACGTTGGGAAACTAACTGCACTGGGACACAGCTTGCACCCGAAAGTTTCGACAGTGAGAAGTCTGGTACGGAGCCCGTATGGGCCGTGAAAGCGTCAAATCTTCTGTATAGACATGATCTTTCGTATAGACATGGAAAGATTAGTCCTCGCTGTCATCGCCGGAGCTCTAACGACCATAACCACGTGCGACGAGTCTAACATGTTTGTTTTACTTGCGAACTATAGCGAAGTTGCCGAAGTGGTTCGGCGAGAGGCCGGGCAAGAAACCTGGAGACCCCGAATCCCCGGAGGGCGAAGAAGACGTGAAGGCTGCGGCTGAGGACGAAGAGCTTGAAGAACCACAATTCGAAGAAGAAGAAGAAGAGGAGGAGGAGGAGGAGGAGGAAGAGGAGGAAGGTGAAGAAGGAAAGGAGGGCGAAGGCGAGGGAGAAGAAGAGGAGGAGGAAGAAGAGGAGGAAGAAGAAGAGGAGGAGGAAGAGGAGGAGGAGGAAGAGGAAGAAGAAGAATAGAGACCTCCTCGAACGAATCGGCACCTAACCACCAATTCAATCGATCGATCATCAAACAATCTTCGAAACATCCTTCGAACCATCAAATATAGTCGTGGCGGCAGTAGAGGCAACAATGGCGCGCCGTTCCAGAATCCCGCTGTTACCGGCCCCTTCACGTCTCGTTCTGGCTCAGGCGAGACCGGAACGGCAGCGGAACTACGACACCGGAAGTCGGACACCGTCTGCACGCTGTGTTTCACCGCGGTGAACCCTCTCCCTAATGGCGAGGATTCCGGCGAGATAAAACACGCTGTTACTACTTACCAGCTGTTCCACTACTACTACTACGTCTACTACTATTATTCTACTACTTCTATTGCTACTATAATTATTATTATTATTATATTGTACAAAAATACACACACACACATTATTAAAATAAAACGGTTTATCGTATAACACCGTCTAGACTATAGATTGCCTTTCCTGGCCGCAGGGGATTCAGACGCCTTGGGATCGGATGCCGATGTACACCGGGTGTCCCACGTGAATTAGATCATACAGATATCTGGATTACTTATTATTATTCGTTGTTGTTGGTTTTTTTTATGACTAGATTTCTTAGTTGATCCCACAAATAAAAATCTAATCGGATGAGATCAGGAAGATATCTTCAATGATCTTAAAAATCTTCAAATGGTACAGTTAGCAAGGTCATTCAATTTATTTCTTACGTTTTATAAAAATATTGAGAAAAGCATGAAGTTCTATTTGAACAAATATCAGTGACTTTTAAATTTCATTTTAAAAAATGCCCTCGTAGAAAAATACTGCAGAGCATTGCATACTTCCCGTGAAACAACGTAACTTTTCCCTGCGGAGTTTATTTATACAACAATAAATAAAGCAGATATTAAAGAACCTCCATTCAATTGAATCACTCTGTATAAATTATGTTGCAAAGAGTGAATTTCAGGTTCATTCATTATAAAATGTTACAGATGCCTGGTTGCTTATTTTAAATAGTTGAACTTATTGTTAGCAAGGTTTTATATAGAAAAAAGTGGAAACTTTAACGAGTAGAGATAATTTCCATTATAAAGAGAGTATTTTTCTCATTCCTCCGAGTCTCAACCCGTTGACCACCAGCATTACACGTGACAACCGCTTTTTCACATTTCTCACAAAACAGTCAAATTAATTTTATCCACGTTATCTTTCACAGCCATAAAACACGCACCGCATCGTAACCAACATTTATTTTTCATTATTTAATATTCATCGTATTTCATAAAGGATACTACGTTGCATTTGATAAAAATTCATAATTATAAAATCCGTTCGTTTTACGAGGAAACAACATTTATTTATGACTATAAAGATTCTTATCGAAAGAAACTGCAACACACATTAAATCTAATCCCATTACGACGAGAGATTTTTAATAACGCCTGAAAAGATTAACAGATAAATAAAATTTCGTTCCGATCTCTTGATACAATCTGATTGATTTCGTACAAAACGGTACGATAATATATAATTAGAAAATGAAACGGAACTTTGTTTTCAAATACACGGTGGTCGAACAACTTCCGGCGAACTTAACCTTGCCGGTATCGTGTCTATGAAACGCGACACGTATCCGTGAAAATGATCTTGGAAGGCTTTTCTCAAATCTACTTTCGCAAGTCTTACTTAGCCCTTCATCGATGCGACATTAACGAGGTTGGAAATCATTGACATTTCTTGAACGATCAACTGCTTTCTCTTTAACTCCACTCGAAACAGTCATTCGACTAATTTAAAGAAACAACCGTTGTGACAGCCGACTAATCGCGGGCCCGTGGTCGTATATCGATCGATTTATTAACCTTCCGCAAATACACGACGAACGTAACGACACCTGGGATTCGCGCCAAAACTTATAAACAGGCGCGAGACGTCCAAGTGTTGCCAATAACCGTTCTACATCGAAAATAAGCAACACGGCATCGGCGTTTAATGATAGTCCCACGAATCTTAGTACCCTAGCAGATTTCGTAGTCAATAGAATTATTTCGAAAGCTGCAATCCTAATCAATAATAAACTCGTTCGATCATGCTGATTAAAATCGGCAGGCAAGAGAGATTAATAAACATTCAGAGAAAGAAACGTTTCGACCACTGGTTAAGGTAACTTTTTCTCTGCGAATCGCAGAATACTGCTGCTTTTGTTAAACGAGGTTATTGTTATTCCGCTTTTTTAACATTGTCGTGTGAACGTTTTGTATCTGTGAATAGCACTATTGTTCTGTCGGGCGAGGGAAAATTGGCGAACGCCATCTGTCGAAAGGAAATCATGCAAATTTACACGTTAGGACCGCGGTCCGTTAAAATTCAAGGCAGGCTTCAGTGACGGAACAATGACGCGAAGCATGGAGATGGAGAGAATGAACGTTAGGCGGTTTTCCGTTTCTGTCTCTCTCTTTCGCACGAACATACTTCCGCCGGTGAAATATGGCCTCTCTTTTTCCCTTTCAACTTGTCTCGCTCTGACTGACCCGATGCGCGCCGACGAGTGACGGCGCCGATTTCGTTGTTCTCAAACAATTGACTACAGCAGTTCCTATTTTGTGTTCGAATAGTACATTGCCGTTCGAAGGTACGTGTTATGGTCGAAATTATGAAACTATTATCATAAGAAACTTCTGAATGAAATTTTTTATTCTCTAATTTCAAATTTTTAATAATTTTTGAAATGGTAAAAAATTTCAGCTAATTGTTGTTTGAATATTTTGAACTATCCTATGTATAGTTTTTGGAGTGCAACCATAACGAAAACATACTCACGTGTCTAATTTCGATTTTTAAACAAAGAATTTAATTATACAAATAACAAAAAATCGGTACATATTGTTCTCTCTTTTTCGATATTTAAGACTTTGATAATATAAGTTAATTATCTGAGAAAATATTTTATTAATTTAAACAATTTTAACATTAACCAAATACACAAACACATATATGATATTTTATAAGATGTCAATACTTTGTATTATTTTATATTTTTATTTATTATTCATGAGATATTTTCTTAGTTATTAGTCAAATGTATCCACCAGTTACTAATGCAGTGACAAATTGACTGCACAACTAATTGTTATGTATTTGCTAGATACATAATTATCTGTAACGAAGTGTTCACATATTTCAAAGCGACAGTATTTATACCACGTTCGCATTCGTGTAATTTTTATCGGATATCCGTGTTGTCAGGAATATGTATTCACAGTATGTACACGTCTACACAATAATTGATATGAGTAAGTGCGTTCGTTTGTACCGCAGAAAAACAGGAGTCCTCGAACTTCGCGCGAAACCAAAACAAACACTCGTTTTCCGAGAAACTTATATAACGTAAACCAAACGAATTAATTGCGAATTAATTTCCTTCATCAATTCGCAAACGATATTATGTGTACATCTCTAAAAACGAATATAAATACACGAACATAAATACAGGACTGTCAATGTTTGAACATTACACGCATTACTCAGTTGCAACTGATTGACATGCAAAATCATAATTTTTATAATTCGCAGAATTTTTCTTTACTGGCGTGTCAAATTGTATAAACTATCCACTCTTTCGTTTATTCAACTAAAAATTCTGTCGACGTCGCGCGACTTTAGCATTAGGTAAGTTCTAGGAAAGGGGAACTTAAATTTAGAATTATAATCGTTGTGCTCGAATACTTTGATCAAAAGATAAGTTCGATAATGAGAAAGAAGAAATAGTATATTTTTAGTTACGTCGTTGCAGAAAGCTGATATTTACCGCATCGTTGCCTCTCAAAGAACGAAAGTGTTATTAAACATCATCGCTTCGACTCGATTAGAGCGGGTACGAACCTCGGTGTGGACTGACCAATGAGAGACCGATCACGTGACCACACACGCTGCCCTCTGTGTCATCTATTTAAATTATCTAATGATTTTAGTATCCGCAAGCACGTTGTTAAATAAGGAACCGTTCCTGCATCGCATAAATGAATTTCGCGAAAAAAAGTGTCGTGAGTGAGAATAGCTTGAGGTAAACAGGCATTGGGTATGTTTCACATTAACCCTTTAAGGTCGAAAGTCGTTGAGTACAAGGACGTGCAGATAATTCTCTTTAGTTCGATTCATTGATCAAATTCGATTCATTAATCACATATACTGTGCGATATTCCGCATCGTATTATGTTACATCATTATAACGTCGGCATCGAATGTTCTCTTACAAATTTTATTACAATGCTTCAGATCATGTAATGAAGAGATTAAAAATGCTGTAATGAGCAAAGATCCTAATTTTCAATCTTTATTTTAAAGCATTATTGCAATTGTAGAGGTTGTGCCATGAGAAATAATAAATTAATACATTTTACCTCTATGCTCAGTTGTCATACTACAACAGACAACACATGAACTAATGAATTTGAAAAATAAGATTAGACTAAAAAATATTCATATATCTGTAGACTGCAAATTTTGTAAATTTATAACAAAAATGACTCGGTGACATTTAACCTTTTGCGCTATTTTGACTCCAGATTGTATTTCATCTGATCCAGAACATTTTCGTTACACGAGTCCTTTCTCATTTTGTCCATATGAAATCGAGCGTATCAACCCGATCCAGACTTAAACGTTGAGTAATTTATTAAACACATAAACAGTTAGTAACGTGGGAATTGTTTTGTACTTTAGTAAAGCAATTTTCAGCTTTACCTCAGAAGGATAGTCGAGTGGAAAGTTAAAATATCAATGAATTATTTTCATCTTATTGAAGAAAGAATGAAATTTCTGTTTAGTTCCTGTTTTTTGCAGTCTATATATCAGCGCGCGATTTCAAAGTTACGCGGAACAATAGAGGATTAAAGAAGAAGCGTCGTCGACCGAGGAGGGTTAATGGAAATCGCCCGTTGCATCATGTTTGTGTAGCAAGGGCACCGCGACATTAGCACTCGTTCCACCTGGTGGACGCGAGGGTATTACTCCCATCGCTAGCGGTCGCAACTATTTATAATGGGCAGTCGCTTGGCTCGGGTTCTCGCGTGCTTTCTCTCTCAGTCTTGTCCACGCGGTCTCCATCCTGTCCTCTCTGTCGCTCCCTTTCGGGGCACAGTGGTCGTCCTTAAGCTCGGTTAATAGTGTCGCCAAGCATTCGAACCGAGCGTCAGAGACCGCGCTCCTCTCTTACCTGAGAGAGTGAACCCGAAATAGAACCGCGACCGCGAGAGAAACGAGAAACCGGCGACAGCCGACAACCGACAACGCGACGACGTTGTGCGCGTATTTGTGTGCGTGCCCCGAACAATAAACAATAACAACGTCGCGTGTCACGGCGTGGAGTGGCCGCGTCTTCTTCGGGACCTGTCGCTGTCGAAAAAGATCCCGCTGGATGTCGCGCGTGTTTGTCTGACCAGAGTATAGTTGAAATGTACGTTTCGAAGGGAACGCGGGCCCGTGTGTCATGGCGGTGATCGCCGCTCGGAACGGCCACGTTCTCGCACGCGCGGTTAAATGTTGCCCGACATGGAGAGGAACAGAACGAGAATGAGGAGCAGCTGACTAAGAGACGGCTCGGACATCAAGCAACAACGATCGATGAGGTGAGTCGAAATTTCGTATCGAATTGAAGAGAAACGAACCGGCTCGGTGACAGATCACGTCCGCTGCCACGCGTTGTCACCGCCGCGACTATCCACCAATGTTTGAGGACCCGTTTCGCGGAGACCGCGACCAAGCCTCGTGCGACACCCGGAAATACACGGAAATTGACGATTTCTGTCGAGCCGCGGCCGAGCATGACTTCGTCGCGAGTCGACAGAAATCGGTCGCGCTCGCGATCTTACGATATGCGCGAGTTTCAGGCTGAACCATGGTAGAATGAGCGGTTTCTTATTTTAAAATTGTATCTTGGAATTGTGCAGACGCTTCTGTAGGAAACAAGCACTATTATGCTAATTATCGGACAAAATCTATATGAATTCTGTCGGCTCACTTTTAAGGCAGCAGAGGTCGGCCACTTTTAATCCTTTGCGATTCCATGATGAGTCAGACTTGACATTGACTTTGGAAACGACACTTCCCTGTTTTATCGATTTCCATTATATTCATAAAAAATACCACAATTATGTGGGACGTAAGAACAATTGTAGTTTCTTATGCATTGTAAACGGGTCAATAGAGCTACCAATAGGAATATAATTGAACTATATAATTTTGTAGAAAGTTCTGAAGTAAGAGAACGCTTCACAACGAAAACCGTTAACCCTCAATACTAAACGTACCATCATGGTCCGATGACCGGTTTTATACCGTTTATATCACTACTATTGAAATTACAAAGATACTTTAACTGAAAATTATTGACTAAATTTCTTAATTCCAGCAGGTATTATTATAAACAGGTATTATTATGCCTATTCAGCTTTACTCTGCATATTTTATGATGACTTCATTTGAAAGTAAAAGAGACTTGAGTAGCAATTTCTTCCCCCTGTTACCAATTTGTTTGCGACTGTCACATCTATAGCTTTTCGAAGTTTTATTTTTTACAACAAAGACTACAAATGTAAGTTATTCTTTTCAAGAGTATAAAGTTTAACATTTTTAATAATTTCCAGTTGTTGAACTTCTCTTGTAAACATGATTTACATAAATAGTTCCAAGGTGATTTCAAGAATTCTCATGGTCATCGTATTTTTGTTAGCATATTAATATCCAAGCTTTATAACGGGATATTATAATCGTTCGTTTTGGTCGTAACTCGTAGACGAGTTTAACGATCACAATACCATGACCTTGAAGTAACCTTGAAGAATTTTAGTTACTATCTCTCAGAATTAATAATGGAGGTCATTGAGATCCTCAATTTAAAATGGATACAATATCTTGATATATTATCTTTTCATATAACAACAGATGTATCTTAATAGAATAGAAATCTATTTGATTATGGTCGTGTGCATTGGGAGCAGGACAATGAAGTCTTCGTAACAATGATGTAATTATAAAATGACATAATTATGTACAGAGTATAACGAATGATAAAATCAGTATTTAAGTACGTTCCATCATTCCTATTGATGTTGCTGTATCGATCGCAACGAATGGTAAAAAAAGCACCGTGCTATTGAAAATAGAGAGAAAAGGTTGACTCTCTAATATGCCATAAGTGTCCTTGATTCGATCTTTACATTCACTTCTCACAGTTCGGAGTCGAGGTCAATCCTGCAGACTATGCAGAACTCGTAGAATTTAATATCGCCATTGTTAAAACGTGCGTTAAATCATTAAAGCGGCGAAAATTCGCGTTACGCGCTCATGTTGTATTGATTTATTATAAGAGGCTCGCCGTTCATGATCCTTTTTTAGCACCCCGCACGCTAAAGGTTCTAAACTCTTTCCGAGTTGGGGAAGATTAAACGATTATATGAATTTAACGCAACTACAAATGCACGCGTTTATGAATAAATGCCTGCGCACGATTTAATCCCCGGACTCAACGTGTTAGTCAAGGTTTTAATGAACCTGTTAAACGATTTAATTATCATTCATCCATCCTGTTTGTCCGTGTCGTTCATAGATGACCCTTTTCTTAGTTTGTACCTTCGATCTTCTGAAATCAGTCATGTCACAATATTTTTGGTGCTCAGTCAGTATACAATATGTATAGTATGCATTTATTTGTTATCAAACAACCTGCCCCAAACTCTTATCTTTTTAACTTAACAAAGTCATACAATTATCAAGATAATTACTTATTTTATGAAGGTATTTTATTCGTATATATTTAGGTATTTTATTAACGCGTAGTATTAAGGTTTATTTAGGTGTTTTATTAATGTATATTATTAAGGTTTACTTCGGTATTTTTAAGATAACAATGTCCTTTAATTGTCAAGACGAAAGAGTACAGTTGTTCGTTTAAATTAGAATTTTTTCTGCGTTTAAGAAGAGTAGCATGTCGCAGTTATTTATTTCACGAAAGGTATCGAGGGGTTAAAAATAGAAAAAAATAGTGCAAAATCCGCAGTGTGATAATTAGAACTCCCGCGTCAAATCCGCGGTCCCCGAGGATTGTTTTCGGCGATACTGTTCGCACGCGAAACCGTGCCAGCTTCTCGACATATTCTATACCGCAGATAATACTTTAATCGCATGTAATTATTCCCAGATGACTCGCGCGTAATGTTTAGTTGATGATTCAGAGAATTTACTCTGTAATAACGAGAAGGCCACGTTTTCATTCCAGGCAATTGTTACGGCTACAGAGTCACTTGCATAGGCTAATTTATTACGTGCTTGTTATTCAGTCTGCGCGCAAGTGCTTTTAATTATACCCGGATTCAAATTGACTTTTTTTTTTTAATAAGCAAGGACAATTGGCGGTGTAGCTGAAGTCTCATCAGTCATCGTTCGTATTCCTGTTCGATTGGATGACTTTATACTGGGTGACAGAAACTCATAATTTCTTAGCTGGATACGGAATAAAAATTCTTGTCTGTTGTTCAATAATTTATCGAATTAAAATAGGAAATTTTTCATTTTATTGGAATATATTGGATTTTACAGGAATAACTTCACAGAAATTCATGACCCCACATGTAATTCACAAACCTGGGAGATTGAATAAAGATATCTTTTCGTTGTTCAACTATTTGTTGAATGAAAATAGACATTTTTCATTCATGTAAAATACACTTTATTGATTTTATAATTACGAAATTGAATATAAATTTGTTTCTGTTGTCCATTGATATGGCCGAACAAAAAAATATGAAATTTTCATTTGAATGCAATATGCTTTGCCGACTTCAAACGAATAAAGTTATTGGATTTTACAGTTTCATAAGTGTTTCAGAAAGAGAGGCAACCGAATAAAAATTCATTTTTATTGTCCAACAATTTGTCAAATTGAAATATAAAATTTTCATTTGTGTGCAATATGTATTTCGTTCGCTGTAACTGAAAAATGTAAAAGAATAACCAGAGGAAAAATCATCTTCTTGTAAATAATGTACAAAAATCTGAATAAAAATACTGTTCCCTCGTCCTCCAATTTACCAAATTGAAATATAAAATTTTCAACCAATTTTTTAAAGAGAACAAGCGAAGGGAGAATCATGTAAATAATTTTTAAAATCGGATGGCTGAACGAAGACATTTTTCTCGGATTCAATGGTTCGTCAAATATAAAATTTCCACATTAATTCCGTATGTTTCAACCACCCTTCTTTCTTTTCCGTGTTAAATCTTTGAATGAACATATTTAGATGCCTGAATAGAAGTTCATTTCTCGTACTCGGCGGTATATCAAATTAAAATATACAAGCTCCATTACGCCCGTTTAATGGAAAAACATTCTAGGGCACATAGATCCCTGTGCGTTCCTCATAAACATCCTTTTGCTTCTTTCGAGACCGTTCTTTTCGCTCGCGCAGCTGGTCCCCGTATCATGACTCTTCTTTCTTATTCCGGATAAAAGTACATATACTCTTCTATGTAAACCTAGCGCAGTGTATGAATTCGCATCGAAGCTTCTGTTATCCTACTTTCCAGTTCAAGCTGAGAGACGGAAGGAGCTTTTATCACAGATTATTCTGTAGGATGCTCTTATATTCTCAATTTCCGTGCTCCGTTTTCTTTTGTGATTCTTATACTCCCAATCTCTGTCGGTTCCTTTTATTATTTCAGACTCGGTTCTGATACTCTTAAATAGCGCTCTTAAACAAAACAGTTTCCCTTTTCCCGTGGATTCGTGTCACGAGAAAGAATGCGTGAAATTATAATTCTATTTCATACGTAAAGCTGTTTAATACAAATACCATGTGAATCTGTTGACACGATCATTCCTAAGATGTCTCATAATTTTTTTCACTTGTGAGGAATTACACGTTAACGAACCAAACTGTACGAAATAGTATAATAAGCTATAGTATACAGTATAATATCCGTACAGTATAGTATATAGAATAGTATACAGTACAATATACAGGTTGTCCCAAGAATGTTATACTTTCTGGAGACATTTCAAGTGTTTTTCGTTGATAACTCGAAACCATTTTCGCAAAAGAAAAAGTTACTTTAAATGACCTCAGGGGTCTTCCTTTTCAAGGAAGTACAACTTTTTTGAATAAATAAATATACTGTAGCATAGTATAGTGTATGTATAGTACAGTATATAGTATAGTATATGTGTAGTACAGTGCAGAGTATAGTATATGCATATTACAGTATATGTGTAGTACAGTGCAGAGTATAGTATATGCATATTACAGTATATGTGTAGTACAGTGTATAGCATATATATATATATAGTATATATATATATATATATATATATATATATATATATATATATAGACATTAAGTAGTATAGTATATGTAGAGTACAGTATATGGTATAGTACATGTATAGTACAGCATAGTATGTAGTATATAGTACACAGTACAGTAGAAATAATTGAAAGATTTCAGTTGCACGGCTCCAAGCAGGGATTCCTCGACTAGCATTGAGAAAAAGTGCAGCAGACGCAACAAGATTTTGTCTAAAATGTGTAAGGATAAGCAGCAAACTGCCGTGACGATTTTTGCACGTGCAGGCACGCACTAGCACAACTACGAGGGATTAAAAGTTAACGGAGCGTTGCACCGTCCCGCAATTGCGGGCGATTGCCCATGATATGGCCCATATAGGTTGCAAATTGTTGCGTAATAATACACGATAGCCGCGAATACGTATTTCCTGTTATTGCGCGTTTGCGAGTTAACAAAGGATGGGCGGTGTTCAGCGTGCACAGGCGTCGCGTTCGAATTACGCCGATACGTACACCGGCTGTTTGATTGAAACATGACTCTTTTTTTTTTGCCTGATGATTGCAGGTTAATTACAAAAGCCAACGCGAAACGACGATCCATCGAATCGCGTCGTTTTCGATCGAATCACCGTGTTGCAGTTTCCAGGACACAGCTTTAAAAATTTACTCGCCGATGCTGGAAATCGTCGCGCGATTGTTTATTGAAACTATTTTAATAAACAATGAATTTCACCTAGCCACTTTTATCAAGAAAGATGACTTGAAGTATCAAAGTGTATAAAATTCATTAGACTATCTTTGAGTAAATCGCGAAATTGTTACGTCACATACGCCGTTAATATTAGAGCGTATTAAGATCAGATTTCTGCAGATTTATTCAAAGGTGAAAAATTGGACACGTCATCAATTCCTGAACAAGGACTCGAATTTATCCGTCAACACCTGTTGAAAACGGCCATCCCAGATCCTCGGAAAATTCGATCGACTGCTCCGTTTCCTGGTTTCCGATGCAGGAAATTAAGCTCGTATTAGTTGTCGCCGGGACATCTGCTTAGACGATGTTTCGTTACATTTACACAATAGCGGGAGAATCCTTGGAAATGCACCGCGCTGCAGTCGGCAAGGTGCATCTAGCGAAAGTGTCAACCGCGGTGCAAACAGGAAAATGAATAGCATTCTCATGTGTACCCAGTGTCTGTCCCTTGTTGTGACGGGCCATAGAAACTGCGGTTTCTATTGTATTCCACGATAAGATGATCACAGTGTACACCATTATTTAATCGAAAGACGGTAATAAATAAGTTTCGAACCTTTATGATAAATCAAAATTGAAGTCTTGTGATTACAGATAAGAGAAACTATTACTACGATATTCGTGATATAATTCAGAGCATATTTATTTAATTCACGAATGAATAAGTCTATGAATATCTTAATTTTATCTTCGAATTTTAATTTAAAAACGCTGCGAACTTTCGTTCGAACTCAACAGAATAGAATATTACGGTATACTGTAATTTTTAGTTTACTGGGGCGTGAACGAGAAACTAATTCTTCGAGAAGTCATACCGGTTTGTTAAGCGTTAACGGAGAAGCAATTTCAGGGATGCAAGAATACAAAGATTCTTGCTCATTTCCACGTGATTAGTCGCCGCTGTAAAACCGGCACGTAGTCTACCGTCTATGAAGAGAGCTGCGTAAACGGTTCGTATTCCCCACGCGAATGCATCGTGCACATTGCCCCGGGAATACCGAGGGTTTCATCTCCTCTCGCATCGCACAACGCGCACGATAAAGGATTGCAAACGCGCGAACGATTTTCGACCAAGTGGGTTACTTAAGAATCGATCGTTTCTTCAACGTGTTCGTTCAATTTCCAATAAAGGGCCTATACATTAATGCTGGAACTGCTGAATGAATGCAACGCGGTGAGATGATGCTGGGTCCGCGTCAGACTTTTTCCTTAAAAGAGGGGAAACGGTAAAATTATACTTCATAGCAGCCTTGATCGATTTCGATGGAACTTTGTGCATGCATAATAATTTACTTACTAGATTTTCATTACAGATAAAGAACTTAAACATTGTTACCTTTACCTTTTATTGTCTTTTCTTGTGGCCAATAGCAATTTAAAAAACAAATTATTTACGAATTACCTAGCAAAATGAATGCTTCTAACGTCTCAAAAGAACTCGAATCGTTTGGTCGAATTTTGAGAAAGTTATTCGTTTTTAAAGGGCGTACGAATACATTTTACGCTGTAGGCCCCTCGCCTCACCATCGAAACTGTTGGCTCCGTTATTAGTTATATCTAATTTAATGAGCCCACTACTAGTTGCATTGAGTTTGATGCATCCCTCGCAAGTTCCACTGAGTTTAACGAGTTTTCTATCATTTCTATCAGGTTTGATAGGCCCTGCATGAACTCCTACACGTTTCCAGGTTGCAAGGGATTTATATTTTCCCAGAGGACCAGCAGTCTCTTGTTCGGATCGCTATATTGCTCGACGCGCGTCCTGCATTCGTTAGCATGCAGTTTAAATTGTGTCCTGCATCGTTCGCGAGTTTAATGAGTGCTCTCCCATTTAGAGATTTATGACTCCCGTATCATTTGTATCAGGCTTTACGTACTTCGTATCCTCTGCAGATTTCGACTATGCTACTATAATATTTGTATAACGCCACTGTTTTTTGTCTTTAGTTCTGTACTCTTCTGTATTCTTTTACAGTTTTCGGTAAAGCAGCCTGTGTGTCTTCAAAATATTCTAAAAAGTATAATTTTTTTACAACCCTGTAATTAAATGGCGGCGTCCGTACCTTCCGAGGATCAACAAAGAAAATTTGCGATGTTTATGGAGATGTGTTGAAGGTCAACAAGTGTCAACGTTGGTTCAAAAGGTTTGCTGCTGGCGATTATGATCTCTCTGACAGTCCTCAAAGTGAACGGCCAGTTGAATTTGATAGTGACACCATAAAATCTCTAGTGGAAGCTGATCCAAAATTAAGTATACACGAATTATCGAGAAGCCTTGGGTCCACATGGTCAACTATACAAAGGCACCGACACAAAATGGGAAAGGCATATATGCAAGGAATATGGGTACCGCATCAATTGTCTGAGACCAACAAGAATATTCGTCGATCAATTCGAAAAATTGATTCTTTATAAGAACACAAAGCGTTCGAAGCAAAGGTTTTCTGTAAATCCAACCGCAATATCAACCCCTAAACCTAGCTTATCACTTAGAAAGGTCTTACAGTGCATTTGGTGAGACTATCGTGGCATAATTCTCTTTGAGTTGTTGAAACCTGGAGAAACAGTTACTGCTGATTTGTATTGTCAGCAATTACAACGGCTGTATTCAGGACTATTCAAAAAGAGGGCATGTTTAATCCACAGAAAAGGTGTAATACTGCAAATTGGCAATGCCTGACCCCATACAGCGAAGCTTACTCAGGAAAAAATCAAAGAATTGCAATGGGAAGTTTTGCCGCACCCCTCGTACTCACCGGATATTGCTCCCTCTGAGTATCACCTTTTCAGATCTCTGGAGCATTATTTAAGAAACAAAACATTCACTTCTGTAGAAGAAGTTTGGAGGCTCCTTTAGTCATATTTTGCTTCACGAATCCTGGATTTCTATAACAGATTCAATTTGCTAAAAAGTTTGTTTTAGATTTCAATAAACTGATTAGGTTTAATTTTACGAAAATTATGCGATTTTTCAATGTGATCGAACACTTTTCGCCGCTGGTTGTATCAGTAAAGTATTAATCTCCTTGTGCGCGTATAATAATTCTATGACGTGGTATGTACGTGTACAGGAATGTCGGCAGGCAGCCATTTAGTGTTTCTATATAAGCTGGATTAAAATGTCGCTTTAAGGGGAAGCCTGTCTTCCGACGAAAATCCCTTCCATTTTTCCAATTTCAGTTCATCTGCCCGTGCATCGACGGTAATAACTTTTGTACGCGGGTTTATTGTCTCCTCCAATTTCGACGTGCACCGCATCTATGTTCGGCTGCTGGACAATCGATTCTCTAACTTTCTCTCTCTTCCCCCCCCCCTCGTGATCCGAAATCCTTGTTCGCCGCCTGAGCATCCACTGGACCGATGCTCGGTTTGTTTGCCGGATTGCATGATCCTGTGCGGAACCTTGCATATATTATATGTATTTCGGACATGTTAACTGCCCCGCCAATCACCTACCGTATATCGCTGACGCAATTGTTTGTCCAGATTCTGAAATTAATTTTTGACACGTATCGAGTGCAACTATTTTATTTTGAATTTGCGAGATGAGAAAACGGTGTTCAAAGTAGCATTAGTATAAAGTAGTATTAACTTAAAATTTTGTTTTCTGTTCAAAACATCAGTTTTTCAGTTTATGTTTCATGTTTGAAATATTTCGGACAGTGTAATGATTGTCGAGACTTTGTACAAACTAAAATGAGCAATTCGTGTCCATTTTGTCAACAACCATGTTTTTTTCGCAGAAGCAATTTTTCATCTCCTCCGACAGTCAAAAATTGCTCTCATCTGTCATACATAACAATATTTCACAACGTTGCAAACACTCTGTTATAGATATAACGTGTTGCACTTTTTTTCGCCGAGTAAAGAAGCAATTCATTACAAATATAAAACTTGCTGAAACTGCACAAACAAAATGTGACAACCAATTCTGCTGTAGTCGGACGATCATCAGACATATTAACGGTCCAAACTGCTGTGATTTTAATTGTAAAAGTGCTTGATAAAACTCGATAAAAACGCCGTCGTAACCAGAGTGCAGATTTTCATAGAAAAATTCATCATGTTACACATTAATTTATAAAAATGAGGATTTTGGAAGCGTAATGTAAAAAGCTTTTACTTTATTGTTTGAAATATTTTATAATACCTACGTTTATCGTGAATAAAGCCAGAAAATGATATGCAATATTTCAAACACGATTATTAGTTAATTATGCAATTTTACATATAATGCTCTTTTAAAAAATTTCACATTCTAGACTTGCAACGGTTATCGCGTGTAGGCGCAATTAGTGCATATCATTAAAACTGTATATGAAATTTTATATTCACAGTCTCTGAATTGTTAAACGAACCTAATTGCAATTCGCTATGCTTGGCAAAAAGCATTCAATCAAACGAACCATACTATTTTCATAATTGTTCACATCTTTGTCGTGGAAAATATTTCAATTAATATTGAAGGAAAATGCATTGATAAAACGTCTATATGAGGAACGTATTAGTATAAAACTGATGTGCCCTTTATATGGTATACAATAATACAAAATTTTCCATCTAGCTCGGCAGAAAAACTGAAATTATTTCGAGTGCCCTAATCCTAATCATATGAACACCCACTGTACAACTTTTCGTCCGTAATATTCGCGTACAAATAATATTTTCTTCGCGAACGTTCACGACTCCAATCGATTATGTTCTGCAGAGGGTTATAGGCGATGTTTTGTACGTAACGGATGACGAAATCTCGCAGGAGCTTCCCTTAGGCTTAGGTTCTTTTTGCTTTATTTAAAACGGCCACTTCTCGCGCCCGTTTTCCGTCGCTCGGCCGCTTTAGCGTTCGAACGACACACCGCATGCGGACAACAGACTCGCCGATATAGGATAGACCTAATAGCATTATGGCATTATACAAAATAGAATTGTGTGCTTGCGGGATTTCCGAAGCCCTAACAGTTGACGATGCCTTGGGCTACTTCGTGCGCGCCAGTCGAGCGAAACTTGACAGCGGGCACCTCGTAGTCCTGCTCAGATCATCAAATACTTCTTTCCCTCTTTACCGTGTTCGTTCGACCAAAATACGCGAAACAAGTTCGCAGAATCGGCGTGCAGGAGAATCGTTCGTAACTCGTTTCGATCGTTGACCGAGTGATATTTCTTTCTGCGGAGGAAGGAGAAAAGGTGAACAATGGCCGACGAGGAGAACAAGGAGGATAACGAAGGGTGAGAACGAACGTTTATAATTCGAACCCTGTGTAGCTGTTCTCTCTCGCCTCCTCTTTTTGTTTTTCAAGGGGAATTTCATGCGTGAAATTAGCTGCACGAGAACACCCTCTCGACACGATAAGTTAGACCGCCAAACGCCACCCTTCTTTAATCCTACGGATTCTCGTTTTCGGTTCACCCTCGCGCGTTCCATCTTCTTCGCCGATGTTTCTTCCGCCGGAAATTCGATTTTGAATGTTCGTCTCCCGCCCACTGCTGCTGGTGAAAGTATTGCGGAACACGCGGAAAGATTGCAGAAAGTTCCTCGTGCGAAAATGAACTCGAAGCGTCGAGCAGAATTTGTTGTTGAGAAAATCAAGTTTAGAAAATGAAAAGATTTTATTCGCTTTTGCATAAAGGATCATCTCCTGTATGATTGTGCAATACTTTGTATACATGTGCACTGAAACATGACGCTATAGTGTCCTGAAAGTAGTCAAGAGAAGTCGTTCTTTGTACAATAACGAATGGAAGACGTGGGCTTCGATTCTGAGAATCTCCATTCTGAAAATATCGAATAGAAACATTTTATTTCACAGCTTTTATTTATTTTTGCATAAGGAATCATTTCTTCTATGCTTGCGCAACACTTTTGGCTGCAGTGTGTATATGCATGCGTGGATATGTAGTTACACATGTCTGTCGAAACATGGCGCTAGAGTACTACAAGAGAAGACATGAAACTTGTGTAAAATTGACTGGAAAACGTTGAGTAAAATATGGTGTATCGATGTTAGGGAAATCGGGATTATACATCTATTACATTTTAGTTTTTATATTTAGTATTTATATTTTGCCAGGACAACTTTTTATTCGAGACTGAAATTAACCGTCATACGTTCCTCAGGGTGTAAATAGTGCAAATAATTAATCCCTTTCTGTCTGTGTGTGAGATGTATTTCTGTAAAATTCGACGTAATAAATGAAGTCATTGTTGATTTAAAGTGTAAGACAAAAATGGGTATTACCCTAAGATCTTTTATGCAACTACTTCCGAGAAACGTGTGAGGGTTAAACAAAGTTCGATTTTCTTGATAAATCGATACAGTGAAGTAACAATAAAACTAGGCTGTTGTTGTAATACACGTGGATTTACAAGCGAAATTTACCATGCATTTCTCATTATTTCTTTAACTCTTATTATACTAATTCACTGAAATCCTTCTTTTGCACAGTTTGTATTTTTTATTGAAATCTTTGATGTAATTTAACAACATTGCCTCGCTGCAAACTCCGCGAACGGATCCGGCATCTTACGAGGATAAAAACTTAAAACTTTCAGTTTTTCACCGGTCGGAGTAACAAAGGATGAACGTGTTGTATTTTCTACTCCGTTGCCAATGTTTTGCAATTCTTCCCGCTGAGAAATGTTAATTGTCCTTTATCGGAAGAAGAAACTCCTCCAGATAGCGGAGTTCCTACTACGGACGGCACTCGTTTATATACGACTGCAAAACACACAACAGAACTTCTTACTATTATCCTTCTTCCGTTTCCTCGGCGAAGAAGCGCTGTTTACTTCGTGGAATTTTTTTTTATCCGTTGCTTGCTCTCTAACCAAACCCGAAGGCAGATGGATGCTGTTTGTCATCAATTAACGCGTTTGCTACAACGCCGGTAATTTATTTAACCTTTAAACGGGCTTTGAAAATGCAACGCTGATAGTGTATTTCATTTTCATCGAATCGGTTGCTGGAAATCAATTTTGCTGCGTCTGAATAATAATTACCGACAATAGGATCAGTTTAAAAACAGAATGATCAAATTAATTAACTATTATATTTTCAAATTTCACTTTATGCGAATTTTTAATTTTTCGGAAAGTTTTCTCAAGATTACTCAACCATAACTTTCTAATTAATGAACATTTTTAACTAAACAAATTGTAAGATGTTCTTTGAAGGGAGCTCTTTCGAGTAGGTAAACTATTTTTACATGAAATCGTATAATTTCTGAAAAAAATTCCAAAAAATCCTTCTTTGGCCGTTTAAATGATAATCTCAACAATTTGTTGGTTTATGAATAAAATTGCTTTGGTCATTGACTCTTGAGTAAAAATATATCTCATCAAGCAGTGAAGGTTTTGAACAAAACTTATTAAATACGTATGCCATTAATAAACTGCAGATTCGATACGCTTATGATAGGAATAAGTGCAATTTAAAACAGGAAAGGCATTACAAGAATTTATTCTCGCATTATTTTCAATGTAATAAACGATTAAAAGAAAAAAAAAAACGTTTCGTTGGGCTCCTACTTTCGAAATCGATGCAGGCCATTTTTTATTGTAAATAAAGATCCGCAGTTATAATCAAAGTTAAACAATCATTTCAAGTATCAGATCTCGAGACTTGTCGTCAGGAAGGATGTTTACTTCCGAATAATTATATTGAGAAAAACGATCCCCTTAGCGGATCATGCTCGGAGTAAAATACGATGTTCGTAGTTGTAACTGTCGAGGTTCCTACCGTGTTCTCCAGCTATTCCAGTTCCGATGAGATTCCTTTGACCTTTTTCGTCTTCGCTCGCCTTTTCCGGATTTTCACCGACGATCCCGTGTTACATTTTCCCCTCGTTTTCCGACGACGAGCTTCTTCCTCTAACGGTCGAATCAAAACCTGACTCTTTCGAGACCGTTTAAACGAGCTCGAACCCGAAGTCGCCACCGTCACGTATCTATAATTCAATTCCTCCTGCTGGAATCTCGTCTTTTTCACCACAGGAAAGTCGTTTGAACTCGATCCGAGAAATCAGACAATTTCGGACTAGCTACAAGAGAATCCCCTTCCGCAGTAAGATAGATAGATAGATAGATCGAGAGGAGAGAGAGAGAGAGAGAGAGAGAGAGAGAGAGAGAGAAACGATTTTTCCGACGGAATGAGCGAATGATATTCAGACGAGGATAGCGCGAAGGTAAACGTTCTAATGGCTGACCATGTCCCAAAAATTTCATTTATTTTTCACCTTCCATGTTAATATAATTAAAAACAAAAAATGGTAGCATAAAGTAGAAACACTCATTAGTATAAATGAAAACAACCATTATATAAAATTAAAACTTACTAGTTAAAAATTATTATTTTGGAACATGTGTCAAATCTATAACAAATCTTGAAGAATTCCTTAAAATTTTACTTAGAAATCTCGCTAATTTGTGAAGGGAATATTTCACTATACCAGATACTTTATGTTACAAGAATCAAATATTTGAACGCGCAAGAAAATTAATTTTTGTACTATAAAGTTATAAGATTGTTGACCGATGAACACGCGGCTTCACGTAGCACAGGTGAGTTTTCTTGTCGAAATATTGTGGACTGAATTATGTTGTATAGTAAATTATAATATAACAAATAGTGACTGTTTCTGTCATATGTGTATTCTTGAAGTAAGTATATGTACAGCATTTTGTACATAACCATAAAATGCTAAATTCATATAAAATTAAACTTTATCTCTTTCTTTTATAAATTAAGCATGGCAGAAACGAAAAACGAAACAAAAATATACACAAGATCAATTAAAACAAGCTTTTGAAGCTGTATCGGAAGAGGTAACAGGTAATGTCGTACATATTATGTATTCGATTACTTGGACCTCTAGTTCCCCTAACTGGGACATGCACTCTTAGGTTGCCCGCTAACTGGGACATTGCACCTTTTCATATAATCGTTAAAATAAATACGCCTAACATGATTTATGACCGTCCTAACTTTCAGTAATTACATTGTATTAGCTCCTAAATTAAACAAAACTTGTTTAATTTTATCGTGGTTTTACACGTTAAATAAAGAAATACCGCACCGCAGTTTCTTAAGCGTTCGGATACTGGGACGTTTACTGTAGCTGTTTAAAATGCAGCGGGTGCACCGGTTTCCACGGTTTCCGCCGCGATAAACGACGGGAATTGCTGTTTGGGCAGGAAACAATAGACCCTTGAGACGGCACTATTACGCGTTTATAACCGAGTTCCGTTTTCCGATCGCTGATACGCACGCGGCTCAAAACGCGCGACACTCGCAGAAGCCAACGTTATCAGCAAAATCCTTGAATCGAGCTGACACCGTCGAATGCAAATTCCCGCGATTCGAGCGCTCGCGAAACGCTCGGGCGTGCGTGAAAATTTATCGTGCCCGCTCGCCGCTTCCACCTTTGATCTTCAATCGTGCCGGAAAATGTATGCTTGTCCGTCAACAATCGCGACACGTCTATCGATCGTTCCTCTCTTTCACATTTTTCGTTTCGCTCGACGACATCCTCCCGCTTGCGACGACATAAACGATTTTTTCGGAACCGACGCGCGGTGGTTATGCGAATTTTTAATCACGTTACAGCGTGTGTGAAAAGCATTCCAACAGCCTTTAAAAACGAATTTTTTAGAAATTCGACCAAACGGCCCGAGCGTTTCTGTTTAGACGTCAGAAGCAGTAGCTCACTGGGTCATGTAAAAATAGCGTTTTTTAAACATTACTATCGGTCAGAATTGCGGAGAAAAATATATAACTATATTAATAACAACAGTAATTATCTATATCTAAAAAACGTAAGGTTGAGCGGTGGGCACATGTGTATAGGAACAGTTATTCAGAATGTTGACCTTGACAACACATTTCAAGTGGAGAACCCTATTCTAAATAATTACCTTTTCTTTTTAGACTTTAAGAAGATTGATGTATAAATAATGACTTTTTAAAAATTGCTATCCGTCGCAATTGCGGAGAAAAATACATAACGAAATAGTAATGACTGGATTGCGGATTTTATGCATTTATGACAAAAATTGGTAAGCACAATTTAAAGCAGCGAACATATTAAAAAGATTTAATGGCATCAGTGTATTGATTGATTGATCAGCGATTTAATGGTATCGCTCCTGTGTTTTGCAATCCATGCAAATATTTTTTATTTTACATAAAGCTATCAATAAAAATTTGTAAAGTATAATAAATAAGCGATTGTTTGTGCGAAATGTCGAGTTTGTCTCGACGAAGGAGTAGAAAGGGTTAAAAATTATTTTCAGCTTCAGAAGATAGTGTTAGCTAGAGAATCTTCGAATCGCAGACAGGGAAGATGAAAACGAATGACCTTGGTCCGAAGAAACACATTTTCATTCTGGTTCGGGTTCGGTGCATTGTAACAAGCGGTGGAAACGAAACGAACAAGTGTTTCCGCGCGTAACAACGGGTGTGCATTTCGAAGCGGTGAATAATGGACGGCCGCAACACGGCATTGTATCGGAGTATATCCTAATCAGATTCAGCCGGTTATTTATTAACAATGCGAGGTTGACGAACAGCCGAATGAGCGCAGCCGACGCAAACAAGTAACAACGCTTTCATCCGGGTATTATAAATATGCAACGCGCGCGCGCGCGAGCGCCCGCGGTGCGACTGGCGTGTACTTATTTTTAATCATGAATCTGTATATTTATGCTAATACCCGCGAAACGAAATCGGAGAACGTTTGTTTAACGCGCGTCCGCCGCTGCGCGCGCTCTTGTTGGCAAACCGTATTACGCGGTTTAATTAAAGCAAGCCGCGTGCTCTTTTAGAGCTATAATTTTGCAAACTTTATTTGTGGACCGAGAAGAACTTGTACTTGATAGATGAAATAAATTGCGAGGTGAAATTAGATAATTCCTGGGATCATTCTCGGCCGCGAGATTCTTCACTGTGAAAATATTGTTGCATATGAAATGTCTAATTTTTAATAGTAATAAAATTCAGAATAAAATTCATTTGAAAGTCAAATTAAACGTTTGAATCACATTGGAAGGTAGGATAACTTTTTATAAATGTTGCATTTTGCAATCGGACGTTTCATATGCAACAACCTGATAGATCGAAACGTTTTTTGGCGTTTGAAAACATTCGGTGTACAAATTAATTCGTGGTCCTCAGAATTGATTATTTTTAACTTTGCTTTATTATCGAAACTCGTTATTGGGTTCATCAGACATCTGTAAAATTGCGCGGTTCTATAGAAAATAGATTATTTTCAATTCTCCAATTTGTTTTGATTGCTTGTAAGATGAATAATAAATTCATGAAGACGAGGCCACAAATTTATTACATGTAATAGGTGTATAGCATTGTGATCTATTTAATTCGAATAAAAAAAGCAATATTCAGCTTAAAAAACGCCTCTGGACATTGTGATATCTGAAAATACTTTCCGATTCATCGAATAATTAGACTGCGGGCCTATATAAATAACAATTTTCTGCATCAATTGTAGACCTTAAAATTTTATAAAACCAAAGTTTATTTTATTTGATAAAATAAAATTGTTGAAAAATTATAACGCGTAACAGTGAGTACCACCATTCCGCCTGACTTCCACCATTTTGCATTTTCCAGATATTAACCTTCGGTTCACATTAGCGTAACAGTTTTAAAATGTGGACAAATAATCCCGCAATATTAATTAAATTCACCTACTCGTTTTCAGTATAAATGCATAAACTCCGCAGTCTACTAAGAATTAATGTTTCGTAGGTCATCGTCGATGGTACAATATTTAAAAATTGCAAACAATCTCCAAGGAAGGACGTTTCGGATTCTCTGTGAACCCTTTTTTTACGCGCCCCTTCAACAAATAAATCGTGAAAACTTTCCTTGAGATTTCCGTAAACATGTATTCTATTTGTGAACAATCTCGTTAGATCCCAGCGACTTCGTCCTTCGTGATGCAGTCGCCAAGGACAAATGAAGGGCGCCCATCCTTCCTCGAATAATATGATACAATTTTTATGATTCATCGCTTCCGTAGCAGATCTCTGGGGATCCGGAATTTAAAAAAACTTCCTCACTCGCTGCATTACGGAATAAATAAATACAAAATGAAACCGAACCCGGAAAAGCAGCTTCTGCTGATAAATTTAGGCGGGTCACTCTATATAGAAATTACGCGTGTCATATTGATTTTCTTCGGAAGCATAAATAAAATGCTGACGTTTATACGCAAAGTCAAGTGAACCTGACTTTACGGCGTTACTAAAGATTGTTGCGGGTTATGCAATTCCCGGCCAACGCCATTTAACTGTCACTTTTCGTTCATCTGTGGTTGCTTCGCTGTAGTTGGTCAAACAAGCATGTAGTTCAAATTAAATTAGTAGAATTAAAAATTGTATTAGTTTCAGAGTACCGGAGCTACATTTATTTCTTTTTTGAATAATTAAAATAAGAAAGTAATACAATCGAATTTGAAATACTTTGAATATTTGTACAGTAAAGTCTCGATCTAAGCCGAATGGAGCCACAAGATCTTAGTCACTTTGTCTATTCACTCCATTGGAGGGCATACATAATTCAGTGCTTAAACCTTTTTTTATTCGTAATTAACTTTTATGAAAGTTTTATCAATATATTGGTGACGGTTTTCTGATTAAAATGAGCCCCAACAGCATGCAAGTTGGATTGTATCTGTACGTTTAATTCAGGATACACTAAAACCTCGATTATCCGAATTAATTAAGTGTTATGATCATGAAAATAGACTTCGAACGGCGGGTTTTTTAAAATGTAAAATTGAGTAATAGATTTTTTGGAAATTGACACTTAGAAATATTTTTGCTTTCCTCTTTTAATTCCTAAATTTCTCATTGGTAATTTTTGATATGTTATTACAGATTCGGATGGTATTAGTGTACCATATATCCTAGTTAACTATGAAGGATTAAATCGTTATATTGGATGGCAATTTTGCTGTAGGCTGTGGACCCAACGGATTACTTCTAAATTCATGTATTTCAGGGGATGTTATACTGAACAGGTGCTGTAACGAACGGGATTTAGAAATTAATTGGGTTCATTTTAATAAGCCCACATTTAAAAACAATTATCATTCTGTACAATGAAAATTGATATTGGAAAAATAATTTGTATATTAGTAACAATATTGGTTCTAAAATAAATTTTTTAGAATGTTCGTTTCTTCCTACATTTCTCTGTTAACGAAATTAATATTATAGCCTGCGGATCTTACGTATCTACGAAAGAAAAATGAGTAGATCAAATTTTGTAGTAAAAACGAAAGATTTAGACTGCGAATTTTATGTATTTTTGGCAAAAATATGTAGCTACAGTTCAAAATTGTTTATTTTGCACTATTTTTGTCGCCAAACGTAGAACTTTTCACGTCGAAAGCCTCGATTCATCTTCCAGCGAAAAATCGCGCGTCATATTTCTATTTTCGCAAATGATAATTTTCGAGTATTATTTTGCAACATCGTGCTTCGCCAGCTCGGGGAAACAATGCTGCAAATTCCGCTCATCGACGCGTCCACGGTTTGCGAACGTTTTAGCATCCTATCAATCTCTCGAGCACACATTGAATAATTCCAACTACTTTTGCAATGCGAATCGCGCTGTTGAAACGTTCTAACGGCCGGTGCTCGCGAGCTTAAGTATTTTATTTACTGCAAAAGTGACTGCGATTTATGCAACGGCGGAAGCAACGGACGGTTTAAACGATACGAATATCCATCGGTGTTTCTCCATTCGACGATGCTCTTCTCACTGTTCTCGGAGCATCGTTGCCCGGTTTTCTTCCTGTTTGCAGTCCCGGATACATCTGGGCTTCTTCTGCAAGACAACGAGAGCTGTATTTTAAAATGTTCGAGTTTGCACTTTAGTCGAGACCTAGAAAATAGAATCCACGCTGGCCGGAGTGGAAAATTTATTAAATCGGTTAATCCTTCCTTGGAAACAGCTGCAGGAGCGTTCAGGGGATACCTATGTAAATTCTACACAGAAGTTTAAAAATATAATGTTGCTTCTACAATTAGACTGACGAGAATCTTCAAAAAAGTTCAGTGTATTCAAATTGTTCAAAAAAAGGAAAACATTTCTATTTGTCTTCTGCCGCTTGCAATCCATGCAGAGAATTTTCATTTTCCAGACTATTAATCAGTACATTATAAATAAAATTTCTGGCGCCACTGAACAATTTATTGAGAAATTCTCAACCGTAGATCTTCGATATTAAAAAGACCATTGCAAAATTGCCGGTAACTAAAATGTTGCTGCTTTATGAATTAGGTTATTAGGAATTCATACGTCGACGATCTTTCTTAAGGGGTTATATACAGCCAGGAGGCCCAAAAAAGCGATTTTTTAAGAATTTTTCCTGAGAAGACTTTTACATTTATTAATGTAATAATTTGTACACCTATTATGGTAACTTTTAACTCTATTTTAACATTTTTTATTTGTAAAAATAATAATTTTTAAAGCTGCTATATGCTATAAGCTGCTCCAGGAGCTCCTCTCAAAAAAGGCGCCTCGCGGTGACTACGATATCTCTGGACTGGACCATCTAAAATGAAAAAGCTAAACGAATTTCGTTAAAGTTATCGCAACGTTATCCCCCACCCCCTTACGTGACTAACGCGGTAACAGCAGAGAGAGGGTAATTGTATTCCCCTCGATTCGAGTCAATTCTCCTAATCTGGCGACACCGCGTACGCTTTCGATGTATGCGAATGATCGAGCTATAGTGATAACGTAATATTTCGTACACTGGAACCGGTCTATAAACATGTAGATTGTTCCGCCGAGTGTCCAATGTCCAAGGAAAAAGGGTCGAATCACTTTCATAAATCCCGGAGATTATGGTGATTCTTGCATTAGCGTAGATCCCTGGTTTCAGGGACGAATCAGTACACGTGTAGACGAGACGAAAGGTGCGTCAACACTTTTAATGACACGATTACGAGCGATCGCGACCAATTGCCGTAGACAGCCGCGATCATGCAAGCCGGTTTCGCGTCCTCCACAATGCCAGCTCAAGGTTCCAGTTTTCATCTGATTTGTGTGCCTAGTTTTTGGAAAATAAAATGCTGTGACGCACCTTTCCCTCGACACGCTGATCTCAACCTGCTGGGAAGCTACCTGCGCTGCATAGTTCGTTCCTTTGAGACAGGTTTCGGACTTCGGTTGGCGTGACAACAATTACACGTATGAAAATAGAGACTTCGATACGTACTCCAGAATTTTTTTAGATTATTTAGAAATCCATGAAGGTAAACAATTTAATCGCGAGCGTAAACGACTGGTTACGCAACGTTACGAGTAAGTGTCTTCTTAGAATATGCATGCCAAAGGATTTGTTTGACACCTTTACAGGCGTCTGCAAAAAAAAAAACAACTCGCGTTACGAGTTATGGATAATTGTTTTTCTCGTAATCACTTTTTTTCGAAACGGTTGGCCTCAAGTCCTAGTTGTTTGTTAAATTTTTTTTATTTCTTTTTTACCGTTCTGTAGATTGTAAAATAGAAAAGAGTGTCGGTAATATTGCACTACTATTTTGCGTTATAACTCGCAAACGGTAAGAGATAGAAACAAAGTTTTCGGACAAAAGTTGTTCTCTTTAACGAGTACTATCTCCCGGTAACACGTTAATAGCCGAATTAGCCGAAATAGCCGAATTTTCAAGGGGCTTCTAAGTATGCACTACACGTCCCCAAAGTTTCATAATTTTTTGAATTTCCCTGTTCGGGAACGTTTCTTATGCCATTAATGAAAACAATGAGTTGGGAAAAGTAAAAGACTTCGAAGTTTTTAAACGGAGTAAGCGAGTTAGCGGGTTAAATGACGATTCCGTGAAGTCAATAAGGAGTTACGATCGTAATGAGCTGGCCGAATGCATACCGGTGTCGCCTGTTTCTGCAGTTGGTCGAAGGAGAGGGAGAACCGGTGGGAGACAACAAACTGGAAAGAAAGACGGGAACACTTTATAGTGTTCATTCTGAAGGCTTCAAAGGCAGTATAGCTCGCGTTATTGATTCGCGAATTGTGTTCATACCGGTTTCATTTACGTCTTATAATTTTTTCACGCGACGCAGTTCGTTTCTCTACAGTGATAAAATCGACACACCAGTGCCAATGTTGGAGAAAATGTGCACCGACAATGGTGCAACTAGTGTACAAGAAGTGTAGCGAATAATAAAATACACAGTGGTTGTTGAATTTAAAAGAAAAATTTTTCCGTCTTTTCGACTAATCTATTTAAATTAACAATAGACAAGTCTAACATATAATTGGAGTTGTAATCCGTTAATGCATCAGAAATAATAGTAACAGTAATTTGTTTGTATTGTTCACGTCCAATTTCGAGGATTATGTTCAATTTTGTGAACGAAAATTCAGATGAAATATAATATCCCATGATAGTGTTCAGAATAATCATGTTAACAATATTTGGTTCGCAAAATTTGGGAACGCATCATGCACCGTATGAAGTCTGCTGTTTAGCGATTTATTGATCTATTGGATCTATCGACGCCTCTGTGGATTTACTCATGCCGAAATTATTAGATAAAATTTTATTAAGCTTCTAGCAACATCAAAATTCTTATAAAAAATAAAAATAAGTTTTTATAGAACTTTAGAGAGCTTAAAAATTTGTATCGAGTTCTAAACAAACTTTGTATAAACATTTAAGAATATTTTTATAAAGCTCCGGCAATTGTACGAAGACTTAAAAAAATGTATACAAAATCTAGGAAACTACAAAATTTGTATAAAGCTTAACAAAAAATTTTGTTAAGAAATTAATTAACGAAATTTATATAAAGCTTCGAAAAGTTTCTTAATGGGTATTGCTTTAAAAAAATTTAAAACGTAAGAAAGTTCCAACATTTGTATAAAGCGTAGAAAAGCTTGAAAATCTGTATGAAGCTTTCTGAAATTTTTGAATAAAGTTGCATTGAGCTTCCAGATGTGTACTTAGAATTTTTAAAATGTAAATTAATGTAATAATGTTCAAGTAAATTAGCGTTGAGACCTGTGACGTTGCTTCCAAAAGAACAGCAATTTATTAAAATATAGTAAAATATAATTAAACGATTAATATAATTAAAATGCAGCCAGTGGTCCACACAAGGATTAAGTTGTCGGTGGGGTGCGTCAGACGTAAAATTGCATCCCGTTCCTGTCGAGATGGATGCACCGTGGCTTTTTTCTGTTATGCGAAACTCTTTTCGGCCGATTAATTATTAACATCGATCTGCATCGAATCAGAACCGGCGCATGCATTTCAATCACAGAGCCCCGGGGTCCTTGAATAGCTGCACCCGAAGTCGCAGCGGATTTCGGATGGATTACTGACTGAGTCATAATGCACCCGAGAGGTTATTTTGATCCTTGCTGACCCGCTGCACTCCTAAGAATAATATAGACCCTATACCAATTCCGAAAGAGGTCTGCTTTGCACGAGATGCTCGTTTGTTTGGACACGTTTCTTAAAAATCGAAACTCTGACCCACGAACTCGCGAAGGATATTTTCCTTTAGCCAAGGATGACGAGTCAACTCGTCGTTGCGAAAGTTTTTGTTTTTTCACCCTCGTTTCTGCAGCATTTCAATTTGTCTGTTATTGTTTCTTTAGTTACGAACAGTGTGAATAACGTTATTTTGAACTCATTTAATTTCGAGGGAAATTGTTGGAAGCGGAGGAGAAATGTTTTCTCGATCGCGAAGTCTTTCAGCGAAGAAAGCTCGGCGAAGTTTTTTAATAGTGAAATTACGGTTCTAGTCCCGAGAGCAAAAAGATTACGAATTAGGAAGTTAGAATGTTTGAAAGTAATTGAACCAAGAGGGTGGTTGACTCCGCTACTCCGAGACGTACCTTTCTCGAGCGAATACTTTTTTCCCCCGCATAAAAGTTCGCTCTTTCAAAAACTGATTTCGACGTTTTCGATTCGGTTTTCCAGGATTAATTCGCGGAGTGAAATAAAGGACGCGTTATGCACAAAGAGAGCGCTTTGCCGTCAAACAAACCCGTGAAAACCAAAAATTAAATGCGCGCCGGCAAAAATTCCTGGCATTATTTGCCGTTCGTGCTCAATATTATTCTTGTCAAGAAATAAATTCATCGTAATTATAACTTTTACTTTTAATCACGGACGAGCATCTTTTTATTATTCAAAATTATTCAGAGCAAAATTACCATTATATAATTCACAAAGACTAGAGCTCGACGAAAGTTCACTTTGATTGTTTCAATATAGGGGGGTTCGAGCAAAACGAAATTTAATTGTGTTTCATGGTTCATTATGTCCCATTTGTTCGACGCAAACGCACGCTCTTGTTATAATGGATTTAATATTTTCGATGGAACATTGTTTTTCAACTATTTCTGCGTGGCGTCATTTCACGAGAAGAATCTTTCATCCCGAAAATTATTGAAGTCATTTTTCATAGCATCGGAATTGGGAAAAATAATTCGATGGCATATCATTAGGTGAAAGACCGTATTTTATTTGTAGCCACTTTATTTCGGTGCAATCGTTTTTATTGTGTAATTAGAAACATGGATAAAATGAAATTGAATTTTACCCCCACCTTTTTTCATTTTTAGTTAAGAAGGACGTAGCCACTGGACAACATGAACACTGTAGCTATTTAATCAGACCATAACGTCATTGTAACATAGACCAATTCTATTAGGTACGTTGTTGGTAACATAACAAACGATGTTAACCGAGGGATAGCGTCGGTGGTAGGACAGTGGAGGGCAAAATTGTCGAATTAGAATTCATTCCTATTGTAAGTTAATTATCACTGATTTACAGCTGTATATTCATGGCACGTATCCGTTACAATATTATACTTGTAGAATTAATAAAATAACAATATTACTAACAGTAAAATTACTGATAAAATTAGGCGTTATTTAAAAAAACAGTAGAAACACTTTGAAAATACCTATTATTTTCGAGTTATTAAAATGATTGAAGAAACAAATTTCTATTGAGTGTGAACATTAATTTTCCCTCAAGCTAAAATACATGTAAAATCATGTGCTTCTTAGCGAAAACAAGTTTTCTTTCTCATAAAGATCCGTAGTCTAGTAATGATTTTTTGAATAAATGGTTTCGTTCAATTTTGCTGCTCAGTGTAATTTTATTATTTCTCGGAACAGTGCAGGGAAGGGTAGGCTAGATGCGGATGTTCCCGAGGAAGATTTCGCAAACGAGCGGGGAACTGGAATGCGGAAAGCGCACCCTATAACGCAGGATGCCGGTTATCGATAGTTTCACGTGATTGAGTTCCGTTGTGCGTAATCGAGGCGTAACAGGCGCGTAAAAATTTGATGCGAGGCCGGCCCTCGGGGAGTTAGCGAATAATTGAATTCGGGCCCCCGGGAGGAGTGGGGGAGCACTATCGGAAGGGAGCAGGCTGGCTGTCCACACAGTTTATTAAAGTCGCCTAAAGGCAGCAATTTCCTGTATACAGGCTGTCCCAAAAATGTACTTCCTGAGAAATTAACTTTATTAAGGAGCTATCAACGAAAAACAGGGACCGATTAGAAATTCACGATGCTAATTTTTCGTTTGTGCGCAGTTTATCTCGTAAAATTATAAAAGATTTATATACCGTAACGAAAATTGACGGTCGCGAATAGTTTCGAATTTACACGGTAATTAAAAAGCGCGATGTGCACTGGTGGATCCTGAAACTTTTAGAAATTGTAGGAATCCGTGGAATTTTCACAAACTTCGACTTTCTGGTCGGGGAAAAGTTACAGACAATGTTCCGGAGCGGATGGTTAACACGCAAAGCATCTTCCGCCATGAATATAAAGTTTCCCTTACGGTTACGATTTTCCTACTTCGCGTTTGTCGTTGCCTGTGTACGAAAAAGTACAACAATAGACTACAATATGAATGCAATTTATCTTTTCCGAAAAAGTTTGGATCATTCAATTGGTACAAAATTCTTCTCGTTCTTTGAATTGTGAAGTTCTGCCGCTATTGAAAAATTGTTAAACAATAGATAAATAAGGTTGGAGTTAAGGAAAATTGAAACTGTATTACGCGTAACGGTCGGTTGCTAAGAACCCGATGCATTAGATCGTGTCCGTGTGTCGCAACGCATAATTGCCGTGGACGGCCTACGTAATTCCGTCCGTTGTTGTACTATACACGCCGTGTTAATTCACGCGTGACAAACAGCAGTTTATGAATGCTTCATTCAGCGTGCATCGGCGGCTTCCTCCGCTTTCTTTTATGTATCGTCGTGCAATTATACGTTCGCCGCGTAATTTCACCGGCGCGGCGCGGCGGATTCGCGAAACAAAACACGGAGGCTGAGAGCGCCATTGCGAAATCGCAATGTGTCGCGGATCTTGCGACAAAGAATACAACCGCATCGATCTATACAGAAAGAGTCGAACGGGGGCGGATTGTTCCATGAAGTTCCTTTGTATTTCCCATTTCGTTCCTCGGCTTGAATATTCATTCGATCCCAAAACGAAACCGCTTTCGAACCGAAACCGCGCCCTGCCATCTTTATCACTAGTCTGCGGACGTTCAAACAAAATAGATATGACCTCTCTCCCATTTTAATAAGTTTACAATAATAGATTGGTCCCCTTAAATTATTTTAATTTTCCTATCTTAAATCTCGTTTATTAAATTTTGTCATGAATTTATAAAATTCACAATTTATTCGTGGTTTCCATCCTACTGTACAGGATTATAAAGTAAAAAGTTAAAAATTTCTGGGTTGCCAAGGTGAAGTTAAGCCGTCTTTAACGAAAATGAAATTATTCGACGTTTATAATCTACATTTTTCACAAATTAAAAGCGAAATTTTGATTGAAGTCTTTCAAAAGACTCTTTTACCCAGCATCTTAAATTTTAACACAGAACGTGTTTGGTAAAGGAGTCCACTGATTTTTTAAATGCACAAGGGTCTGCAGTTTGTGAACAAGACGTGTTTGAAAAATAGCGGAGGAACCCGAGTGTTTTCTGGTACGTTTGCGACCGTCAAAATGTTGAAGCAACTCATTTGTGAACTTTTTGTTTGCTCTCTCAGTGTCCAAACAAATCTACGACGGTAAACTCGAGTATTGCGAAAAAAAGTATGGCTTCCTTCAGATGTCCTTCGGGTCTGGTCGACGGTACGCGAACGTATGAAACATGTAACGTTCCCGCTCTTCATGCTTCAGTTACCATTAAATGGTCGAACAAGCCTACGGCGCTCCTCGTGCGTTAAACTCGCGAAGCTATCAAGTGTAAATCTTGTATAAACAATCATCCACGTGTTTCCTAATTAATCCGCAGAGAAATGTAAACAGACATACTAAAAGACCCTCTTCTTTACCATTTACATTGCCACAGTGTTTTGGTATAAATTAAATCGAAAGCGGGGCTCTAGTGAAATGTAATTCCTGAAAATTGTGAAACCAAACGAAGATCATATTTTATGAGCGTTCTAAATTAAAACTGAAGCTGTAATAGAATGACGTAAATAGTGAAATCTGTGAAGTTAAATCATCATAATTTATAGGCGAGGTTTTATTTTGCAATGGAGGGATAAGGAATTTTAAATGGATTTTTAAGAATTTAGTTTGATTAGTGAAACTTTTAACTTTGATTCCCAAGGATTTCTGAAAAAGTTGACTCAGTGTTGGGTAAAATGTAATTCCGTGCAGTGGATAATAGTTAAGAATTTTTAATCTGAAAGGTGCACATACTTTCAAATCTGTAATCTTTTACTTAAAGCACTAAATTTTTAAAATAGCTTTTAAAGCTAATTTTTAAAATACTGAAAATAACGAGGATTGAACAACTGATAGACTGCAGATCTTTATGCAGAATAAAAATTGTCTTCAGTAGTTGCAAGAAATCAGGATCAAATAGAAAAGTGTTTCTTTCAATCCTTTTACTAACACGAGTTGTATGTTCACATTTTTTAATTATTTTATCTTCCTACTATTTTATGTTTCACTTCCCACTGACTTTTATCAGAAATGCATAAAATCCGCAGTCTAGATAGCTTATCAATCTCGATAGGTCTACCAAGATGTTTATCATTGTGTCAAGAATCTTCCATTCACAACATCGTTGCCATAATTACATTTTGGATCTTTATGCAAAATAAAAATTGTTTGCTCTTTAATAATTTTAATAGATTTAAAATAATATATTTTTATTAGCATTTTAAATTTCACTAACTCAATTTCGTTATAAATACATAAAATCCACGTAGGTTTCTTTTATTGTTTGTCCCACATTTCTGCATGTGCAAAAATGAAAAACGGAAATTTCATAAAAATATTTCAACACAAACACTAAAAACTTGAATCGAATATGAACATATCCTCAACCGTGGATTTCTCAAAGAAAGATCCTATATTAATCTGATACATTTTTTAATAAATTTTACCCAGCACTGCGTTTAGAATTATTTTCTCGGGACAGTGTCTTGAAAAATCCCGTTGTACGTTGTTTGAAGTTCGAAATGGTGGACCCAATATTCCAAGCACTGTTTCATCGCAATTTCACCGAACTCTGCGCACTTGCTCGCGATGCTTACGGTTTCGCAAGGCAATCTGCAAAAGTGAAGCATGCCTCGGCGCCCCGATGACATAATCATCGGCAGGATCGTGAACAACGTCGGCAAAACTGAGCTACCAGTAAAACCGCGGCTCGGAAACTGATCGAAAAGGAAAGTGTACAGTGCATCTGCAGAGATCGTTGCAGTCTCGATATCGTGCGTAATCTTATCTACGAAAATGTTCATCGAGTGTTTTCGTTGGTTGAGTTGTCTCTCCTGCGAGGTATCCCCGGAGCCTGTCAAGGTCTATGGGTTGAGCTTCAAGTGAGTTTTCTCTATGTTTATCTTATAATCATCTTACATTGTCATTTCAAACATTTTGTAATCATTTCTCCTGTTTCGTTGTGGTTTTCGAGGCAGTTTCTGCACAAATTTTTAGGAATATTTCTCACGAGAACTGTCGAATCTTCTGAATCAGGATTTTGCACATGTATTTGATGGTAGTTGGAGTACATACATTATTTTTTTCGAGTAAAAATAATAAAAATTGCACGAGTTATACATTTTTTTATAGAGCACGTTTTGGAGAACATGTCGTATTCATTTTTTCAGAGGAACTGTTGAACTTTTTCTATTAGGATTTTGCACACGTATTTATGGATAGTTGGAGTATATACAATGTTTTGAACACCATGATTTTTTTCAGCAGAATTATTGAACTTTTTGCATTAAGATTTTCCACATGTATTTATGATTATTTGGAGTATGCGAGTTATTATTTTAAAGTGAGAATAATAAAAATTAGATGAGTTTTATATTTTTTTTATTATATTTTGAAAAACGTGTGTTGCCTGTTGTCATGATTACGGTCTTCTGCTGATCGAAAGTAAAAAGTGAGGAACTATAATTATTATGAATGTAGCTATGGTCTGAAGCAACTATGACCTTTTGCAAAACATAGGGCAACATGAGGAAAAAGATTTTTCAATATAATGTCAACGCGTGACACGTTTCTTGCGTCGGGTGATAACATTATGAAATTATGCGCATGAATGATTGCATACTCTGCAATTTATCGCATAATAGTAAGGGGTGATGAATGTGAAGGTTGGAGAAACTGGAAGAGAATACTTGAGACACTAATTTCCGTCATCGTCGCCGTTAAATTCGAACTTTTGTGTAACTTCCGAGACAGGGATCAAGATAAAGGCGCAAATTATGTCACTGCAGTTTCAATTTGCTACACCCTCTCGTTTCTGACTTCTCCACGTTAAATGACACTTGTCACGCACCCCGCATTTCATTTCCTTTCGTAAAATCTTAGGCTAGTGCATGTGAAGTGTCTGATTTCACGGATCTTGGTGTTTTCTTGCTTGATAGTTTCGCAAGAACTTAAATTAACCCTTATTAACCCCACAAATAGTTATAGTATCAATTGTTGCGCATTAAACAATTATTAGGATTAATTTGTGTGGGTCCACAGCGGCTCTAATAAATTTACTTAAGGGTTAAAAAGAAATTCAAATTTTTTATTATTGAGTTCCAAAATTCATGTGAATATGAAACTTGTGCTGATTTGTTTCATTAATTGTCTCTTTAATTATTTTAAAAATAACATCAGAAGGATTGAAACAAACCAAACAATGGGAAAGAGTAATCTAGTAGCTTGCACAGGAAAATATAAATTGTGGTATCACCAGGTGGAAACTGCACGTAATATTCAAATTGATTTTATTATCGAACGAACAATTCAAAGTTAGTTTGACAAACTTCGACCCGGAGAAATGATTCCGAGAATTCAATCCTGTTCATGAAGGAAATAAAAATTGTTTTCCGATGGCTGAAGTGTGTCAAGGGAACATCTTCTGTGAACGTTGCGAATTTCATTAATTTCCATTAATTCTTTTCATCAATAAAGTTTATAAATAAATTTTTCCAGCAATAGAGGCGTCCTTAAAATCAAGAAATTCAAGACGATTTTCAAACAGAATATTCATTTTTATCGTCCATACTAAGATAAAGAATTTCTATTATAAATTGAAAAAATGGCGAACACAAAGAAATTGCAAATTCCAAAACTTCACCTTCTCAGAATTTTTTAAATAAAAGAGGCATAATAAACGTAGTATAAAAATCTAATTTGGGTACCGACGAGGCAGTAATATGTGAAATAGCGTATAAAAATTTCAGAATAATTGGTCACTTGGTTCATGAGATTTTATCTACGTCAGTCGATACGATCTTTAAACACGCCTTTATTGCGAGCGAGATAAAACCAAGAAACAATTACTTAAAATTGTATAAAATTTTGCTCGGCATGACAAAAATAAAAAAAAAATACATTGCTAAACTTACCATAATTTCAATTAAGAAATTCATGAAATTCTTCAATTCTGCAACGGTCTTAGAATACTACCCCCCCCCCCCCCCCCTTTTAATGGAACAGATCTTGATTAATAAGCCTCAAACTTTATGAAAACGTAATAAGTATTACAATAAGTTAAATTTCCGAAACTGTAAAAATTCATATTTTTCCATTTTTAATTTTTCGACCTCCACGAGTTACAATTTTCTTAACCCTTGGTTGGGTTTCTCACGACCCGTGTTGATTTTGAGATTACCTGGCAGTTAAAAAAATTGTTGTATGTTTTTTTTTGGCATAAAATGTAGTTTTATGTGGTACATTCATTTTCGTTCCAAATCCTGAGTGTTAATTAAATATCTGTTAACATGTCATCATACCAGCTGAGTGTTAAACCTTTCTTCGCATATAGAGTAAACTAATTCTCCAAGGTCTTGAAAAAATTCAAATCATTTGTACAACTTTGAGGAACGTTACTTCATTATAAAGAGTGTACGGAGACCTTTTTAATTGATTGTACAAGGTACCAGAAGGTTTAACATTTGCAATCTCGCGCCACCATTAGGAGAACGCGACGAAGTGTAGGGTTTCGAGGTACTCTCCGGGAAGTTCACTTTAGAAAAGTGGTTGGCACTCCGCGCGGAATTCCAAGAGTACCATATTCCCGAGTCAACGCGTTCTACAACAATAATAACGATAACTAGACGGGGAGAATTTACTGCCGGCATTGAACTGGTTTTCCTCGGCGGAATTTTACGGGCTCGCGGTGACGGCGACGCCTCTTTCTTAAAACTCGCTGAACATTCCGGGTACGAATATGGAGCGGGTACAAACAAGACCGAATAAATTTCCATGAATTGCCCAGGAGTCAATTTACAAAGCGCGTCGTTGACGATTTGAATATCACCGGCGCGGCGCGACGATTGTCATGGATCCTTCGCGAAGCATGGAAATCTCCGGAGCTTCATTCGATTTAACTTCGTGTTGATCGAGTATACGTTTAATTCTTAAGGGCCCAGGATAGTCACGTGACTTTTTAATTATTAATTTCCATTCACAGCCTTCAAACACAGACTCAAGATCCGTCTTGGTCTTGACCCAGCGAGTTTTATGTCTCTGACTAAACTTATCACATTTTTTGCTCTGTATTATCGATATTATGAATTCTGACGCCAGAAACGTTCTTCAAGTTTTCGGCTTTACTTCGCAGAGAATCAAGACAAAATATAGCTCAATTTGTAGCTGGAGATATTTTCTAGTGGGCACTGCTCTCGATTTCATCCAGAAAACTCATCCAATGGCATACAAATGCTCGGATTCCACGGCATGCACATCGTCAATTTTTGCCCTACTTCTAATTCTTATGTTACCAAATACCTGCATAATCTCGGCAGCTTCAGACCAGCGCGCACTAGATTGAACCTTCCTCTATCGAATGTGCCCTTTACCAGCTGGACAATATTGTTATATAAGGACGAAAACATGAGGCACGTAAAACCATTTTTTGTCGGTAATGTAGTCACTCTACCTTATCGCGAATCTATAGAGACGCCACAGCAAGTCTCCCCACTCTACCTTCCCCTTCTACGACGCCATTCCCCCCACGTTTCCGCCACGACCTGGTCGCATCACACGTTTCGTCTCTGTCGCGCATGCGTCGCAACGTCACGTGACGAACCTGTACTGACGGGGAGAGGGTAACTTTTTCCCCTCGATTCGAGTCAATTCCTCCGATCTGATCACTCTGTGTGGATGAATCGTTCAGTTCGACTCACTCTCAAAATGAGTCATGTTTATTTGTTTGGACAGATTTAGACTTGTCACTGCTGTTTCTAATTCCTAGCATTTTTCTAATTTTCTGTGCATTTTTGAAAATATTCCAACAATTCGAAAATACTATTCCAAACCAAGAAGAGACGCTTTTGCATTAGGAGCCAATTTACAGCTTTGTTTTCGTAGTAATTAAAACAATTTATATTTCTTTACAATGGCGCACCGATATGCTTTAAGAAGCAGGCGCAGTTTCCAATTTTGTTAAATAAAACTAAATGAAAATAAGGAGTTGAATTAGTAAAGTTAAACATATTAACCCTTAGCACTCGAATGGCGATTGCAAGGCGCCACTAAAAATTGCTGTACCATTATTCAGAATATCTTTTACATTGTTCAATTTGTTTATATTTAATAAATTAGTAAACACTTCAATATTGCAGTATATTTGAGTAAATCGCACCATATTCGTATGTATAACATGAAAAAAAAAAATATTTCAAAGGGAAATATTCTAGGTCGGAAGAAATGTTTCGTTTTGGAGATAAAATAGCTTCGAGTGCAAAGGGTTAAAAAAGAAAATAAATTTCGAGTTTGTTGGAATTCAGGTAGAAAATGTTTCTTTTGCAGAAGGATCCTGTTTACCGATCAAACTGCCATGAATCCGCGCTAGCGCATTGTTTTCTTCGACGACGTATTCGTAGAATAGAATCCATCACAGCAACTCATCAAATTTCGAGCAGAAGCGTCCGCTCTAATTTCAGCGCGTGAAAGTTTCAGCAACCGCGGTACTCCATCAGAATTATCATACGCTTTACATAATTCCGTCAGCTTGTAAATTCGAGTACATTAAATTCCGTCGTCGCCGCTCCGCTATTTCACCAGCAAGGAAAATAGAGCGAGCCTCGCCTCGGCCACCTCGCTTTCGATTTTCATCTCTTTTCGACTTTAATGCATCGAAACCGTCGGTCTCCGCTAACGAAGCGAACGCCGGGCCTCGAAAAATCCGGAAATCAGATCTCGAATGATCAAGCGAGTTCAGATGAGTCCGGAGTTTCGTCTGTGAGTGTGCACTTGTGTTGGAACTGCAATAATCGATTGCAGCGGTGATGAGAGCGAAGCTAGAAGTGCATTCTACTTTCTTTTTTAATCGAAGCGTTTGCATTAACGGGGTAGACCCGCTTCGCTAAAAATGTCTTCCGAGGAATTTTTTTCAGGAGAATTAACGAGTGAAAAATTCCGGGGTTTCACAGTAGTGTTAACATAACCTTTGCCTGTTTCCTCCATTTTTTCTAGAACGGAATATTAAAAAATTCCGGTGTTATTCGCGGTTTTTGGGATAGCTGTATTTTGGTACATCGATGGATGGCCGCCATTGCTGGCAAAAATTGAACCGTCTGTAATGAACAATTTTTTCAATTATTAAACTAAAAAGTATTATCTAAAATTGTAGTTTGGATATTTTGAAAAATTTAATCATTTGTGAAAATGGCAAGCATTTTGAAAAAGCTTATTTCTATGTTGACAGATTGACTTTAATCGATTATAACTTCGAAAGTATTAGAGATATCAAAAAAATCCCTCGCTATATTTTAGAGTACTTAGAATACTCGTTTAAAATCTTAAGCAAGTCGTAGCAAATGAATTTCGAAACTTGATATTATAATATTAGTATATGTACTTCTTACCATCTTTTACGAATGATTTTGACACAGTCACAATTTCTATGAAGATCATGCACAGTCACAATGCAAGACAAAATTGTATGATTAAATTATTAATAATACAATTTAAATTGAGAATAAAATTTATATTGAAGTCAACTAAGCTACGCCGATCTTGCTCTACGTCAAAGCTAAGGGTTCTATTTGATTAGCGTTCCCCGTGTTGCATTATTGTTAACACAATTGCATTCCAAGGGAACATCGATAAAAGCAGCGACAATAGAAGATCGAGGATAATGCATGATCGCCAAAACTGGTCACGGATTCCCATTACTCACAGCGAATGATTCGCTTCATCAATTTCAGTTGACCGATATAAAGTATGAAATAAAAATTTACATCCTCCATTGTTTTTCTTCCTTTTTCGCATAGTTACCAAGATGGAAATGAAGTCTGTCCACTGTTGCGTAATATTCTGCTGCCGTGGAACAACCGAGTGACAAAAAAAAGTTGAAAGAGCGTTTACATTATAAAATTCACCGAACGACGTGTTTTCTTAGTGCTTCAGAGACAAATGGACACCATCGTAGGCGCTGCTGCGAATTGTTTATCAGACGTGTACTTTTACAACCGAAACACTGCATTAAGTTTGAAACCGCAGAATGGGACACGTAGTAAATTTACATTGCTGTCGTGAGAAGCATAGCATTGGTTTTAATCTCATAATCTTATGTCTTATTTAACGTCACGAGGCTGGCGGATCTTTATGCAAAATAACAAGTTTTTAACCGAACGTATTTCTTCATTTAATAATTTTAATAAGCTGAGGAAAAATGGGACACGAAATGTATTTACATTGCAATTGTGACAAACGTAGCACGGTTAAGAGCACGGTTAAAAGTTTAATTCTTACAATCTCATATTTTATTTATCATTACGATAATATGGACCTTTATGCAAAAGAAAAAGTTTCTATGTTAACTGTATTTTCTCGTTTAACGATAGTAATAAGTAATAAGTTATGTTATAATGTGACAGTATTCGCATATTCCTCTGATGCAGCTTTCTTCGCAGCTCACCTTGTTCAGTCTACGAATTTTTGCATCGATGTTTCGAGAGAGAGGGAGAGAGGAGAAGTCTGCTGCGATTTGGCAAATGTTTTCTTTCGATTGCACGAACGTTTGTCGATTGCTTGTATAAATTTGCTGTCGTAAAAACCATATCCGAAGCCATCAAATCTGGCGATCTTACTGGCCAGTCAATATTGCCGCAATATACACAAAAGAATAGTACACTGAAAACATTTTCGCCAGAGGCATTTAACAATTTCGACACGTTCCTCCACCGTGTGGACGTTCCACGATGATTTGCCAAAGTTTTTAACAGTTGATTGACAAAACACGATCGACCAAACAAATCCAGACCAGCACTGCCGGCTAATTGAAATCGCGTGGTTGCTGCTGCCGCACTCGGTCGAAACGGGACAGTGTAACCAGCTATTAGTGCATTGCGGATCTTCGAACTGTGTATATATTAGGGGTACCCATAATTATTTGCAAAGAATTGGTTTGGCTTTAGTTCTATACAGATCGTTGAAGAGGAAATACGTATTCTTTCACAGTTTTCGGTAAAGCAGCCTGTGTTCCAAATATTCTAAAAATGTATAATTTTTTTTTACAACCCTTTAATAAAATGGCGGCGTCCGTACCTTCCGAGGATCATATTCGTCATTGCATACTTTTACACCACCGCAATAAATATTTTATAACATCTACAGATGTTGTGTCTTATGGTAGCTACAACATTATTTTCATATCTCAAGAATAACGTACATAATTTAATTTAACTGTGATTCTAATTGTAAGAAGTTCATCGGACCAAACATTTACCAATCAAAGCTATTATTATCAGTCTACCTTCGACTTCACTGTAATCCAATCGAACCAGCACTGAACCTGCAACGATCATTATTATAATCTTCGTCGCTCCCACCGAATCCACGCGAAACAAACACCGCGCACGGTCGCGGGCATTCATTCGGGTAATTATTATGTTAACGAAGAGCCTAGGGAAACTTATCGGCTCGGAATAATCGCGCGAATTTCAGGGAAACTTCTCAGGTTTCGTTCGACTCGCTTGTTCCCGGCGCAACTTTATTATTAGGTTAATTAGTCGCGGGGGCGCGCGAGAATTCCTCCGCGCCGCTAATTTCTACATTATCGTCCAATGGAACTTATACGAAACAAATACCGGAAACTCTTGGTATAGTGCGGGGAAAGTTTCTCGGTTAACGGAGCCCGATTCCTCCAGGTTGTATGAAAGATCCTGTGCCGGAAACCGTAGATTAAAACGGTTCAAACGAGCTATTGGACCCTGTAACCGTCAAACGCGATCCGCAAAGCCGTCGCGACATGGTTTATTAAACGTTGCAAATTGAGACATCGTCCGCGACGATAATTACGCGATAGATCGCAACGCCTTCGGCTTACATAATTGCAGAAATCCGCGAGAAAACCTCTGCATAGTAAATACATACACCCAACTCCCATTTTTTACATGCACATATATTTCCCTTTTTGTTAAATATAGTTTATAATTTCGTGGCAGAAATAAAACGATATATTTATCGCAAAAGTTTCGTATTCCCAAGGTTTAAAATTATGTTAGAAATTACGCGAATTGTAGGGTGTTCGCGTGGTTCGAATTCAATTTGAAGTTATCGCCATGCGTGCGATATTATAAGGGAATTTAAAAATTTAAACTAACAAAGTGGCGGACTCGTGTATCCGAAATTTCCAAATGGAAACGCGGTCGGCGCGATTAAATCTATTTAAATCTATAATCCATTAATCTATAATCGTGGTAACATCCTCAGAAAATAGAGAATGAAGAGACAGCTTTAATGGAAATCAATATAAAGAGCCGATTCGAGCTGCAGCTCATTAATATCTGCAGTACGTGGAACAGATTTCTATTTAATATCTGATATCGTAAATTAATTTGTAAATATGTAATGCACGCGAAGTTGCATACAAACGACGACAGAAATACTTATTGAATAATGATCATCCTTTAGACAATAATAATTACCGGATCGTTAACATTATCTGGTCGTTTGATTAACAAATAATAAATTACCAATGCGAATGTGTCGGCGTGCTCATGCATATGGATGTTGCCAATGATGCTGGACTCAATTAAAAGATAATGAAAAAGCGTAACTAATAGGTCGGTAACTGAGTTCGCGGTCTTCGCATGTTCTTCCACAGAATTATGTATGAAAATGAATAGTTCGTTTTATTGAAATGTGGCCGATTTGATGCGATTACTTTAATAATAATAACGACAAGTTTATAAAAATTATGTTATTTTGAACTATATCCATACGTGTATACAACATTTTAAACACCTACAATGGCTTAATGATTTTTGTGTTATAAATTGTCTACAATTGACGGCTCTAAATACCCATTTAACACTAGGTCGACGTCAAAATATTGGATTATAATAAATTTTTATTTACGATCATTGATATTGTAAAGGTGCGTCCATGATGTATTCAACAAATTTATTTATCTTTGTATATTGTAAAAAAAAAGATGGATAAAGAGGATAGACACATTCTTGTTATTTTTGTAAAGTAATGTGAAATCGTCACTTTTAGTGGTCCGTAAATCTAGTGTTAATTTAATACAGAAATCTGTATTGCCGACACGTTGCCGATAGAGTGTTCAAAGCGAGAATATCGGGAAAGAAAACACAGTAATGTGGCCAATTAGGGGGATGGGGGCGGAGGTAAACGATTCGTGAATCCGAATAAACCGTGGACCAGACCTTCAATCGGTGAATAGCGGAATCCCGATAAAGTGTGACTCGGCACGATGGAGGCTGGATCGGGATAAAGGAATGGGGAGAACAGAAACTTCCTCCGTTTGACTCTGATTGTGGAGGCTCGGCTAAGGAATCAGTTTCACCCGGCGGGATTACAATGAACAGAGAAAACGAGAGAGAGTGCGAAAGAATGAGCTGTAGGGACTGGAGAAGCGAACGCGCATCGAGTACTGAAAGCTCAATCAAAAAGCTTGCGACCCATTTAGGGGTTCGAGCCTTTTGTGTATTCGCGCCTCTTCCCGGTATTTCCGCGCATCTGACGGACTTCATCCGACGCGTTCTTCGTTAGGCAATGTCACCGTTCGCAACAAAAAAGAATGGCTCCACTGTCTTTCTTAAATGGACGCTGCGAAGGTACGGAGGAGGCTCATTCATTTCGGGGATCAGAGAAAATGGAGGGCAAATGGCTCTTTCACTGATGGAGCCAGTGCCGCCAGACAGGGGAAATTGAGGGGAATACAGTTACCCTGTCTCTGCCATTACCGGGTTAGTCAGGACGCAGGCGCAGACGTAACGCGAATCGGGTGCGCGCATTACGTCACGTGACCGATCCGTGGCGGAAGCGTGGGGATGCTTGCCGCCGGAAGAAGAGGGGAATAACGTCGTAGAAGAGGAAGAGTAGAGTGGGAGACAAGTCCTAATCTGGCGACCCTGGAGGCAGTCTTGTTGCGAAGAACAACGTGCTCGCTTGCTACACCATGAAGAAAGTCTTACAATAAAATGCACGATGGATTCTGAAACTAAAGGCTAGCTTCATAATCAGCCCGAATTTATTGTTGTGCGATCAATTTTTACGAAATCATCACAGTTTGAATGTAGGTAATTTTTCGGGAATCGGGTATTTAGTGTTCAAATACTTCTTGAATCAACTGTCGTTTCAATTATTAGCTGTTTATATTATATCCAATAAGAGGGTAAACCCCTTCAATATTTATAGTGAAAGGACTGTGACGAAGGTCTTTGAAGAGTAAGGATTTTAAAGATATTGACGCTAAGATATATAAAGGTTTATAGTTAAATAAAGAAAGGGCTTTGATATTGTTAGAATATCTTATGGGGTTGACTGAACACACAGAGATTCCATTATTAGCAATGTACAACTATATTTTTGGATCCTTAAAACAAAACCGCCCCCACCCAGTGTTGCCAGAAGATGCCCACTCGGGTATCTGTTTCCTCTTCTCCTTTTCCCCTTCCACTATCCTATTCCACCACCATGAGCACACTCCAACGTCCCCCACTAAGACCGTAGACTGGTCACGTGATCTGAGATGATGCTTGGTGTCCCACACAATTCCTGTCGCGCACGCGTAACGTATCACGTATTACTTTAGTCATCAGAGGGGGGTACATTGTATTCCCCAAAATTTTCTCAACCTGGAGACACTGTCCCCACCATAGCGCCCACTGTCCTCTTCCACTAATTGTAAGCGCCGTTACCAAGAAGAAAGGACGCTACGGAGGTACATATGGTGAGGCAACGAAGGCACAAGACACCAGCGAACGTGACGAAGATGCGCATTGCACGAAAGAGCGATTGGTGGTGGGGGGGGGGGGGAAGCAAGCGCTTGAGGGTCCCCTACCGTCCCCATGCCTGACCTAGACTATAGAGTTTGCATGTATTAGCTTTTTGCGAAAATTTGTTTCGTTTTCGATTAATACACACAACGCAAATTCAACCCAGATCTTCAGCACTAGGCTTGTGGAGCTCTACGCCTGACTATTTTATTAGGGGGACCCGTAAGTAATAAATTATTTTGAAATCTCAAACAAACTTTGTATAAAGTAACGAGGATGCGTCTATCCAAATTTTTAGTAATTTTTTAATAATATACACGCAAAGAAATTTTGTTGTATAATTCCTCGTGGATACATGTGAAACAACCACATTCCGATTTCTCACTGTAGACTCGGACAATTTTCATTTGCGCGTAACTACCAGTCTAATAATTACCAGTGGTAATCGGAAGTACTAATCAGATACGCAACCCGTTGAACTGAGAATAATGGCGGCGGGGCGAGAAGGGCAGATTCGTTTCAGTTAAACAGCGATCGATTGAAGCACAGCGATACCTTCGTGAACGGCACACTCATTAAAAGATTCCTCCCTCTGAAAGGGGCCACTAGACACGCAGAAACGGAGAGGAAAGAGGTTTTCCCTGTAACTTGGCCACCGATGGCCGGTGTGTCTCTTCGTGTTTGACTTTCGCCGCTCGACGCCGTCGTTTCACTTTCTCGCGGGATTAAATTCCATTAGAACTTTATCCGTGTGTGTGTGAGCAGCGTTCCTCTTTTCGTTTTCCCCTACTTTTTCGTTCCCCAACCGAAACGAGTATTCCTTGACCTCCATTCATAATGGAATTAATGCGACTCTTTCGATGGATATGCTCGGGAAAGATCGGAGTTCGAAGCCACGGCTCGCTTCGAGAGCCGTTCCTCTCGCTAATATTATAATTGCTGCGGAGCACGGAACCAAATTTTTAGAGTTTCCGTAAAAAGTCTCAGAAATAGACACAGTGGTTGCTCAGTAATCGCGAGTCCCTTAATCCATTTACATCGTAAGGAAGGATGAAAAATAATGCCCTTATCAATTTTCATTTATTATATCACCGTAGAAAAATTTCAAAAAGTGAAAAAAAACACTTGCAGTAATTTGTACGTATTATCACATACATGCATGTTATTGTTAATAACTAGACTGTGGATCTTTGTGCAAAATAAAAATGTTCATCGTTAATTACCTTTAAATTGTAAAGTAAATCATATAAAAATTTCTATCTACCTTTGACGACTTTAATAAATTGAAAATGATATATGGAAGTTTTTAAAAATTGCTTTAATGTATTTACTGTTTTAAATTACGTGCACCCATTTTTTCATAAATGCATAAAATCCGCAATCTAATAATAACAACAATAGACCAGCTTTATACAGTAAAGTACGTTGCAAATAAGTTGAAGAAGAATACAAAACTCCACCAGCCAACAAGAACATACACGGAGTACTCAGTCCGCTGCTCGATAAGTCCGCGCTCCGCCCAAAAGCCCCAATCTTCTCACTTATCGAACGTCCGCTGTATTTTCTCGCAAAATCTCCTAAGTTTTTATACAAAATAGTTACCATTGAACAAGTTACCTACAGATCGTAGGTAACTTGTTCAATCAAACCAAAATCGTATCGAGTCTTTCGAATCATTAATACAATATTTTCGCTCGTATTTAGCTCGCGGGAGCGCGCACGCGTCACTGAATATTCAAAAGTCAAAATCCGCGTCGGTCTTTATCGACTGCCGAAATTCTTCTCCCGGGCGGTTTTTCGAACGCAAACAGGATTTGATTGCACGTGCCCCAGTCAATTTCCGGAATGATAGTACGCGCTACCACATGACCTGATTCCTCAGGATGTAAATACGGCAACAGAATTTTATTAACGCGACTCCACAATGTACACGAGCAACGCACCCGCGAATTTTATTTCGACCGGTTTGTGTCCGTCCTCATGTTCAATTCATCGTACTGCAGCAATTTTTTTTCGTCCTCTTTCTTTTTCTCGTTTTGCCCCCACCCCTCACCCCCTCTCTTTCTATTTTTAAAGCTGGGAACCAGCAATATTTCAGCGACGTTCCGTCGACACATTTTAACTTATTCGGGCTTTCGTAGCGTTTAATTAATGGCGGCCACGCACGCTTGCCAATTCGACGAGGCTCGCTTTAATGACGAACTCTTCGTTTCCGAACGTTCGATGGATGTTCAACTGTCGAAATTCAGCCGGGTTGTTAAAATATATTAGGCCGGTGCAAAAGTAATTGCGGTTTTCGGTCTCGTATAAAATCGTATAAAAGCCTATTGTCAAAAGAAATTCAGTCCTATATGAGACAATGACCTTCAAGGTCATATAAGGTCACAAGTGCAAGAAGCATTTTGAATATTCGTCAAGTTACTTTGACGAACGAATCGTCTTTTCGTGATTAATATTTTACATTGTTTTGGAATTCTTGAAACTAATTGTTCTAATTCTTTTTTTATATGCTTTTCGTAATTTTTGATACGCAATAATAAACAGGTACGACAAAAGACAGAAATCGATAGATGAAGCATTGCACTCTTCGTTAATTTACTATTGCGGATTTTATGCATTTATTATACAAATGAACATGATGAAAGTATGGTTATTTTGCTGGTGTTTCTTACAATTGATGCAAACAATTTTCATTTGCATAAAGATCCGCAGTCTAGTAGATAAAATTGTCGCTCCAGAAAAATTGCTGATGTTTAAACCGATGAAAATTATTTTTGCACCTGCCTAACACCTGTTTTAAAAATCGTCTGCGTTTTATTATGGTCTCGCCTTCTTTTTTTTTTTTAATTAACCCTTGCGCACCGGTTAGGCAATTTCTAGCATTCCGCTCTTTAAACTAGAACAGAGTAGACGTGCAATTTATGGAGGGAGTTATTCATAACTCGTTTATCCTGCACGGGCATTTGTACGTGTTGCATGTAGATTAATTCCCACGTATTCTATGCAAATTAATTTCCTTCTGTGACAAAGGTGCACGAGGGTCGTCGATTTAACATGTTGACTGCTGCCGATGGTCATCGACAATTGCCGCTAACGAATCGTTTGAGATCTATTTAGATACCATTCTGACTGCGGATTCCACTTTTATCTCAGGATCCATTTTTATTTGATCTTCCCACTTGCTTTTCGTTTCTGGAAATTTTATTAAAATTAACATGGCTTCCTAATAACATTACAGTAAGATAAGTAACTAGCTAATGTAATATCGTTGACTGCATAATGATTATGCATAGTAACTGGACTCTGAATTTTTATACACATTTTTTTAAAAATCTTTTCCATACATACAATGTTTGGATCACATTTTTATTGTATTACAGTCTATATACAATCTTGCACAGAATTTCATTTTAATTCAACGTTCAGGAGAGTAAAATTCTTTTCAACTATCAAATGCAAAATATAGAGTCTAACAACATTATCTCGCGAACTAAACAATTTCAAAAGAATAAGTTCCCTATCAACTACAAATGCAAAATGTACAGAAACGTTATCTGGATCACGAGTAAAACAAATGATTCTCAGACGATGCGTAAAAAACTTCCGACAATGATGTTAAACAATTTTTTTGACCGCGTATTTTTGAAACGAACGGTTGATCGTGATTTTTGTGTAGTGCAAGTAGAGATTTTTGTGCGCGTGACCTTGTACGGTAACGCGTAGCTTGTATTTTTGTCCTGTGTCAATCCCCCAAGCCATTTACGCTACTTTTTCCACTGTTTCAAGCACTTCGAGGGAGGGGGCACACATTCTTTCATCGACACCGCGATTCATCAACGGATCAATGAGCTCTCATAACCGAAGTATTCTCTCATTAGCATCCTCCACCGACTTATTGTTTTCTGTATCGTCCCGTCGACATTCTGCCTGTTCTCCGAACCAAAATCTGCATCGCTATCCTGTATTTTCATTTAAGCTGTCCATCGATTTCGAATCAGTCAGAGGGTATTCTGGTCTGGAGTGTCAATTTTATCGCGTTTTGTTTTTTGTCGAGGATTTTTGTGTGCTGAAGATATCAGAATACCGTTTTTTATTCATTTTTTTCGGTTTATACAGAGTATTGCGCAGCAGCCATATCCGAAGCACTTCTGAGATATTTTTGAATACTAGTTTTTCAATATTTAACGTGAAAATTTGAACGCAGTTTTTGCAAAGCGTGATACTAATAATAATCGATAATGACGCTAATAACAATAGTTGAAACAGATTGTTAAAAGTCAATAATTGAATGACATTCTTGAATTATACTATTACTATTATAATATTACTATTAGTATGTATTTATTATTATATAATACTTGCAGTATATGTATTTTTCAATCCAAGATCGTGATTCATTTCTTCCTCTAGTAATTCGAATAATGTATCGATTATTAGATAGGTTGTTGCATACGCAATGTTTGATTTTTAATAGTAACATTAAACCGACATACACTTAATCTCTAACTAAATTTTTGGGCGAAAGTGTCGTTCTAATTCTGTCAACGAATTGCAAAAGCAAAATAATAACTTTTAATACTTTCTCTATAATCCCGACCAGTTGAAATTTTTTCAAAATTCTTTTTCCATGTCATGTGGTGAACTAATTGTTCTAATTTCTCAAAAGAAAAATCCAAATCGTCATTAAAATGTTCCAGTTCGTCATTAAAAATGTTATCGTCCGTATAAAAGTGGCCGAATATTACTGAGAATCACTGTAGATTCTAATGGGATTCTAGGTGTTCCTTGACTGGAATGCTTTGTAAGATTTGCAATCCTACATTCGGACATTTATAACATGATAAAGTAAATAAAATCCGCGGTCTGTTCACGAAATACATAAATACTCCGTAAATGACAGTGTCGTTGAAAAATTTGGTCCACAGTTTCTCGACGTGTTCCCTTTCTTCCAGGAAAATTCGCTTAGCAATTTTCACGATCGCCCGGGGATTCGCATATTCATCGAGGATCGCGGTGGTTCGAATAAAAACAACACCGAGTCGGGCGCATCTTGCATCTAATCGGATTACGCCGGACTTGATTTCGCCCGGTTTTACCCTACGTGCCGTTCGAGCCCATTCAAATTTTCATTGCGCCTGTGACCGCGAACCCGAATAGATCCCGAATAGATCTTCACGCCATAGATCTCCCATGCGTTGTTTCTTTTCCCTCTGGTTTTCGTTCTCCACCGATCGATTTTCCCCCGCTCGCAGACGCTATCAAATCATTGCTCCTTTTTTCACGTAACAGCCAGCAGACTTGTCTATCCGATTCGAGCTGCATTAGAGGCTAATTTAGCGGTGGGCCGGTCGATGGAATCTTGCCAGTAACAATTAAACGCTATTCAGAACTGTTTAATACGAAGTGGGATGAAAAAGAAACTCTTTGCCAGTTTGTGCATTTGTCAAGTTTCACCGACCCGCGAACGTCTCGATTTCATAAACAATTCAGTAGAGCCGCGTTCGCGTGGCTTTGCGATTCGTCGTTCGGCTCGAAAAAAAAAACAAATAGTGGGCGTGACGTTTTATTTTCGAATTGCGAAGGTCTGCCATGGAGACGTTCGAACTGCTTCAGCATGACTATTCCTCGTAACTTCTTCTTGTCTCCGAAGTTCGAGCTGCTACGAGTGAGAGGGGGAGGGGGAGGGTTCTATACGTAAAAATAAATCGAAAAAAAGGAAGAGCATTTTCTCGTTTAACGGCCTCGTTTACAAGAAAATCGAATTTAAAGGTCCGTCGGATCCGCGTGCTTTAGTGCCTATACGCGGCAAGTAGAATTGGTTGGTCATGATCAGACGCGTCAGACGATTCCTAGCTAATAGCACGCCTACTGCTGCATTTTCAGGCTCTGTTTTCACGAAAGCAAAGCTTTAGATGTAACACTATTATTGTATATTAATTGTATTATTGTATATTTTTTTCTTATTTTTTCATAAGGAATCACCTTGTGCCCGCTTGTACACGTTTCTCGGTGGTACCCTGTATAGGAATAACGAACCTAGTAGACCATACCGAGTTGACCTCACAAAGAACATTGTCAGAATTTTCTTTATTATTTAAAAAACGTCCCTCGCACGCTTTCTCTTACCCTCGGTACCGCTCTACGCTTTTGGATGATGTATGTGTAACGCCTCGGCGAAAGGTCATAATTTACGGCTAGAGTCCTCGCTTTCATCAAGTTCGACCGAGCAAAGAGTAAAACAGAACATTCTCTTTCGATCGACAGCAACTTATCTGGCCGCAGGACGTTCCCGAAAGCCACTGCTGTATCAACCCTCTCTTCGTCTCCATAAACGCTCATCAATCTCTTTTTCCCTCTCTCTCTCTTTCTCTCTCTCTCTCCCTCTCTGTCGAAAAAAGCTGGGCCGATTGAAAGACCCAAGCATTCGTGGATCGTGGAAGAGGGTGTGTGTGCCCCGTCCCCCGAGGGCAGCCAGCCCTTTGACTGATCGTATACCACCATCTCGGTGTTTCTCGTGTGCATTGTAGGTTGCTCGGATTCACGCCGGAGCTAGGACAACGGGTGCATTTCGTGGAGGGCACGCAATTTCCGTGCCGCGAAGACAAGCCAAAAAAGTCCGTTAAGTCGGAGGACAGGTTGGCAATACAAGCGAACGGTGTGTGAGAAAGAGAATAAACCGGACCAGTGGACCCGCAGAAGCACTTAGAGTACCCTCGAAGTACCCTCCGAGCAATCGGGATTGATCATTTAGTGTTTCAAGCGTCTGTTCCACGAGAATTTTCACTGCAGAACGGATTCGGAGGGTCCTGGAGCTCTGTGGAGCTAGTGGGCGTGGCGAGCCCCTCCCACCGCTGCGCGGAAACCGTGCGATTGGCCCGAACCACGCCTCTGACCCCACCCTCCGACCCTAGCTCCTCCCACTAGCACCAATTTTGCTCCTAAAAGTTGTACAAAGTGGTTTCCACAACGTGAAACGAAAATCACTTTGAGATATTAATAGAAGTTTCCGGGAACGAATTTCTGATTAATTTTCTTCGTGACGGGCATTCTCGGAAGCGCGTTATAGACGATGGGATCATTTAACACGATATATTCGTGGTTTCGTGCCACCATCTAATTCCGCGTTTCTATTCATTCAATTGCTTTTGCCTCTTGTGCTTCTGCGCCAGATTACGGAATATCGTGCCTGATGTTCTTTTTGATACAAAAGCGGGGAAATTGAATTGTGAAAGAAGTTAGGGTAGATTTACCGATCCGCGTGGCGTGGTGTATATGGCCTTTCTTCCTTTCGGATGTAATTCGTACGTTTCCATTACAACCGTAAAATAAATCTTGTTATTGTATTTATTTATTTATTTATTGTGCTACGCACGACCGAACTCGAAATTAGTAGGCAATATTGGCACATGAAATTCGTCTGTGACGGTGACCCGAGTTTAGAAATCAATTATTTCTTTAAAAGACCGCGGTCATCAATGAATAAATAAGCATGCGCTTTAATATTTTTAAGTAAACTCTTATGTGCTGCTTAAAAATAATGATTCACAATTTTGCACGAAAGATGTTGCTGTAGTTTTTGTTACACGTTCAGTTCGTTTTATATTTCATTTCTATTTGTTGTGTTTTATTCGTAGTAAACACATAAAACATTTTAAATGACTGCAATTTTGCATCTTGAGGAACACACCAGGATAGACTAGGTGATCTATTTAATAAATTATTACTTAAATTTTTTCGGTATGAATACAGAATTACAATCGACAGGATAAATGATCCGAAGAAAGGTTTCGCATTACTTTGTCAGTAAGTAGGTGAAGGATGCGTGTAATCCGTGTATTAAGAACATTAGTACCCATACGTAACTATATGGTAGAATCCAGACACCTAACGTCGAAGTTACATTCCAAGGACCTTGCAATGCAGTCTTAGAAACAGCTCCGTTCACCTAATTAGTCTTTACGACGCTCGTAACTATTTTAATAGCCAGACATTCGTTCCAAACGTGAGGGCCATGAATCTCTTATCTAATCGCACTTAATGTCACCATTTACTGCATCTTGTGTTTTACTTTTCAATTTTTATGGACGTCCATACAAGGGAGTGTAATTGTTCGCTTCCTGACAAAACCAAATAGCGTATAACTGTCTCGTGTTCCTAAAAAATGAAGATATTTTCGGACACCAACTCAGATTGCAAAATTTTATGCAATCGTATATTTTTGCTGGTGAATTTAAAGTTAGCGGAACTATTATGTACTAAATTCTGTTTTGAGCTCCAATAAATTGAGAACAAGACCAAATAGTGTTCGATTGTCTTAGATTTCTAAAAAAAGAAAATATCTTTAAAAATCAATGAATTTTATATAATTGTATATTTGTACGGATGAATTAACGTAAGTATATAAAATTGTATTCCGTCTTCAACAGCTTGAGATCAAAACCAAATGGCGTTCAATGATCTAAAATTCGTCATTTTGCAATTTCTCAAACGTTTCGCACGTAACAAATATAAAATTCGCCATTTCCTAAGAAAACAATAAGTCGTACGCGGCAAACGCAGTAAATAGGTACATGGACCGACGATTGCCAACAATTTTCAACGATTTTTGCGAAAGTTATTCAACGTTCGTTGCTCCGACCGTATTTTTCCATTCCCCGTTCGACATGACGCCTCGGTGAAAAAAAAAGAACAGCTCCGACGTGGATGGAATCTATTTTTTTTTTTCGTTTGCTTTTTTTTCGCCCTTGTTTAACTGACGGAACCGCAAACGCGGAATGCTCCTCTCGTAGGGTTTGGCAAACCGCGGAACAATATTCCCATTCGTGGTATCAGTTTTTTTCCACCTTAATTTCCATAGTTTTCGCCGATTGAAAGCGCTGAAGGCGCGCGCACGTCCGCGGTAAAGGAGAACCATGCTCTCCGAGTATGCTTTTGTAAACGACGCTAAGTTCGGTCTGATGGAATTTTCAATTTGCGAAAAATCAAACAGAAATTCAGAGAATTCCCCTCGGCGAAAGTAAACGGGAATTTTCTGATCCGATTTCATGATTGGCGAATCGTTTTTCGACGATCCACGCGTTTTTTCGAAATTTCATAGTTCATCATAAAGAAATTTCTCATTGTTTTCGACGTCGTTGTCGAGTCAATGAAACTATTAGCACCGGGAGATGAAATTTTATTGCATACCAGTTATGCGTCCGTCGTGGAAATTAAATTGCCCATTCAGGTTCCCCATTTGTGCATTTCATTCTGTCGGCAATCGCTGCTGAAAAAAAATATTCCATCGCCTGTTCGACGAACCGTTTTAATGAAACGGAAGGGTAATGGATTTTTGACATTTTGACTGCCACGATCCTAATTAACGCGTCGACACGTGTAATCATCGCTGACGAAGTCGAATTCGGGCAATGTTTATTTAGAGAAACGGCGACCGAAATCAACTGATTGCTGCAGGAAAATCTTCCTGGAACGATTAAAAGATCGAGCAAAATTGAACGCAGCTTTATTTTATCTCAGGTTCGTCGAAAGAGTTTCAATTGATTTAGTTTAATTGGTCCATTCGATTCGCGTACATCCCGTTCTAATAAAGTTTTATTCGCTCGAGGCATCGCGTAAAATGTTTAATTGCAGGAATAAATTGTGCCAGCCGTGCACGCACAGATAACGCGCCATTCGAAATACGACGCTGCGGATTTTTATACAACTACGCATTTGTTTAGACAGATCCAGGTCAACAGGGGTCGCATGCAAATGCGTTTCCACGTTTAAGCACTCGCGGCTCCGCGGAAATAAAACGAAATCATCGGTAAACACTGCTGAATAAATAGATGCATAAAATCCGCCGAGTAATCGTAATAACTCAGAGCTGCGGCGAGACATTTTATTATTCCCTCCTTTTCCGCTCGATTCCGCACGGTATAATTGATCAACTGTTTCGTATCGCCTGCGCCGATGGGGTCACGATTCTAAGGTTTTTTTTCAATTACGATCGATAATTGATACCGCACGGTTGCCCAATAAATAACCTCCGCGGTTTCATCGGAAGATCTTTTACGATACTTTCGAAATGAAAGGTTATTCGTCATTTATAAAACACACGGTCCAATAGTTCATCAAATGTTTTAATGATTATTTTGCATTCGTATACGAACAACGAGAAAGTGCATTTTTATTTATAAATTGCACGTGTAGTATAAAAGGTAATTCCTATGTATACGAATCAGAAAGAATTTGTTATATTCTATCATATGTTTTAACGTTTATTTTGCATTCGGATACGAACAACGAGAAGCTGCATTTTCATTTTTAAATTGCACGTGTAGTATAAAAGGTATACGATTTAGAAAGAATTTGTTATGTTCCATCAAATGTTTTAACGTTTCTTTGCATTCGGACACGAACAACGAGAAGGTGCATTTTCATTTTTAGATTGCATGTGTAGTATAAAAGGTAGTTTTCACGTATACGATTTAGAAAGAATTTGTTATGTTCCATCAAATGTTTTAACGATTATTTTGCATTCGTATACAAACAACGAGAAGCTGCAATTTCATTTATAAACTGCACGTGTAGTATAAAAGGTAATTCTGACGTATACGATCCAGAACGAATTTGTTATGTTCCGTTAAATGTTTCATCGTTTCATTTGATTCGGACACGAACAACGAGATTTTGAAAACGAAATTGTTCGAAAAATTTGGAAAAATCTTGCAATCGGAACGATTCGCATCAGTTTCTCACAGAAAATTGGAATACTATCGTGCATTTTGGCCAAGAAAAATTTCATCGAATTCCAGCTCTGACATCACAAAATCGCACAACTTCTAGCAGTTGGGGTTTCCGCAAAATTATTGGCGGGGCAGTTACAGCAAGACACCGGGACGAAACCAACGAAAACGAAAGAAGAGAAATAAAAAGAAAGAGAAACGGCGAGAGTAGCAGACACTGCCCGGGCCCGAACTGTTTGAGTTAAGTGAAAAACCAACGTTCCCGTCGGATGTCCCCGAATACGACTGTCGGGTTCTCGTTAAATTATTTCAAGGTATTTGCCTGAAACGGAAACCGCTCGCGCTGACATTTCAAATTTAATCGTTCGACTGCGCTTTTATTGCAGAACGCCGAGCAAGAGCGTTCTCCCTCGTTGCTCGGTCGCAAATCGAGATTCGCTAATAGGATGAACGTAATGCAGGTCGGCGCGTATAAATGGGCGGGCCGGGCTGAATGGGCACACTCCTGCGTGAATTTTAATCGGATATGACGCGATTTTGATAATTTCGCGGCAGCCACCGACGCGTCGGCTCAACGTCCGGGAAACTACGTTCTCGCGAAAATTCCATTTTCGAAGTGTGCACCATCTGTCTTCCTGGTACAGCGGCTTAGTCCATATCAGTATCTGAATGCCGTTCGAATTTTTTAAATACTGCGAACAGCATAATTGGAAAACACTACACTTCCGATTCTCGGAGAATTTTTGATATTTAATAATTTCGTAAAAACAAATAGTACGACCATGAGCCTGGACTCATTTTAAAGCTTGAAGCCTCTAGTTTCGCGGAGCAGTGTACCTTTTTCTCGAAGACTCTTTTTGCGATGTAGCAGCTGGTAAACCGAGGACCCATTTTTTCATAAAAGATACTGCATCTTTAAACAATAAAAAATCTTCAAAAAATAAAAAAAATTTTTTTCGTGACTGAAACTACCATAGTTTCGAAGATTGAAGCCTCCTCTTTGCAACGAATGCTTAAAAATTGATGTACGATTTTGTTTTCATTGTTTTATAGAACAAAAAGGGGGCACAAGTTCTCAAGTAACTTATAGCAGTGTAAAGTTGGCGGCGCACCTCTCACTCAAAACTCGATAAAACGACTGAAAAAAATCTTACATCAATTTTTAAGGTGTCGTTATAAAGAGTAAACTTCAGTCTTTAAACCGAAGGTGATTTCATTCGTGGGGAAAATTTTTCAAAGTTTTCACAGGCGCGTCTCTGGTTTATCGCTCTCTACGTCATGAAAAAGTTCTTAGAATAAAATAAGTCATGGGTTAGGAAACTAGAGGCTTCCAGGTTTGAAACGAGTCAAAATTTATTGTCGTGCAATCATTATTTACGGATTTCTCAGTGTTTAAACACTTTTTGAGTTCATGCGGTTCGATTATTGTAAAGAATAATAATATTAGGTCTACCGGAAAGTTCTGTCCGATAGTGCCGCACCAAGTGACACTACAAATTGACTTCGGTTGACTATCTCTTCATATCGTTGCATTTACACACATGTAATCTCCTAAAACGATGGAAAGTATATTCTAGAATAAATATTATTAAATATATGAAAATTGTGTTCTTTTCTTTCTCAAAAACGGACAGAACTTTCCGGTAGACCTAATAATAATACTAATTTAGAAGCGATTTTCTTGACAACAAAGCGCCGCGTTAAGCACCATTACGAATTCAGTGCAAACTAAGTATTATGATTAGCATGCCGCGAACGTATTATAGTCACACGTTCCGCGTATAATGTTTGTTAGTCGCGTTTCATGATGGAATGCCGCTGGACTTCGTGATTCGAGCGTCCCTCGGAAGCTTACGAACCCGCCTCGCAAATTTTGATTTACTCGTTCCGAAACGATTTATTTTTTTTCGGACGATGGTCGCTCCGTGTCGTGGAGATAAATAAACGACTTCTGTTAATTGCACCCGTGTAAACGTTGTTCCGCGAAAAACACGATAATTTTTCTTTTTTCGTTCTCGAGCTCCCATGCGTACTTCTCTATGCATTTATGCCACGTGCAGATTTGTTAGTACAAGGAACAGTACTCATCAATAAGAACCAACACCGTTTTTATCTCATTTTTATAATTAGAAATTTGTTACTAGACGAGGAAAAATTGTTCCCTATTTTGAAAATTAGAATTTGCATGGAAATTTGTTGTCTAATAATAGCAATGCACTTACAGAGAAATTCAAGTACTAACAAATTAACCTTCTGCACTCGAAGCTATCTTAACTCGAAAACGAAACATTTCTTTAGACCTAGAATATTTCCCATCCATATATTCTTTTTCATGTTATACATACGAAAATGGTGCAATTTATTCGTACAATACTGAAGTGTTTAATAATTTATTAAATACAAACAAAAAAAAGTATGGAATGACGAATAAGATCCTCGGAAGGTACGGACGCCGCCATTTTATTACAGGGTTGTAAAAGAAATTATACTTTTTAGAATATTTTGAAGACAGGCTGCTTTACGTGTCTCCTCTTCAATGATCGGTACAGAACTAAAGGCAGAACAAATTCTTTGCAAATAATTGATTACTGATGGGTACCCCTAATAGCAAATATTTTTTACGAACACACGTGTCATTTGGTTTTAGTGCGTTTAGTATCGAGCTCCTTTGGCGGTTGAAGCACACGGGGGCAAGACTTCCGACAGTAATTTCGCATCACCATGTAGGTTTCTTGGCTGCGCACATATTTATGCGTGTTGACAGTGCATAAATAGAGGGCGCGGGTGGCGGCAGCGTAATATATTCACGTGCGTGAGGATTAAACGGAGCGGCATGTAAAACAGGTGAACCGAGCAGGAATAAAGAACCGTGTAGATATAGATATATATATACATATATATATACGTATATAACATCAGCATTACGTATGCGCATAACTTACTGCCAACCAGCCTCGACATTTTTGCAAATATAAATCCGTGACTTCTTGGGAAAGCTCTCGCGTGTCTCGTGATTTGTGGATCGTTCGATGCATGACGCGATCGTTGTTGACTCATTTCACTATACCACCGACCCGACGCACACCTAACCGATCGAGAACGGACTGTGTTTATCTTTCCATCCTCGAAGCCTCCATCAATTTCATGAAATTATTTAAACATCGGCAGATCGCGATTTTTATTTATTCGGAGGTCGAAAATCATCGGTGCGGATTTTATCCGTTTATGACAAAGATGCGTGGGTACAATTTTAATAATTCCAGAACAGCGATATATTTTGAATGTATCAAAATTACTAAAGAAAAAATTGGATGTGGATTTGATTCTCATCTATTGGCAATTGAGGCAGATCATTTTTATTTTGCATATAGATCTACAGTCTTAATGATCAGTGAAGGATTTTATGCGTTTACGTCAAAATGTATTGGCCAAATTTAAAACAGGAGAAAAATTTGAATAATTGAAGAACAATTATTATTGTATTAAAATCATTGAAGAGAGCATCGAACGTGTATTGGATCATTTTTATTCTGCATAAAGATTGGCGCAATTTAAAACAGGAGAAAAATTAGAACAATTAACTGATTGCAAGGAGTTTAATAGGAATTACAATCAGTGAACAGCTGGTATCGTTCAGATCGAATCGAATCATTCCGCGGAACGATCGCTTAGGAAAAATGAAACGAGCGTTCGCAACGCGCTGTTCGCCAGGTCGTCGAGCGATTAGATTCGATCTGAGACAGCGCGACGACCGTGCGATTTTCTCAGAAGCTCTCAGCACTTCAGTTTCAGTAAAAGTCGAGCGACGGTTGAAAGAGAACCAGTATTTTACGTATCGATGGACTTCGCTCGCATTTTAGAACGGAATTACCCCATTCACCCAAGGTTTATTGATTGGCTTTCCCTTGCTTGTTCTTGGTGTAGTTCCAACTCCGGTGGTTCAGCACCTTTCTGAAACCGATAACACTTAAACGGCGAGTTTATTTTTGTAAACGCGCGAAACTTTCGAACGATGATGGCGCGCGCGGAAGAAACTTTTAACGATTCTCCCCTCCTCCACCACCCCCTCACTCCCGCCCCGGTGTTATTCTTACTATTGTTCGTTCTTTCGTTCGTATAATGGCGAGAATGATAAAAACTCGTCGGGTATAAAAACAATCAATGGCACGAACATTACCGTACCGCGATCAAATATTAATACTTCGGGAAATAGATAGCTGGGAGACATAACGTTCCGTAATCACGCACAATCATAGAAAAAGCAAAGGTGTATCAATTTTTTATGCGACGGAGTTCCGGCGTGATTGAATGCTCTATTTTTGGAACGGAGAGATTCGGTAGTGGAAGCATTAAATTTAAGAATATCAATGTATTATGATCGATTTAATAAAATTGTTAAAAGAAGAAACACGTGGAACCCTATTTCCCATAATTCATGCAGAAAGTTTATAAAAATGAGGAGGTAAAATAGCAAATTATATAGATGTCAACGTGATTTCTTCAACTTATTAAAACGGTTGGATTTATTGTGTTTGACTGTTGTAACTGTTTATTATGTTTGACTTCTGTTCCTTCAAATTAATTTAAGACATTTCTATGTTGCATAAAGATTTGCAGATCATCGGTAGACTTTTATGAATTTTATGCATTCATGTCAAAAATGTGTTTGTGAGAAGTTATTGAACGAGTTAATTTCAAATTCTATATGCAGGCATGCTAGAAAGCCATACGAATTAGGTATACTTGGTACTCGGTAATTTTACTGTTGAAAGACCATTAATACATTGGAAACCTGTGATGCAACTGTTGCGTCATTTAGCATTGCTATCCAGTAGCTGAAGACGCAGCGTCTGCGTCATTGATTAATTCCACTATAATTAGTTAAGTCTTGGATTGTAGCTGGAAATATCGCTGCACAGGTGAAGCGAACTGTCGAATGAGATCCCCGAAGCGTTGCATAACAGTTGACTTAACTTGGATCTACTTTGGCCCAAACTTATCAGTCTTCCATTAAAATTTAAATTTTCTAGCAGGTGGTAATTATTATTATTCATTTACATTAACTTGAATGAGAAGATCAACGTTGGTGTCATAGAACCAAGTTAACAAATATAATTGATAGGTCTGGCCATGGCTGCCATAAAAATTGAAAATTTAAAAAATCTTAAAAAGTTTTATCCTAAACATTTTAAGTTCTTCCAAAATTAGACTACAGATTTTTCTTTTCGCATGGTAAGACACTAGTAAGTCGAAAATAATATTTCTGTCTTTCCCGAATAATTTGAATAAATTGGAAAAAATATATTAACGTCCATAAATTCATAATTCACCAATGCAACAAAGCATGCATTTATCAAAAAATTCTTTTACTCTGATCTACGGAATTTAATATTCAGAAATTCCATTTATGTTGAACTTTATTGCTTTTAATGCTTCTCAATGCGAACTTATTCGCACCAAAATAGTGTTAATCGCAGCCATTGTTATTCAGAAATGAAAAATTTTGTCCGCGCCACGTGAAAACGAGGTAGAGGCAGGTATAATGATGGAATTAGTGGAAAAAGCGAAAGAGAGGGACGAGTCTAGTTAATGTCCTGTGAAAAGACTGCAAATGAGAGACAATTGTTTCCTGCAACGGTGTGTTTTCCTTTTACGAACTGAAAATGCTTCGCGATGCTAATCGGTCGTATCGATTATTCTGCATAGAAATGAGGCTACTGCAATCCGGTCCGAGTAAAGCAGTCCGACAGAAAGCACCGGGCAACTATGTATTAATCGATATCAATTATTATTTAGTAGCTTCGTTTCTCAAGATTACCGGAGTTCGTTCCTTTCTTTCGCGGTAATCGATCACCATTGGCGAAAATAAAAAAGCGTTCCCGGGAAATACGCTGCTTTGTTCGGCGATAATTACTTGCAATTACACTTGGCGACGTATTGCGACTGTCACGTTGTGGTTTTATCAAGATAGAAGACTCCCGTGGCAACAGATTCTTTATTAACACGAATCGAATGTTAATTAGATGCGAAATAGCTGACCCAGTTCACGTTCTGAAAAGTCAAATATATCTAAAGAAAGTACATGACACTTCCCTAGTAATATTCAAAACATCCCGCATAAAAGCGAAGATCGGTAAGCCTGACGTCTATAGGTCGAACAAGAATGAAGAGTGGGAGGTGATGAGGAGATTGTGATCAGGAGAAAGGAGCAGAGTGAATAATAAACATTGAATGTTGTTTTATAATGTTCTTTCTTTTGGGAAAGGTTATAAATAATCAAACTGAATTGTTTCTGTGTAAAATCAAAGAGACAATATTCATTGTTCATTATTCACTCTGTTCCTTTCTCCTGGTCACAATCTCCTCATCACCTCCCACTCTTCATTCTTGTTCGACCTATAGATGTCAGGCTTACCGACCTTCGCTGTTACGCGGGATGTTTTGAATATTACTAGGGAAGTGTCATGTACCTTCCTTACATATATCATGGGACATTATTACAGTGAGTTTATTCTAGCCTTTATTAACAGGTTTGCGGAGCAAACGGTGTTTTATTTCGGTAGAAATCAATGTTTATATGAGGACCTTTATGCAAAATTGTCTAAGTTTATTTTAACAATACGTTTACGAAGCACTCAAAATTATTATTTTACATTGCTTTATAAAAATAACATGAATGTATTTGTTAAAATTTGTAGCCATCTTTTGAATAATATATACCCAAACAAATTAATTTGTTAAATAATTCCTCGTGGAGGTATCTTTACAATCTCCATATACGTAAACTAAAAATATTAGAATCCATCATTTTCACGGGTTCCGTAAGTCTAGTGTTAAGAAAAAGTTTTAATGTGTAGAAAATAATACAGGAACCCTTTTTAAATTCATAGAACGTGTTTTCACACGATTATGGTTCTTACTTTTATGTCTTCCACTTATTTTTGTCATAAATGCATAAAATCCGCTGTCTGTTCTCTACTTCTTAAGAGAGTTAAACAACAAAGATGCAACTCTCTAATAGTCTTTTTAAAATCGAAGATTATAATTCAACAAATTTTTAGAATTAACATACTGCGACAACTTGTCCTAAAGTTATTGTTTACAATAAAATTATCGAGATTATTTTACGTACAGCTCAGGCACTGAAAAGCTTGTTAATAGGTTTCCGGTCGGTGAAGTGTAAGAGTAAGTAAGGCGAAGCAAAAATGGTTGGCGTGTGCTTCCAATGGGTCCGATTGTTTAAGAAACGAATCGATATTAGCAGAGCTGAAGAAAGAAAAACGGTGGTTGGGAATTCGCGAAGAAAAGAGGGTCGGTGACGTAACCAATCTGTTCCGACATCAACGTAACGACCGCCATTACGAAATCTTCGTGTCTGGTGTTTCTGTTTCGTGTAGAGCCGCCTGTTCTTTTCTTTTTTCATTCTTCGTGTCTCCTATCTGATATTTAATTAAGTAACGTCCACTGCCACAACGCCCACGGAATCTGCGTTTCGGACGGTTTCGACGTCGGAAAGGTTGCAATATAAATATTACAGCGTGATTACGGTTTGCACGAATTCTCCGACGGAGTTTCGTTGTTTACGTAGAATTTCCCAGGAAACGTGAACGGTCCCGTAAATTGAGAGGCACCTGTATCTGTCCAATTAACAACCCCTTAGGCTGCGAGCCGCCTCATTAGCCTGCGAACCTGCGGATTCGTCCTGTGTATAACATAAATAAAGATGAGTAGAATACGATGCAGTGAAAAAAAAGTTTGACCTTTTGACCTTGAGAGTCAAGGTCAAAGTTAATTTTGCAGTAGCTTTCTTACATCAATTTCCACCGAACCGAGGGTGTAGAATTTTTAAGCACCCCTTTCGTATCTCAGAACTGCTGGAATTTTCTATACTATTCGTTTGTAGATTAAAATGGCCGCTAAATGGTTAGTGATTTTTATAGCTGACAGCCGTTTCGCGGTTGGAAATTCGTGGGAATTCACGGACTCGGAGGCTGCTTGTTTGGCGAACGATGCCGCGACTTCTCGGTATTTCGAGGACGGAAGAGATCTTTGCGTGCACCCGTTTCAATATTGTCGCGTCTTAAACAACTCCGGGGCAGTCAGGAGCACGCTGACGTCGGGGGAACTACCTGCAAACGAACGTCGGGAATTTGTGCCGGCGGTGCCGAGTCCTGACAAATACGTGTGCCCGGGGTAACAAGGTTATTAGGTCTACGGGTATGCTCTGCAGTTTGTCTTGTCATTAGTTATTAGCAGACCGCTGACCTTTAGGCGAAATACAAAATTTTCCGCGTCGATTGCAGGTACTAGAAAACGAACGGGGAGATCCTTTCTTTAATACTTTCAACATCTCAAAAAAGCTCGTGCCGTTTGGCCCAATTTGGAAATAGTTATTCATTTTTAAATACTTTTTACACTGACCGTATACTAAATTTGAAGATTGCGATAGTAACTGTAATAGCAATAATAACAATTTGTTTTGTAACAACCTGAACAAATAATACCGAAACATTACTCCCTCCCTCCCCCTCTTGCTACAATTTCCATTCCGTTGCATTCAAAAGAGAACTCTATTTTTATTTTTCCTCCGGGGAATTGCAATCGGAATTATTTGAAAAGTTCGTGGTTTTTATCGCAGTCAATTGAGCGCACGGCTTTATATGCGCCGAAATATTTGCAACGCTTCCAAAGCAACAATACTCCTGATGGGAAAAATGTTTGTGTAATTCTCGGTTTTGCGAATCGATGTATCGCAACGGAAACCTTCGCGTGCGCTCTCGCCGTTGCAAGAACGACGGCGAACAATTGTTTTTATTTTCCGAGAACGAGTTTTTGTCGTAACGATATTTACTGTTCGCGAGTCACTGAGTACCAAAGAAACAGTTGCGCGTCGGGTCGCCGGCGTCCGTTTTGAGTCGTAACGAGGATCGTACGGGTTTTTGCAAGTTTGTTGTGCGCCTTCCGCTCGCGCGAAATGAACCGAAATCGCTGGGGCAATCAAGAAAATATCGATTTCTCATGAAAAATACATCGGCGACATAACGAGGAGTTTTGCATGTCTGCCCGAGTACTTCGCGAACGCGACGATTGCGCACGAGAGACCTGGCTAACACGTCTGACTATTACCATGCTGTTTCCACTTACGGGTGACATCAGCAGCAAGATGTGTTCCGAGATGGGCATATTTGAAAAGTAAAATGTTTTGTGATTGAATATTTTTGTTTTAATAAGATACTGCTTCAAGATTTATTTAATTTTTTAGTTTTACGTCTGCCCATTACTGTGTTTTTCTACTTATCAGGATAATATGTTAAGGGATGGATACATTTAAAGTACAATGTACTTGAAATAGTAATTGAAACACTATTATATAGCTGAACCCTGTTTCAAGATTTATTTAATTTCTTAGTTTTACGTCTGATCATTCCCATGCTGTTTCTACTAACTGGTAACATCACAGCAGAATTATGTGTTCAGGGATGGGTACGTTTAAAGTACAATGTATTTTAAATAGTAATTGAAACACTATTATATAGCTGAACCCTGTTTCAAGATTTATTTAATTTCTTGGTTTTACGTCTGACCGTTACCATGCTGTTTCTACTTACTGGTAACATCACACTAGAATTATGTGTTCAGGGATGGGTACATTTGCAGTAAAATATATTGGAAATAATAATAAAAGTACTCGTACTTAAATAAGGCAGTATAGATTCATTTCATTCTTTAGTTGTATACAGACGAATATTTAGAAATTCCGTATACTTGAAATAAAATATATTGGAATTGCAATTGAATTATTTTGATTGGACTAAGATACTATTTCAAGATTCATTTAATTTGCTAAATTAATACAGAAGAATGTTTAACAATGTCTACTTATTACACATATTGCTAACGCGTCTGACCATCACTGTTTCCACTTTCTGCAAACATCAGAACAGTATGAATAATACGCCAATCGATTAAAGTAAATGTAGGAAATAAATATAAATGTTCACCTTCTTGGTGAAAATGATTACAATTAAAGAAGAATTAGCATTGTGTCCAATTTTGGAAATATTCGAACGGACAATTTTGACCAATTATTTCCAGGAACTAGTGATCGCATTAAACAGTTACAACCATCTACCCCCGTTTGTACTCCGAATAAATCAACCATTCAGAAACGTCATTTGCACCCCAATCGCCCACTCAATTTTTCCGAAACTCCAGGAACAAGCAAAAAAAGGCAGACCATGCGAACTGATCAGGCTATCCCCGTCGCCGTAAGCCAAAAAACCGCAAACCCTTCGCCACAACCCTCGATCCTGAGGACACGAGGTTTCCGGAAGCGGTATCTGCTCCGAAACTCCCCGCGGCCAATAAAAACACGGTAAACTCAATGTGCTCGAGGGGTTGGTTAGCGAAAAGAAAACGAAGGGAGGAAGGACGCGAATCGAAGAAGATGAATACAGTAGACGGCGAAGGCGAACACTATTATTTTCAATAAAAAAATGATGAATGGTTTGATGACACAGTAGACTCCAGCGTAACGCGACCAAAGAGCATCTTAAGAAGCTCGAATAATACGAAAGGATCGCTGTGTTCATAGTGTTCATCGTGCCATAGAAACACAGAAAACATATAATGTAATATTACCCATATATTTCAGTTCAATTAACTGGCTTATCTTAACAAAGTCTGACTGTTTACACTTTTATACTGTTTGTGTTAAACTTTCGAAAAAGAATGACTCCACCGTAAAGATCAAAGCACCGCGGACAATACGGAATCTCGGTTGAACGGGACTCTGTATTTGATTTGAAAAAAACTATTAAAAAATTTCTGGTAAACAAAGTATTAACCCTTAGCATTCGAATGGTGACTGTAAGGCACCACTAAAAATTGCTGTATCATTATTCAAAATATTGTTTAAATTATCAAATGCGTTTGATAAACATTTATATAAAATAATAAACATTTCAGTATTGAAGGAGTAAATTGCTCCATTTTTGTATGTATAACATGAAAAAAATATATACAGGGTGGCCCACATAACCCTTAACAGCTCAATATCTCGAAAACGATGCCATCGATTTTAAATTTCTTGATCTTAAATTGCATGAATCTGAAGGGCCTTTCTAATTACATAAGCGTGAAGTGGCGCTCCCTTTTCCTTTAAAGGGGGCCGGGATACCTTTATAATTTTAAATGGAACCCCCTATAAAACGTTATATATTTCGATTCTACAGGAAAAAACAAGTAAATTTTGTCTGAAACATGTTTTTGTCAGATACTTCCATGATGAGATATAACAGTTTGAAATTTCGAGTTGTAGCTACTTACTTGAGGCGCTCAGAAATAGCGTTATGGGATTATACGCGCTTACCATTACACGCGATATAGAAGGGAAATATTCTAGGTCGGAAGAAACGTTTGGTTTTGGAGTTAACACGTTGCCACGTCAGTTACATATGACTCTGACAGTCATTTTTAACTAGGTTTAGAAATTCATTTTTATTGTGACATATCCAGATAAACCGAATTTGATTAGGATCTTTAGAATTCAGATGGGTTAAGACAGCATCCCTTATAATAAATTTTAAATTTCTAGTTTCATTAATTAAATTACACTGATTTTGTGAGAATCTCTGGGATTGATTTTTGGCACGTGTTAAAATAGCTTCGAGTGTAAAGGGTTAATATATCATCGTAAATGATATATTAATAACTCCTAGAAATTTCGTTCGCTGTATCCGACCGCTCTGGACCAAGAAGCGGACCAAAAAAAAAAATAAAGAGCACGACAGACAGAGAAAGAGAGAGAGAGAGAGAGAAAGAGAGAGGGAGAGAAAGACAGAAAGAAGGAGAAAGAAGAACCATAAAGAGGGGTAGACTCCACACGTGTCTGCCCTTCCTGCGTCACACGTTTTCCCCGATACTCGACCGCGTAGCGCAATCTCCAATTCGTCGTCGTCGCATCGGTGTTCCTCATTCCCCAGTCTGTACACACTCTATCACACAGACATGCTAACAGAGTGAAAGAGAGGGAGGAGAGAGAGAGAGAGAGAGAGAGAGAAAGAGAGAGAAGGAGAGAGAAAGAGCGAGAGAGAGAGGGTGGTGTCAGAGGGCGCATGTCTGACCGAAGACTGCTAGGAGAGAGAGAGTAGGAGAGGGTGGAAGCTCTCCTAGAGGGAAAACGAGAGGCCAGTGTTGAACCCCCACCTGGAATCTCTTGGCGTTCGGCACTGCCGAGCCCTGGTCACTAGTCCGACCAGTCTACCCTGTCACGGCACGTCACGCGTACTCGTTTGTTCCGCGGTCTCCTCTCTCTCTCTCTCTCGCTCTCTCGCTCTCTTTCTGTCTGTCTCTCTCTCTCTCTCTCTCTCTCTCTCTCTCTCTCTCTCTCGCCCACCCTCACCCTGACTCCCGTACTCGTGGTCGATCGAAAAAAGAAACGTAGACCGAGAGCAACGCACGACACACACGCGAGAAAAATCGGAAAACATAACCAAACCACTGCGACGAAGATCGCGCGCAGTGAAGAACGTGAAAGATCGTGGAAAACGGTCCGCGTGCACGCGTCACGAGGACTGGACCAGTCGCTCCGTGTTCGATGATCGATCGACCACGATTCAGACACGTTTAGAATCCGGTACGGATTCGGAACAAGTTTGAGGGAACTTCGATCTCGAGGGAGTCCGAACGAAGGTGCTGCGAGAGACCGGTGGCTGTTGAACCTTCGCCCGAGGATCTTTGATCTTTGGGCACCCGCCAAACGCGGAGGTGTGAAGGTTCTTTGATTTCTCGTTGTTAGAACGGAGCGGCGGCGAACCTTTGCCCGAGGATCTTTGATCTTTCGGGACACGGGAACCGGAGGAAGAGAAGAGTCCGTCGAGGAGGAAGAGAAGAACGTTCGACGAGGGGTCTGATCGAGAGTAGATCCTGGATCGTAGGGCCGAGAGGTCCTAAGAATCGGTGATTTTCTTGCGATTTGTGAAGTGAACGCGCGAGAATTCGTACTTCGGTGTAAGTGCTTTAAAGTAGACTAAGGATCTTACGGAGAGCTTAGCGTGGACTTAGGGTTTGACTTTGAACAGTGCTGTTGGGACCGAAGGTCTTTGATCTTCGGACATCTGTGAAGTGGGATGGAAGAACTGAAATGTTTGTGTTGAATATGTTCGAACGTTGAACTTGGGATTTCACTTTTTAAAAAGTGTCTTCAGCTAGAAGATTTTATGATCTTGCAGACACCGTTCGAACTTGGGATCTAACTCAGAGTTATTGGACAGCAAACCGAAGATAATCGATGTGTTTGGCGACTTCTGAAGTGGATCCAGTGAGAACCGAAAAGTCTAACACGTGTTGAATATTTAGAACATTGCACTCGGTGTCGACATCCAAATTTGAGATCTAACTCTGAAAAGATCTGTTACACTTTAAGGTTCTGAGTACCTTCGATCTTTGGATATTCCTCAGGTGAATCAAGCTTCCTGTTTCGCTCAGTTCTTCAACCGAGAAGACCAAGTGTTGAGTGATCGAAACATTGGAGTCGGTGTCCAACTTATAAAAGTGTCTTCAACGACGCCGACGGTCTCATAGATACTATCAAAATTGGGACCTAACTGAAGAGAGCCATTAACAAGCCCATTAACATCCTATCTTTGATCTTAGAGCACTCGCTGAGGTGTCCAAGGAAGAACATTACAGACCAGTGACTGTCGAACAATTGCTTATCGAAATTCGGAGTACAATTGAATCCGATGATCCTGAATTGAGTCCACCGACTGATTTGAACGTATCACGGTAGCACGCGGTTAGGGTCCTCGCACAGGTTTCGCACGATCTCCTGACGTTGCGATGGAGATCACCTGAGCTGGATCGCGCAAGTTCGGTGAAATCGTTGCAATTCTGATCGCGGGGGAATTGCAGCTTGTCGCGCCAAGAGGAATTAAGTAACGGGCCTGTAGAAGAGGCTGACTCTGCCGATCGATGCTGGTAGTCGAGCGGAGGGAAAGCGAGACGAAAGCAACGAGCCAAAGGTTGACTCACGTGCGTCGAGGTCCGCCGAGGTCGTCGACGGTTCTTCCTGTCGGACGGTGACGCGTAACCTTCGACTATGGTTCACGCGTCGCTGCTCAATCAGCCCGACCAACCCGTCACAGGCCCGATCACCCTCCAGGAATCAAGACGCTCTTCGCCCGTTGGATCGGGAGAATCGAACGTTGTTGCGGTCATTCGTACAGAGATCCTGGCTCCGAGGATACGGGGATCAACCGAGGGATCGGCCAATCAACCCGATCCCGTCTAATTGGCTCCTTTCGAACGAGGGAGTATCAGCTGTTCGAAGCTCGACCGATTAGCGGCTTCGCTGCTCCTCGGGACTCGATTCTTGAGGTTCGTGGGAATCATGTGAATTCAGTGGTAATTGCTGAACTTGATGATCCTCGATGGCTGATGGACGCAATTGACTGTGGTACAAATTTTTCGAGGATTCGGATTCTAGAGGATTCATACACGATTCAATCTTAGGAAGAGATTCAGTCTGCAGAGAGTGGAGCGCCTCCGTGATCAAAGAGCTTGCGATTTCGGGGGCTTGATAATTCGGAGAGCTCGTGACTTCAGAAAGCTTACGACTTCGGGAAGTTTGCGACTTCGGATAGCTCGCAAATTTCGAGAGCTTGCGAATTCGGAGAGCTCGTGACTCCGGGGAGATTGTGACTTCACGAGCTTGCGACTTCGGGGAGACTGCGATTTCGGGAGCTTGCGAGTTCGGATAGCTCGCAAATTCGGAGAGCTTGCGACTCGGGTGCTTGGCAATTCGGAGAGCTCCTGACTCCGGGGAGATTGTGACTTCAGAAAGCTTACGACTTCGGGATGTTTGCGACTTCAGAGAGGTTGCGATTTCGGGAGCTTGCGACTTCAGAGAACAGGATTTCGGGGAGCCCGCGATTTTGGGATGCTTGCAGCATCAGAGAGCTCCTGTAATCAGAAAGCTTGCCTTGTCGGAGAGCTTGGAGCTTCAAAGAGCTTTCATGATCAGAGAACTAGCATCTCCAGAGAGCTTGCGTCTTGATAACCGCGGTTGGTGTGCGCTTCGATCGGTTTCGAGGAGGATAAAGGAGCTAGACGCCGCGGAGCGTGCACGCGATTTCGTTGGAGGCGGTCCCACGTGTTGCTCGCCGGATAAAATTGCAAGGGTTCGTAACGATCGAGGCGAGGAGGACACCGCCGAATAAATTTCATCGTTGGTCGGGGGCGCGCGCGAGTTTAATTTGCGTGAGTGCGATCATCGGGGCGCGGTGATGAGGAAATTCCGTCGGCCGGGTAAGGCGGCTTAAATTGCAAATTCTACGCGGCACTCGGGGACACGTCGCCTATATCCACGTGGCGTCGGATGTGTCCCAGATCGGAATGTAATTTTAGCAAACCCGGAGGCCCCGGGTCTCTCCGTCGACCAGCTATTCGGATCCGGTGTCTAGAGAGAATCTGGAGGCGTTAATTAATCCGAATGATCGGCGTGGCTCTACGACTCGGACCAACGTATAACCCCGGTTAAGTATCGACGAATCAGAGACCGTCGCGTTGCGATTCTCGAGAAATTGGTGAGCTGGAACAGTTTTGTTTAACAGTGAGAACAGTGAGTATTATTTCGAGAGTAGCAAGCGCTAGACAATCAACGATGTTCCTGTGAAGATGAATGTTGTACGTGCAGTTTCGGTTGAGTTAAACGCAGTCTGTACGACAAGTATACAGACTCGAAGAGGTGTTTGATGTAGAACTGTTCTTCGGCGCAGCCTCGTTTGAATATAGACGAGCTGGTATCAGCTTGTACAGCAAGTCAAGATAGTTAAGATTAGAGGTGTTTGAGCTTCGTCTGAGTAAACACGGTCTGCACAGACTCGAACAGATGTATAATGTAGAACTGTTTTCGGTGGAACGTCGTTCGAGCAAATACAATATGTACTTTAAGAATAGATTCCCGAAATGATATTTGACGTAAAACCGTTTTTGGTGGGGCATCGTCAAAAGAAATATCTCGTCATTCGAGCTAATAAAGTATAACATAGTTTTTGGTGGAACACCATTCGACTAAATACGATCCACAATTGCAGGTACTCGAGAAGGTACTTTGCACAAAGAACAAGACAGAGAACGGTTCCCGTTGAGACTTCAATCGAGTGGATACGATTCTCAAATACAGATACCTCAAGAACATTGTAAGGCGAAGAGTGCCATCGTCCGAGGATCTAAAGAAGACTATCTGAGTTAACGGTCGAGTTCCTCCGGCGGGATCGAAGAAGCGAAATTAGAGGATCGAAAGCGCAGAAGCCGGGGTGAGAAGCCGAGGTTACTTATGATGGGCTGCAGATCGGCCGCTAGATCGAAGGTGGCGGAAGGGTGCGGTCTCGGGCAGCTGGAGTCGGCTTCCCCGTCGCCGAGGTGTATCGATTTGATCGACGTGTGGATCGGTCGGAGTTGGCTCGCGCTAGATCGGGCCTCGATCCACCTGGAGGACACGGACGACGAAGAGGAGGACGAAGACGATCAGGTGTCCTCTGAGAAAGAAGAAGAGGAAGAGGCTCAGGTGTCCTCTGAAACAGAAGAAGAAGAAGAAGAATATCTGTTCTCTGTAAAGGAAGAAGAGAATCAGGTGACCTCGGAAGAAGAAGAAGAAGAAGATCAGGCGTCCCCTGAAGAAGAAGAACAGGACGTATCTCTTGTCAGACCATCATCCAAAAGTATCAGAGCGTTGCTTCTGAGGAGATAGTTGTCGCGTGAGGATGCAAAGGCTGCGCTCGACGTTCAAGCGGTCGAGGACCCCCACGGGAGCCGAGATGAAGTCGCAGTCTAGCCTCGAGGTGCCTAAACAGGTGCGCTCGGCGTCGTTCGACGAGATCCAGCTGGAAGCTAAGCGCCACGACGACACTCGAGAGTGTAGATCCGCGCGGACCACATCGTCCTCTTCGTCTTCCTGTTCGCCAGCCAGGTCGCAGGACTCTGCTCGAGGTCGTAGGTCGGCCACGTTGCGAGTACCCCAGTTACAAAGTGGACAAAGATCGAAGAGCTTCGACGTCTGCGAGAGGATCTATGGATTACCAGGGCAGACTAGTTTGGGTGGGATCCGACGGCCGGAGACGCCGACGATACAAGTGTCCGGTTGCTATCATTGTGCTTGCGTGGAGGAGCATAAGAGCCTGTACTCCAGCAGGGATGACGAGGATCCTTCGTCAAGGGAAGACGAAGCTCCCGACGAGGTCGATGATACCTCCGAGGACGATGAGGATTCCGAGCTGGAACAGAAGAGCGAAGGTAGCCCAGAGATCAGGGTCACTCTCACTACCTTCACCGAGAAGTTGTTCGACGAGGCTAGCGACGATCCGCCAACGGTCGTTGAATCTGAGCCTGTTGTCCAAGAGATCCAGGACACCCAGGACTCTGACGTCTGTGAAATCAGGGGCGGTTTGTTCCCAGCAAGGGAACGCAGAAGGTCCATTGCATCCCCTAAGCTGTCCAGGCAAGAGGCTCTCACCTCGTACCCCGGCGACCTACCGACCGTTGTCAGCTCGACGGAGGACGAAAAGAAGATCGACGACGACGATGACGACGACGAAGACGATAACGTCAGCGTCAGCAAGACCAAGTTCGTGGTTAGGGATATTTTCTTGACTGTGCCAGAGTTGAAGAGGGACCGTGCTGCTTCGGTGGATTCCTGTTTTAATAATAAAAATGGGAAAGGAGAGAACGCTGACACCCTGGCCGTTCCTCAGCAGAGCGTCCGTTCGAAGAGTGTCGACATTGTTCTGCCCACCGATGCGCAGACCAGGTACACCGCTCTGCTGCCTGGAACCGAGGCTAGACCGACAAGAGGGTGGGTACGTCTGGTGAATGGGACATGTCCCTTGTTCCGAATACTTGCAGAGTGTTTTGGTGTTCACGGGGAACTGTTCCCACTGCTGTTGCTCGTTTGTGTCCCTTCGTGCTGCTTAAAAGAGACTTCCTTCAAATCTGTTTAAGGCCGGATTCTCGTGTGAAGCAGGAAAATCGAATATTTTAACATTTTCTTTTTCTAGAAAACTGCCCATAGAAGTTTAGTATTTTATCGGCACAAAGTTTTTGCTTGTAAAAGCTAGAAAAGAAATTTTTGTCACTGGTACATCAAGATGTATACAATTGTTATTCTCTTCGGTAGTGCAATTAGCATTTATATCAGTCATCGAGTCCTAATAGATAGAAAAAGTTTCTTGAAATTGGAAAGCATTTTTAAGGTTCTATACTTTTAAAAAATCGATTTCTTGGACCAGTTACACGAGAATCCCCTCTTAGAGCTCATACAATGGACTCCCGAGTAGATTCCTCGAAAATTTCTTTGGACATTGTATAGCAAATTAGTTTTTCCAAGTCCATAAAGAATCTCAAGTCCTTTAGTCGACTTTTAAAAAAGGTACCCCATTTTAAAAGGCGCGTAAAGACTTTTTTGACTGACTGTACGTTTTCTGTCGTTTCGCTTCGTCGATGTTGCCATTTATTGTTTTCTCATCTTGCATTTTGGTTTGCTGTTTATGTCGTTTCGCTCATGTCTTTACTGCATAACGGTGTGAAACGATCGTATGAAAATCGTGGTGCAATTAGGAGAGTACGATTTCATACGAAAAGGTAGAATGAAAACGTGGAGGACAATTTTTCCTGAATCCATTTAATTTCTGATTTAAAAATTTCCTAGGCATATTTTCTATCATAGTCCTTCTGAAAAATTCTCTCCCGTGATTCAACTTTAATCAAAGTGGATTATGATTAATTGCCAGAAGGTGAGAAATTAAATTTTCACAGATAATCAATTTTGAAGGTGCAATATGTGCGCGCCAATGTTTAGCAAAAATTGGAGATTGACTTTTTACTGTTCGTATTTTTAATACAAATGTATGGGACTAATTCTGTAACATGTATATCGATGATTGCCACGTGTCAGATACATTCTCGACATTTTCGTGTGAAAATGCCAGGAGAAATAAAACGGTAATTGATAATCTGATTTTGCTCTGTATTTTATTAGTCTCTGCTGAAATTTGATACAATTTGTTAAGTAGTTATCGCGTTGAAAGCATTCATGTCACACTTTTCGAATACAGCCAAATATAATTGAACAAACTATATCTCAAGTATAAAAAATTTATTATGCCACACTTTAGATAAAAGAGCTTGATGCAATAAAATATTTTTAAAAAGTCTACTGAAAACTTGATCATTTTTGTATTAAAGGTCCTAAATTTAAATAATCGAGATTTAAAACGTTATTCTCCTATAAAAAAGCTTGGATGGAAAAGTTGTATGATATATGACAAATAAAGGGTGTATATCACTCACTATGTCTCGCTACAGTACGTAAAAGTGCAAGTTGCATTTTTCCCACGTCATTGCAGTGAATCTATCTTCGAGAGGCAGCGTCCTCCTCGAAAGTTTCACACCGGTTGCACCACGATGTCGAAAGCACCGTGTATTTGACAAATGTTGCGAATATTTTGCCGATGTTACCGAAGATAAGGCTTGAGGAAGTTGCAAATGCAGGACGATTTCACGATTCGCATGCTGGTTCATGTAACATTCGCGGCGATCTCCTTGAAGATTAATTTCACGATGTACCATGTATTAATCAGCTTAACATACCGGCTACATTTCATTAGATTCCAAAAACACGAAAGCGCTCACTGGGATCTTCTGTTCGATGATTAATCACGGTTTTATATGCGAAGAATAAATTAGTAGAATCCTGAAATACTGGGGAAAATAAGCAGGAGAGTCTCTGCACCTTTGAAGCATACTACTGCTTCATTAATTGTCTTAATCTCTCTTCAATAATTCCTGCAATCGTGCATCGTACTTAGTTTAGTACGCGAAGTATGTTTTATTAGAATCCTGAAATATTGGAGAAAGCAAGCAGGAGAGTCTCTGCTCGTTTAAAGCACAGTACTGCCTCATTAATTGTCTTAATCTGTCTTCAATAATTCCTGCAGTCGTGCGTCGTACTTAGTTTAGTACGCGAAGTATGTTTCATTAGAATCCTGAAATATTGGAGAAAGTAAGCAGGAGAGTCTCTGCTCGTTTAAAACACAGTACTGTCTCATTAATTGCTTCGGTGTCTCTTCAGTAACTCCTACAATCGAATTCCTTAATCCAATATATCGGGAATATTTTATTAGACTCTTGATATACTTGAGAATATAGGCACTGTATTGTCTGCATGTCTAAAGCACAGTACTGCCTCGTTAATTGTCTCGACCTCTCTCTCTCTCTCTCGAGTAATTCCTGCAATTACCCATCATAACTTAACACATGAGTTACATTTCACTGGAATCTTGGGAAAGTAGATAATATTAGATACTTCACAAGTAGTCGGAAAAGTAAATATTAGATTTGCTATATCCCTAAAGTACAGTACGGCCTCGCTGGTTGCCGTAATCCTGCTTCGGTAAATTCCTGTGATCATATATCACAAGTTCACGACGTTTCATTGAAATCTTGAATGTAAATGCCGAACTGCCAGAGTCCTTAAAGCACAGTACTACTTCGCTAATTGTCTTGAACTCTCCATGGTAATTCTAGCAATCACCCAACTTCCTCCACCAGTGACATTTTAAGGGAATCCTGAAATATTGGAAAAGTGAACGTTAAACTATTCGTGTCCCGAAAGTACGGTACTACTTCGGTGTCTTGAACTTTCCAGTGTTACCTCGCTAATTGTCCTGATCTTTCTTCGGAAATTTTTACAATGGCATATCGTAATTCAATCCACGAGAGATATTTTCATAGAATCCAAGATGATCAAAGAAATATTGAATTGTTTTTGTCTTCGAGTACAGTACCACCTCTCTCATTGTTCCAATACATTTAACTCTTCGCGTTGCTGTAACTGTTCGAAGAGTCCAAGTTGACGAAAGATGATTCGTTCTAGAGAATTTTGCAAGAGAAGCGGGCAGTTTCTTTTTATGATTTCGTTATCTGGCCCTTTAGGATGTCTGTTTTGTATACGCTCAGAATTGGAAATCGATCGTTCAATTCGTCCTGCGGATGCCGCGCGCGGGTGTAGCCGGTTTCAAACGCAGGATATCGAGAAAGACGCTTTCGAAGTTTTCTACACCGGTGTGTCTCGAGACGGACACATCCCTTTGCGAATTTTCTTCGATCTTCCATGCATAAAATAGAACAAACTCGCGCTTTCGAAGTATTGCGCTCGAAGATAATACAATTGAAGTGGATCGATTGTTCTCGTCCCTACAGGAAAATACTCGTTACTATTTCCGTCAGATTTGACACTCGCAAAATGCGCATTACAGTCTCGCACTTACAGAGAAAGAATATCAAATTTCTTGCATGTTGTGAAAAATTGCATAGTTATGCGTGAAACACGTGGGCAGCTCTTTATTAAATTCTCGACATATTTTATGAACGAAACATGTTTCGGAAAATGTCGTAAGCACGAAAACTCGAAGAAGGTAGTCCTTATTCCAGTTTTTAATAGCTGGAATATTTTCTATTGCGAAAAAATGGGCAATATAAGATAATAATATTTAATCAGTTTGGATTATTGTCGAAGACAAGATTTTTAAGCACCTTTTTTGTCATTTACTAAAATTGTTTTGGGGGTTAACAGATTTGCACGTAAACAAATTTTTAATAAAATGAAGCAAACTTTATTTTCTCTACGGTGTAATTAGGATTTTATAGGTGTTCAAGCTTTTGCAACAATATATTCAATTTTTAACAGTTCCTACCGGTTACCATTTTACCATTTCCACAATTTTTGTTGGGTTAACAGACCTACACGTAAACAAACTTTTAATAAAATGACAGCAAAGTTTATTTTATTTAGTAAATTTTTACCAGTTCCTATCAGTTACCATTTTACCATTTCCACAATTTTTATTGGTTTAACAGACCTCGGGGAAAGAGAAGCGGCGAGTTCCATATAGCGTTCGAATTTCACGAGGTTTCTCGCGAAAGTTCATACACGGAGCTTAATCGAAGTCAATTCGATTCGACCGTGTGTGCAATTCGCAGGCTTCGATGTCTGGTCTTTTGTACCCGGTGGAATTCGCAGCTCGGCCGAGCTTTTCTATTTCGGGAAGATTAAGACGTCAATGATTCAAGAGACAAGTTGATTAGAGCTCGGACGCGTCTAATTGAAGCGCACCGGCGCACAGTGCGGACAAACGGCCTGTTTTCGGCACTTCTCGTAGTTTGGTTATTAATGTATATATAGAGACATTTTTTTACAGACAATTATATTTACCAATGTAGTTAATAATTTTAACAAAAAAAAATTGGTAGAAAACAAAAATTTATTATTAAAAATTAACAAATTTATTTTTAAAAACTAACAAGTTTAGAAAAAAATTAATAATAAATTAACCGTATGTAAAATTAACAACAATAAGCTCAAACAAATTATAATACTAGTGAATAAAATGAATAAACTTAACGAAATGCTCTTCGCTATCCGAGTCATTCTCAGTACTTTGATTGCGACCCAAAATCATTGACTCTCGTGATCTTGTACATCTCGATCTATTCTTACATTCTTATTAGTTTTTCAATAGTTATAAAACATATATTAAAAACAAATTAAAAATACATAAAAATTATTGATATATAATTATTGCAAAATTGTATTATGCATAAATATGATTATTATTAACAATTTCCATCCTAATACACATGTTTTGCAAAAGAAATGTATTTCATATCGTGATATACACGAATATTGAACTTTTCCAATAAATTCCCCATTGTAACTGTGGTGAACAAATGGCAAAATTTTTTACAACCAAAGTTGTTTACAAATGTATACTTATTATTAATTATTTACAAAAAATGAAATTTAACAATATAACTAATACAGTTAAAAAGAAAATAACAAAGTTTCTTTTTTGTTTTGTATGGACACTTCTTAAAAAGTTTATAAAATTGAGGGTAGCAAAAAGTGGCAGACGAAACTATGAAATTCTTAAACTATAATAAATAATGTATCCGAATATGCATAAATCTCAGGATATATTTTGGCGTTTTTGTTTTATGTTAATTTGAAGTTTTGTATGCAATTAACAAATAAAACCACCGTTGAAAATTTGTACAAAAAATAAATCTACTCTATTAAATGTATAAAGAATGCATATAAGAACTTTCTATTACACAGAATTATTATTGCACACTCATTTACAGTTAATATAACATTTTTCGATTTTTGGCACTTTAGAGAGTGCTTCCATGCTTCTTACAAAAATCTAAATTTGGTTACTAATGCATATGTAATGGTAATTAGTAAAAAAAATTAAATTTAACAATAAAATTAATAAGTTGAAAAAAAATTATTTTTATGCATCAAAGAAATTGTTAAATGATTTTTAAATGAATAATAATATGCATTTCCTGCTAATGTGCAGTTCTGCCGAAGGAAATTTTTGTGCATTCTCAAATAAAATTCAGTGAGATGTGCTGACTTGTTCGCACTGTGCGGCACGGCAAGCGGCGCGGCAAGCGGCGGCGAAGCGCGAGAAGAAGTCCATTGTGGCCGAAGTTACTTAAACGTTTTGAGCATCTGAAACGAAAGTTTCATTCCCGTGCCGATGGAAGCCACGGCGAAGTCGGATAACGAGATTTTTATTACTGCTGTTCCATCGAACCGCGATACCGTCGGATTAAACGCAATTTGCTAGACTGCGCCGTTCGCGTCTTCATTGGTTTTTCGCGTCACGTTTTTTTTTTCACACGGGCAGTCTTTTACCGGACCGTGGATACCTTGTGATACTAATCCAACGGTTAGAATTCGCCTCACGGCGTTCCCATTTTTTTAACTCTTCCACGCCAATAAAATTCGTGTTTCTTTTAATTATATATTATTAACACGTTAAATGTCAGAAATCAATCTCAGAGATTCTCACAAAATCAATGTAATTTAATTAATGTAACCGAAGCTAGAAATGTAAAATGTATTATAGGGGATGCTGTCTGAATCCTTTTTGAATTCTAAAGATCCTAATAAATTTCGGTTTATCTGGATATGTCACAATAAAAATGAATTTCTAAACCTAGTCAAAAATCACTGTCAGTCATATGTGACTGACGTGGCAGTTAACGTGTTAACTACGGATTTTATGCATTTTATGCATTTAGGACAGATATAGGTGGGCGGTCTTTGAAACAGGAGAAAGATTAAAGGAATTCGAGAGTGTCAACGCATTGTTTGCAACTTACAATTAGTAAAATTGTAAAGGAAAGGAATAAACTCCTGCTTGCCCCTGTTTTGCATAATTTTGCATAAAAATCCCCTGTCTATTAATGGCAAACAGAACAGTGTTAAAGGTTCTTAGGGGTTAGAATCTAATTCTGGTATTACTTGTTTGTTAGAATGAGAAACTACCTTTATGGGGGGGACTTTCAATCTAAGAAATTGAAACTTTTCCAGTGATCAAAACGAAATCGAACTCCGTCAGTTTCCTCGCCAAGATAGACTATAAAGTTTGACGGCTCTGCTGATCGCTTCTCTGTACCGTCGTGTATCAGTTTGTCAAATTTCGTCGACCCACGAACGTCTCGACATGTTTCATAAAAAATTTAGTAGAGCCCCGTTCGCGTTCGAGAATAGAAAGGAAAGCTGAATCGGAAATAGCTACAATAGAAATCCTGTTAATTCACTGCTTGAAAATTCGATATGGACAGAAGCAATACGAGGATCCTGAATTCGATGGAGTCAGGTTCGCGAAACAAGAATCAAATCAAGTCAGCATCGAAGATCGGATATTGGTACGAGCAATAGTCGAGAGACTGAAATCCGAAGTTCTAAATATAAAGCAAGCAATTGGAAATTCAAGTCGAGGGAATCAAAGGGCTTTAAAGCCATATAACCTCGGTCTATTTCGTTATCTTGCAGTATTTCTGTTTTCAAACTTGAGATCCTCACGACAGGAAAACAAGTTTGTCTTGAGACCTGAAGAACCTCAGACTGGAGGAGACCCACAATTCTCGATATTTATATTAAAAACTCGGATCTTAAAAATTAAGGGTCCTGAAACTTTAGGTACCCATTAGATTGCGTCCTAGAGTCCTTAAAGTTTAGGGACTCTAGATTTAGATTTTATTGTGTGAAAACCCTCAGAGTTTCGGGGATTCTAGATTTAAATTTTGGGATGTAGAGACTCTCAGCGTTCAGGGACCCTAGATTTACATTTTAGAATGTAAAATTCTAAGAACTTAGGGCTATAGATTAAAATTTTGGGGTGCAGAAACCACCAGAGATCTTGAGGGTATCTAAATATGTCTAACTATGTCTACCTGCCTTCCGACGCGATCATTGGACGCGTAAAACCTCGAAATGGCTCAGCAATCTTCAGTGATCTCTGACACTACACCTACCACTCAAACAACCGGTTCCAAATTTTTTAGAACTATTAAAAGTATGAAGAAGCTTCCCTACAAAATTCTTCGACGAATTTCCTTATCCAAGCGTATACTATATTAAACATTGTACAATCTTGTCATTCTTAGAAGGTAACGTACGCCAGTCGCTGCTGACGCTCGGTTGGTTCCGTGTTAATGTCACCGTCATAGTAACACGGCGGTGGTAAGCATGAACTTCCCTTAAATATCAGTTTATCGCGGTAAACGTTACCGAGCTGTAACTCGGTGGTTTCACAAGCCGTTGGCTATCTAAACGAACGCTCACGTCCGTCGCGAAACATCCTATAGCGTCGTTCTGCTCGGGGAGACTTTCATTCAACGATTTTTCTCCACCGGACACGGTACGAAGATAAAGTGACTTCATTATTGTCATCTGGGTCTTATCAAACCCCGTGTTTCACAACTTTTATCTACCCTCCGATGATGTACCAACTTGCCGCTGTCTGCGAGCGCTTGTACCTCTACGCTAGCGAGCTACACGGTCGTTCAATATTTATGTGCACGTACGCATTAGGGGTACCCATAAGTAATCAATTATTTGCAAAGAATTTGTTTTGGCTTTAGTTCTGTACCGATCGTTGAAGAGGAAACACGTATTCTTTTACAGTTTTCGGTAAAGCAGTCTGTATTCAAAATATTCTGAAAAGTATCATTTTCCGAGGATCATATTCGTCATATTCATGCGGGATTTAATGCAACGGTAACAACTCGGTAACAACGGTAACGTTCAGGAGGTTTGCTGCTGGTGATTATGATCTCTCTGACAGGCCTCGAAGTGGACGGCCAGTTGAATGTGATAATGACACCCTAAAATCTCTAGTGGAAGCTGATCCAAAATTAAGTATACAAGAATTATCGAGAAGACTTGGGTCCACATGGTCAACTATACAAAGGCACCTACACGAAATGGGAAAGGCATATAGGCAAGGAATATGGGTAGCGCATCAATTATCTGAGACTTTTATTATCTGAGAAATTTGCATTTCATTGCTATCCAGATTTCGTAAGAGATCCATTTCTTAACAGAATCGTTACCGGAGAAGAAAAATGGATTTTTTATGATAACATAAAGCGTTCCAAGCAATGGCTTTTTGCGAATCAAACCGCAATATCAACCCCTAAACCTAGCTTATCACTTAGAAAGGTGTTACTGTGCATTTGGTGGGCCTGTCGTGGCATAATTCACTCTAAGTTGTTGAAATCTGGAGAAACATTTACTGCTGATTTGTATTGTCAGCAATTACAACGGCTGTATTCAGAAATATTCAAAAAGCGGGCTTGTTTAGTCCACAGAAAAGGTGTAATACTCACAATAAAACTCACTCAGGAAAAAATCAAAGAATTGCAATGGAAAGTTTGACTGCACCCCCCGTATTCACCGGACATTGCTCCCTCAGACCATCATCTTTTCAGGTCTCTGGAGCATTATTTAAGAAATAAAACATTCACTTCTGTAGAAGATGCAAGGAGGCACCCTGAGTCATGTTTTGCTTCACGAACCCTGGATTTCTATAAGAGGGGGATTGAAAATTTGCAGGAAAGATGACAAACTGTCCTTGATAATGTTGGAGATTATATAATAAATTAAGAAATAAAAACTTGAATTTACAACAAATTTTGTTTTAGATTTCAAAATAATTGATTACTTATGGGTCCCCATAATATTATTCTTCCATAACATTTTACACTACGAATTTTTATGCGCCCACTTTAACGAAGGAAATATTTTAAATTTAAATTTTGCTGATTTTAAATTTCAAAAGCAAACAACGATTCGCGTTATTTGTCCTGGTAAAATATAAAATTGTAGGTTTCGTTGATGAATCGCACGTTCCCGTAAAATTGTCCAGCAAATGCAAAACAACCGAGCTGTTAACACAAATATCTAAATGACCGGTTTCCTGTGTTAACTCTCGGCGGTATTGGATTCTTGATCCAATGTCGCAGAAGCGAAAGAAAATGGCGCGACGAGCGACGGGAATTTCAGAAGGAAAACTCCGTGCAACGTCGATGTACTTTTCCCGCGACGACTTCCGGTCGGGAACGAGTTCCGAAAGTTCGTGGCAGTTCTGTCGCGCTCGGTTCTCGATGGAATAAGAATCGGCAAACGGGAAAGTTTTGTTGTGCATGGTCAAAGTGAAATTTAATCTTCCGCGTAGTCTCCCCCTCCCTCCCTCCCGACAAACTGATTTCAAAACGATTAATCGTAAATTGATTGCAACTGCAGGAAATGGGCGGTAACGTTTTTGTTTTGAAACGGCCAGTATCGAACACGAAATTATTATCGCTCGGATACCTACCCGCGATATAGTCAGTAGATCACTATAGCGGAGAACTAATAAACCTGTCGCAGAAGTCACTTCATTACCAATGAACAATGAAAGTAGCGTACCGTCTAAAGAGATCGAGCAATTTATCATCCGCTGAATTTATGAAGAATGGAGAGAAAAGTGGATTACCTGAAATTCTAAAAGATTGCGTACAGTAACTGCGAGGCGTATTGGATCGAACGGAAAGTTCATGCCGTTTTTACAAAGCGGCATTATAATTCATAACCTCATTTGGTATGCTAAAGAGTAACGAGAAGTAATGGAAATTTTAGTTATCCATCGGATATATCGTTTTTTAGCAAAATGACGCACGGAATATCCATTACGGTAAAACGATACGAGCTCTGTTCAGCTTGAAAATTCGTTGAACAACGAATGCAACAAAAATTTATGCAAATAGTGATTGCAAATTTAATTATCACGAGCCGTACCGAGTTGACGAGTGTCCCAAAAATGTTGTATTTCTTTGGAAGGGGTGAATCCTAACGCACTTTGAAGTGACGTTTTCCTTTTCGAAAATGTTCTTCGCGGTTTTGTTATTAGCGAAAAACAGAGACCAATCAGAGCGCGGTTACAGCAGGCGGATTCTGACTTGGCCAATGTCAACGCCGCGCTTAGCGGGAGGAGTGGCCGCGCCGAGATCCCTCTGCTATAGCCGCGCTCTGATTGGTCCGTGTTAATAACTCTTTAACAAAGCCGTGGAGCACATTTTCGCAAAGGAAAAAGTTACTTCAAATCACCTCAGAAATCCCCCCGTTCAAGGAAGTACAACATTTTTGGGACACCCTGTATACAAAAATTAAACACAAGTGTTTCTTAATTATAAATTTCAGTAGAATATAAACCAGTTTAAACTAATTCGTATCTGAAAATTCTTTAAACGATTTTATTGCTTTTAATTAAACTCGATGCTGATCAACGTTAAAACTAATTTAAAAAAGAAAAGAAAGAAGACATAGTCACCAAAAAATTCAAATTCGCACACAGAAGTTCAGCTTGTGAACTAATGAGGTATCGCGAAACAACATGAAAACAAGCTATGAATTTCGCATAATTTTGCGAACGCGCGATGTCCGTGGTCTAATAACAAGTACAAGGTAAAGAAACGATGAAAGCAATTATTTTCGTCGTTATTATTGTAATCAGCGCCGAAGATGGCTTGCATATTCATGCAGCGGATCGGCGCCGCGGCGTGGAAAGGGGTAATGGATTATTATTCCCGGCTAATTAATCTGCATAGAGTCTCCGGTTAATTATACCGCACAGAATGTAAAATAAAGCATTCCGGCGAAGGGTTGCGTAACGCACTGATCCCGGCTGGTAATTAACTTTCAGGAGACGAAAAGCCTTCCTTCGACGACGCGAGAAGGCAGGAATAATCATTCGCCGTGCGATACAACGACGCGTGACGTTGTGCGGAACAGGAAATCAATTTTTCGTTTCGTAAATTTGCGAACAGAGGCGCGCCTTGAACCCGAACAACATCCGCGAGGAATTTTTCTCTCTCGTCTAACAATCGGTGTTAATCCTCATTTTGAATCTCCAGAAAATCAATTTGTTCAAAATCAGGAGAATTTGTTTGAATTTGCGAAATTAATTTAATTGTTGGGGTCTGAGGAGTACGATATAGAAAATCAAAGTCATTTCGTATTTGGTCCGCTGACACCGTGCACATTACGTAACAAATATATTTTGCATCACTATAACCTGAAGAGATATTTAGGTGGCCTTACTTAAACGGACCACCCTGTATATATATATTATATTTATAATTTCATCTACCATATAATTTATTTCTACTTACAGTCCATTTAATGAGATATCGCACACGTGAAATTGCTTTCAATGTTATAGCGTAATGAGGATACCTGATCTTGGGTGCAAGGGCGTCCAAATTGATTTTTTTTTTTTTGAAGCTATATCATTTATTATTTTATCAAAAATTCCTTACAGCAAAAATAGAGTAACGATTCAAAAATGTTTCCCACTCCTGATTTCGACGGTCATCTTCACCAGCCCGAAGCGGCCTATATGAAAAATACAAATCGACTGTATTATCGAGGACAATACGAGTCCTAAAACGACACCGAAGTCGTCAATGGCCACCATCATATATCCGTCCATTGTGAACACTCACGTCGGTCTTCGGCATCCTTTCACCGAGACGACGTCACCATTGATCGTACTTCCGGCATTCGTTCGACAGTCCCTGGCGACCTATTCGTCGGGGCGAATTTCCCAAAATGGAAAAAGAGAAATCGTTGGTATCGAGACGAGAAGAAAATTGCGCGAGGGAACGCCTCGAAGATTTTACTTTATCGGTGGAACGTGTTCGGACCCGGTCTGGTTCGCAAGCTTCGGCTCTCTCTCTCTCTCTCTCTCTCTCTCTCTCTCTCCCCTGGGCTTTTTAAAACGCGAAAAATGGATAAGAGTATCGACAGTTTGTAACACACAATATCAAGAAGGATACGAAAGTGGAGAGAGCCGGAAAATTGCTGAAAGTTCCCGAGCGGCCCAGTGTCTTCGACGAAGGTTCGATTATCCGCTACGTGCTCGCGTTAGCGTGGCCCGGCGAGAAAAAAAAGGAGCAAAAAAAATAAAGAACCTGCGTGCGCTCGACTCACGAGCATCGATTCGAGCCGGCCGCCTTCTGTTTCAATAATTACGTCCTATTTCCTCGCACGCGAGCCTTTTCACCCGAGGAACCGAAATGCTCAACGGAAACGACGACGTCGCGCCTCGCTACTTGCTCGCGCTGCATCCCCACTCTTCCCCCACTACTCGCATTAACGCCTCAAGCGGAGCCTGATCTCGCTAGCCAAGGAGATAGAATAAAACTGCTACGGGATATTGGACAGACGTACATCCAACTTAGTGCTTTTCAGTTTATAGCATTTTTTCAGAAAAATCGTTCCTCAGTTTCTCATCTGCTGCATCGTGTCAAAATATCTTCGAGGAAAATGGATAACGGTGTGCGAAAGTAGAATCTTCAAGCTTCAGAATATCATCAGAATATTGTCGATTTCTCGAGACTCAGAAATTTTATGTTCGCATACTTTTTTGATTATACATATCTCAGAACTTATACAGTTAAGTTTTCATGACTTTTTCTACAGGATTCTCTTTACGCGATGTTTCGAGGAACATATTTACGGCATAGAAAAAGAACTGGGTGTACTTCAAAGAGATTCCGCGAGCATAAAAGTAATAATGCGATAGAAAAAAATGTCACATTCAGTCAATTTTGTCGTACCTTTTTATACGCAGTACCGGTGAATCCTTGAGATTTTTCTGATTAAAACGAGTCCAAACACGACTTAAATCGGACTAGTTTTAAATGCTCAATGAAAATGACAAAATTAAAAACATAAGTACGACTGCTATATACGAAGTCTGCAAAAGCACGATCGTGTACATCGTGTTTGGACTTATTTTAATCGGAATAATCCAAGCAATCCCTTGGTGCCGCTTTTGAAAAGCTCAGACCAAAATGACCGCTCGCGACATCCGTACCAATTTACCACGCAATTTAAACAGAGTGAACATACTCGTTAGAGTACCGCTGAAAGCCCCGCGTTCCCGAGATGCGAGACGATCCGAGATGTCACGTGGAATTAGCTCGTTAATAATGAACGGTCTGCGGTCGTTAACGATTCACGAGCAGAGAGCTATCCCGTGGCCTGTAATGGCGGAGCTGAAAATTGTATTGACCGATATACATAGAGCCGGACGGGACTATGGTCTGTCGGTCCGTCTCCCACGGTCGCGTTTCGAGATCTCGCAATATTCAAAGGTCGATCGGACCGTGCAACCGGTGTCCGGAATCCTGTGGGCTCGTTTGTCAAACACTTGGCCGATCAAAAACGAATTCTTAACGAGCGGGTATATCAACCCGTTCGGCCGGGTTGGCCGGGTCTAAAGAGGAACGACTCGACGCACGGCCGGGTCCGACAAAGCGGAAATTATTCGCTCGCGTGCGTGATAAACGTCGGCCTTTGTGCTCGTTTCAATGATCATTTTGTCAACGTTCTTCCATAACAGGCGCCGTGTGGCATGCACGGCGAAAATTCGCAAAAATATTACAGCACGTTCACCTGTTCCACCGGGTAATTCGACGCTGCTATACCCGCTGCCCGAAAACGAACGAGAATCGCGAAACTTTTCCCCCGAAAAGAGAATTTTTGTTGGCTCCCGTGGGAACCGACGGACACAATGTAACACTGGATTGCGCGAATTGATTTTACAAGTTTATAACAAAAACGAGTAGGTCAAATGCGAAACGGTGGAAAGAAACAGAGAATTTAACCAGTTAACTGTTGCGACCTCTATGAAAAATGTGTACCTAAAGTGCGTTGCAAAAATTAAACGACGACGAGTATGCTCGTCAAACACAGAGCATGTGTGGCTGTTATAATGTGAAATTAAGTAATATGGATATCTTGATGTTTACAATATATCTTGATGTTTATCAGCTTGATGATTGAAGTTTACGGACACCAATACTTTAATTTTCACTAAACTTGCAATATAAGCTACAAATTGTAACCACGTTTCACGTATAACGAGTATACTCGTCGAAAACAGCTAACTGGTTAAATATACTGCTGTGTTATTTTCAACTCGCTGAAATTATTCAAAAGAGAAATAAACGTTTGCGTAGCTTCTGTATCTTGCAATTGATGCGGACCATTTTTATATTGCATGTAAGTAACAGGACGCATCAATTGATCGAGGTGGTTCCTTCATTTTTAGCACGGTAATTATGCAAATACTGTGAGTCGACAAACAAACAAAATTTCGACTTTTCTTTACGTTCAATCGATCTGTATTATTATATTATGGAAGAATAGAGAAAATACTTTTTATTGGAAACGGTAGTGTTGTTCGGTGTACAGTGAGCAAGGCACTGTGCACGAGCAATGTGCGTAAACGCACAATGGAGGTCGGTTCGCGAAGGCACGCCAATCGAAGGGAAACGTTTCGCACTCGCTGCCACACGACTTCGATCGGAGCTATTTTCGGGTTATTCCTCGGATAACGAAGACTCACAAACGAATTACGAGCGCCGGGAATGAGCGGTGAACGCGATACCGCGTCGCCCGTGGGTGAAAGTGGGCATTCTCGCGGAATTGCGTGCAATTGTGCGAGGGTGTCGCTTAATTGCAGCTTTCAAATTCTTTTTTTTCGTCCGGTACGTTGGAAATACCGTTGAGCTAGTTTCCTGACAGAAATACACCGGTGTTCGCTTAGGTTTGCCGGGTTTTCGAAACCGGAAGTCAAATTATCGCGAGTAGCTTTCGAGCAGAGCTCGGCAATGTCAGAGAATAGTGACATCCGAGATGTTGCAGAGGTCGCTCGGTGCTTCGGACAACCGGCGGAAAAGGGACTTTTGATAGAGCGTCGTATCGCAAAACCTCACGGGACTCGGGTCTCTCTCTCTCTCTCTCTCTCTCTCTCTCGTGAAAGATTCAAGGACACTTTAAATTTCAGAGACGCGGCCCCGGGAACATAATGCGCGCCGCGGCGTGCAACTTTAATGACAAAAGTCATCCCTCGGCTGGTCCGAGTCCCTTTGGACGATTACATAAAAATTGTAGGCTGCTTTGGCAAAGCTTTGTAGGTGCTTTCTGCATAATTAGCACCGTCGGAAATTACAAGATATCTAGGTCAAACACGAGTACCGAGGATGTGACGTTCGAGAATCCCCACGCCCCGCGGATATCTGTCTTCGGCTCTGGATCATGTTGAACTTCCTGTCAAAACTATTCGCAAACAAACCGGAAACGACACAATAGAGCGCTGCGGAAACGTTGCATTTTCCGTATGTCGCAGTTTGAGATATGTACATAAGATACAATGGTTATGAAATCCTTGTAGCACTTCACCATGCGATTTATTCTCAAGAAAATGTAAACGTTATAACTAATGCCAAATGATTCATTTCTACTTTTGCCTTTCACAACTATTCAAATTACAAAATAGTTTTCACAAGAAATTTTCGAATCAACTTATTTATATAACAACAGAAATGGTGTATAAAATCTGAATAAACGCGATCATGTAATTATCATAAAGCAATATGCGTCGCATTAAGTGCTCGGTAATTCGAATGTTAATTGTTCGGGAATAATCCTCAGGTTCGCCAACAAATGGCCACGAATTAATTCATACAGTTAATAAGTAAATATTTTTACTAGACCTTAATAATGTTAGTTTATACATTCTTTATGCTTTAACATTCAAACATTTTCAAAAAATATTACAGTGTGAAATGCGATAGTTTTATTTATTATAAACGATTTTTATTTATTTTCACCAAATAAGAAAATAAGATTTTATTTAATTCGATTTCCTTAAAATTTGTCAACAAAAACTGAAAATCGCATAAACATCCAAAGCGTAATTCCTACAGTACTATCGACTGATTGTGTCATGAATTTTGTGCAACAATGCTCGGTTTAAAAGTATTCCAAGTCGGAAAACAATTACAGAACGATCTCCCCGGTAAATTTCGGAGCATCGGAATTATCGGCATTGGAATTTATGAACGCGATGTGAAAAATGATTGCATCAATTTCGAATTTTTTTCCGTTCCGACCATCATGATTGGCAAAGTCTGATCGAAACCAGCGAATTGAATTCATGAAGAATCGGGCCGCGGGGAAAGGCTATTGAAACGAAACTGATGGGCACAATTAGCAAGGCAAGTTGGCAGCGCTGTTCAACCTGTATATCGGCCCCAACGCAGTTTGTCATCCGCGGAAAGTGTGACACGTGGAATTCATAAACTGTCGATTCCGAACAGATTATTCGAACAGACCGGACGCGTTTAATTAGCAATAAAAAATATCACCGTTTCAAAAACTGTGTCGCCTTTATTTCGAAACGCGATCGACAAATGCACAAAGAACATTGCGCAGAAAGAAATTCCATCAAACACATTCGAAAACTGATGGAGCTGTTTCATTTTCATTTTAGCGTTCGTTCGTGTCTAAAAACACTGTTTCATACAGCAAAACAATCGAAAAACCATTGTACGGTTGTACAATACCTTGTAAAACAATTGTTTCAATGTCCTTGCTCGCTATTTCTCGACACGAATTTAGGGAGATTGATGTTTCATACAATTTTACAAACTATTTGTTCAAATAATTAAACTATTTAATTAAATAATTAAACAATTTGTTTAAATAATGAAACGATTGGTTTAAACAATTAAATTACTTGTTTAAACAATCAAAATATTTGTTTAAACAATTAAATTATTGGTTTAAACCATTAAATTATTTGTTTAAACAATTAAATTATTTGTTTAAATAATAAGAATATTTGTAGATAATTAAAATATTTGTTACAAATAACTGCATTATTTCCGTATGCAGAAATTCGTTCTGGAAGGGTAAGAGGGACATGAAATGTAAGTTTTCGATGATATTGGCACGTCTCGGCGATTTTCGCAATTTTCGAAAACAGCGAGGACTTCGAAGGAAGCGAGAAGGTTAATTCATTCCAAAGGAAGACAATTTATATTTTTTCGGGAAAGTAAGCTGCAGTTTAGAACGAAGTCTAGAATCTGTAAACGTGAGATTTAAGTTCGCAGCTTAACTGGCCACCTCGAATGTCTGCACAGAACTTTCTGGTTAATCCGCAGTGTATCACAGGGTATCATTGTTGAAACTTAAACAACTCGTTACATTCCGATTGCCGGAGGAACATTGTTTGAATTTCATAATTTCGCCGCACGGATTCGTTTCTGTCGGTGTCGTTCTGCCGCGAAAATCTGTCGAAATTCCTCGCGTGAAAACAGTGTATTAAGTTGTTCACAAAATCGTATACCTACCGTCACTTACAGAATTAATTGGCTTTTGTTGCAACCGAGCGAAATTGACTCGCGGCGTAACGCACAGAGATCTCTGCGATATCGCCGAGTAATATCCGTTTATGCAAAACAGAGTTTCTGTTTGTATTTTCTCTGGGAACTCCTACGTCGTTTCGAGTTGCGCAAATTTCGTATAGTTACCATGCAGAACTTCACGAAAATATGACGCGCCATTAACCTCTTGTTTATGTTACATTACGCTCGACGCCTTCCACGTCAAATATTTTACTTTCATCGTGTAACGTTCGACTGTGGACGTTTTACTTAGTACTAGAATATACTTTTGGGTAGAACATGATGTAATTTAATAAAGTGTAATATTTGAACTGTGGGTCTTTACGCGCTTATGGCACGTGCAAGTTTTCAAAATACGTCGGAATGTGTGGAAAGTGCCAGATTTTCGTTTCACTTTCGTTGCAAGAAATTTCTTCCTACTTCTAATTGTCAGAGTAAAATAATACATCTCTTTATGCAATGTCCCACTAATGTTGTATTTTCTTGAACGGGGCGATTCCTGAGGTAATTTGGAGTAACTTTTTCCTTTGTGGAAACGTTCTCTGCGGCTTCATTTAAGAATTATCAACGAAAAAGACGAACCAATAAAAGCGCGGCTCCAGAGGACAGATTCCAGCTCGGCCAATGCCAACGCCGTGCTCAGCGCGAGCCGCCGGTAGTCGCGCTGTGATTGGCCGAGCCGGGATACCTGTGTTATATGATCTGATTGGTCTGTGTTTTTCGATAATAAGTTTTTCGAGAATTGCTCCTTTCAAGGAATTACGACATCTTTGGACACCCTGTATATCTATATTATAAATTGCTGAGGTATGTCAGCTTCTACAAAGTTTAACGAGTTTACAAGGAATTAAACTCATTGTCAGACAGTTTCTTCTTTTTGTTCATCCCCTTGACAATTTTTAATGATCCAACTTTGCAATATTATTTCCGTCGATGTAAGTACAGGCTTGTGTGTATGTGTTAAAGTTTAAAGTGTCGGGTAAATCTGGCAATTATTGTCTTATTATCTTTCTGGTTCTTCGGGGTGAGAATAGCCCTTAAATGAACGATGTAACTTCTCTGATTTTCAATTCAAGTTGAAGATCTATTAATGATACAAGTAATAGACAAGTTCCATAAATATTCTCTTTTGACATTTTAATTCTTTTGCATCTCATCAAGTCTCCAACTACTTTTACAACTATAATATTTTCACAGTTGATCTCGCGTGCACTTTGCCCTTCTCATTTCTTTATTCTGCTTTGAATTATTTATTTTACAACGTCATTCTACTGCTCTTCATACCTTTACATACCATTCATTTCTCCTATCTCCTCCGCATCCCCCTTTTGTCTCCTAGATCCAATTCTTTCATCCAAATTACAGACAAAGTCGCTGCCCTCAAACAATCTTGGAAAAAAAACATTTTATTCTTAGCATCCAATTTTGAACGACCCCCTGAGCGCCCTGCATACTAATGCAGTTCTACTAAACTCTACTATTTTTAATTAAAACCTTTGTATTTAATTAAATCCTTGCTACGCGTGGAGTTTCATCAGAGAAAGTCCAAAAATACGTCGCAATAAGATGTAGTAAGAGCGTTGTTTGAGAAAAAAAAACAGATAACACTAAAATGTAGTTAATGTAGTTAAGGGATGATATCCTGATGAACTTCTTTCTCCGTTTGCGTTTGCAAAAGTAACAAAGATTTCCTGTATACAGAATATTATGAGTACTCTCATTTTGAGAAGTTATATGTTCAAATACTCTTTTAATATTTTTCTTCATCTAATTAGTCCTTTGCCCTCAGAATGTCTGTATTCTATATAATTATTTTCGTCGTATACGTACAAAACTGATACACTCTACTCATATTCAATGATCAATTTGCTAATATTTAAATATTTAGTAATTTATTATATACGAATCATTTTAAGAATGTAAAAAATATTTTTTATAATGATCCAGCAAGATTTAGTGAGGCTTCAGACTCGTCACTCGAGCGCTAAGAGTTAGTATAAGTTACGCGAGCCAACAATTTGATAGGAACTAATGGTACCATTATTTTCCAACAAGAATCAGGGCGAACTCTCAACTTAGACCAATATTTATTGCCATCTGGCGCTTTGCATTGTCCATTAACAAGTCGCTTACGGTCGCTCAGTAAGTATGGGTGTGTGTCAATATTGTGGTGTGTGCCAATCCTAATTCCGACGCTTCAGGATTCGACGTGCACCGTGCCGTTCGCTCGTTCCCGGCTCACATTCGGTCGTCTCGTTGCAATAACACCTCTATTTTCCGAAAGCTGCACCGAGAGATCAAATCTTCATTTCATAGTGAGCTGTTTGCCCCAAAAATCTGGCCAAAACTGTTTTAACTGATTAATCATTACAACTGTGTTGTACATCCTTGTGTCGTTCAAACAAAGAAAATCTCTTTCACTCGAAATTCATGTAATGCAGTAAAAATCGAAAGTGTAGGGTCATATTCGAATTCCTGAATATATTCGCACAAAAATTCATTTTTAGATCTAGAAATTCATATTCGACCCTTTCTATTCAGTTATAAAAGTTCTCTCTAAATTCGAAATTTGTATCAACCATTTCGTAGCGTATTAAATTAAAATTCACAAATAAGGTTAAACTTTAACTTAGGAAACCATAAGTTTTTGACTTTTTTTACATAATCCTGTAGATTTCGACGAGGAAATGTCAAAAATCCAAGTGTTAACGTCAGGAATTCACTGGTTTAAAAGTTATGCGTGTTGAAAGTTGGACGATTTCTCGAAAGCTACAGGATTATATAAACAAAAGGTTAAAAATTCCTGGGTTGCCAAGGGAGTTTCTTTCAGTGCATTCCCTGAATTTTGAAGAGTAACGAAATGTTGACATTTGGCCAGTCGTTCGAGGCAAACGCTGCTACGTTCGGCGGCACGCGTTGCTTGCAAGTATGATATGAGGAATTAACGTCAGCTGCAAGTGTGTCCCCGTCCCGTTATCAACCCCCTAGAAACCAGACGTCGATGTCGAGGTGTCACACCATAATCGAGTGTCTTGTCGCGGTTTCAGAGGGAGAGAAGAGGGCGGGTCGAGCGGTGGCCACCGTGAACCTCGATCGACGCCCGATTGGGGGCCAGGTGCAGTCAATGGGGAACATCTTTGGGTGCCAACCTCCGCTTCCGGAGATTTCTGTTACGTCAACGACTGCTCGGTAAGTTCCACAATCTCTGACATCTCTGGTTCAATCTATTCTGCCGCACGTTTCCCGGGGTCCGTTCTACTTAACCGACAGTGACTTTCTGGAAAACGTCATGACGCCCCGATACAGATTTTTCACTCCAAATTCACCCTTTTTCAGACCAAGCTAATCATTCTGTAAATCAAACTCGCTTTCTGCCATCGAAATTAACTTTTTTTGCAGATTTTATTCGCCCATTTGCAAATCAAATTTGCCCTTTCGCAACTCGAGTTTTTCTACAAATTTGATTGCTTAAGCTACTGTAGCAAAAAAGTATCCCATGTAAAGTTGTTATTCCGAAAGATAAATCAGTACATTAAATCCAAATCTGTAAAATTGTACAACTTAGGGTTGACCCACCTACTAATTTCCTGCCAAAGCGAACTATACAATATCAGGAAGGGGAACTTTATGAGAGCGGAGTCAAATAAAATTTTATTATCAGTGGTAGTAGTTTTTGTAGACCTGAAATAAATAAAAATTGCACCAAATTCTGTGGAATGTTATATTTGTGCACTTTCTGAAAATTTTCAGAAGCCACAAATGCATAAAGATCCGCAGTCTGTTTATAATATTTTAATCGCTACAAAACAAAAGACCTAAGAATCCCGATTTGTAGATGTGATCCACAGCACTCGTTTCAACGAAGCTCTCGAATAACCTGTTTAAAATCGGAGGCCAAGGGAGCTAAGCTTCTAAGGTTAAACCGCGCTAATTCTGCTCGACAGTTATCGAGTTCCAGGCGTCCGCCATACATCCGCGTTCCGTTTGATCTGTATTACCTGTACAATACCTGGCAAACAGGGAATTGGTAGAACACGTCGAACCAATCCGAGGACCGGTTCGTATTGTGTTTCAAGAGAGAGGCCCCCCGGTCTCCGGTATTGCGTTTCAGAACGCCGGAATCGTTGTGTATATTCTGTACCGCGGGATCACGGATGACCTGCATTTCCTTTCACGAATCCGACGTTCTCGCATCGTCTCGTATTAATCCGGGAATGGTTTGCCGTTCGTATCTGTCCAGCCTCGACTTTGAAATGATTATAGTACTCGCTTAAATTTTCAAAGTTTGTCAACCGGAAAACAAACTTCTGCGCCACAGACGTTCCTCCTCGAGGTATCGGCTCGAGCGGAGCTCCACAAAATAAGGGGATGCAAACGGTTTTTAATCATTTATAACTAAACTGCGAATTTTACTCATTTACGGCAGGTATAATTGAAGTTATTAATAGGAGAAATAAATTTCCATTTCTCTTACAACTCTTGCAAATGATACATCCAAATTTTATTTTCATCACTCGCAAACCAATTGAAGAAATTCGATAAAATTTTCAGCACGTATATAACTTATACGAATCTACAAAACACATTTTTGAAATTTTCGTTGCAGGTTCAAATAAAAAAGACTTTGAACTGGACTTTTACTACTTTTCTCGCAAGTCAGACTAAACGCAATATTCCCAAAATTTTTGTTACGTACCATCTAAAAAACTAATCCATCTAACTCGGCAGAGAAACTGGTTTGGTTCATTTATAAAATATTCTGATTTAAAGTGTGTGTTATCGCTTATGCGGCCTACTTTCCGTCACCCCGGACCCGGAATTTGTGTTTAAATTAACAAGTCCCGGATCCCGTGGATTCAGGACTTGTATTGCATTCTACGGAGGACGTTGTCTCGACGGCGTACGTAACGAGCCTAAGATTTTCATTATCGGATCCCGCTAGAGCCCAGGTTATTGCTACCCTGTCTCAGGAGACCCTCCACCAGGCCAGGATATTGCGTGCAAACGCGGATAAAAATAAAATGTTTCAAGTATAGCCGACCCTCTTGTAACACTGCATTATAAAAACACCGTTTCGATAAAACACGGTACGAAAAGAAACTAAAACACCTTGCAACACGATATTTCAGTACATCAATTGTAAGGAACAAAAACAGATATTTCATTGTTTCCTTGAGGCGGCACACCACCTTCACTATTCAAAAATGCGCTGTTTTCGCGAATTTTTTTCAGGATAATTAATAAGCGAAAAATTCAATGTGTTTACAGTGATATTGTCATAACTCTTAACTTTATTCTCAATTTTTCGGAACTAATTACTAAAAAATGACAGAGTTATTCGCTGTTTTTTGAAACGACCTTTTATTAATACATGGATGGATGGACGGCATTGATGACAAAAATTAAAACAGCTTAAATGCACAATTTTCCTTACGCTCAAACTAAAATGCACGATCAAAAATTGCGTAGACTGACCAGAGATATACAAATTTGCTAACTATACTCTAAGAGTTAAACAATAATTTAAACACCTTACTGTATACTTCATTCAGTCACTTCATTTGTAAATTGAAATTTCCAGTCACGATTCAAGAACTAATTACGGATCACTCAATGATACAAACCTAGGGTCACCACCTACCAGATATTAATACTAAATGACGCAACAATTGCGTCACCGGCCCGAAAAGCATTAAATCGGCGCTTCAGAACTGCAATTATTTTTGCACCAATCGGACAATTCACACTATACAATTTAGTCGTACAGCACGCGTTTACCGACTTTCTCCTTCGCGTTTAATACTAGAATTACCGGGTATTAAACTTAATTGATGTATATTGCGTTGTATTAACACGTTCGCTGCCTGCACCCGTTTCGCTGCTCCCTTGTTAAAATGCTTTATCAAATGCAGCGTGCCTTCTTCATGAAATATTAAAACAATTTGCTAGAACAACGTCTGTGAACTAATTTCACCAATCAAGCGTACAAACTTGATTTGACACTGAACTTACTACAGTCAAGCTGCCGGTTTTTTATTTGACAATTACCGAAACTGTAAAAATTCAACAATTTGCGAGAAATCTGAATAAATTCGGTAAGGTTAGAATTAATCAGTTAGTGTTAATGGACAAGAATAGATTATCATTCATATTTTGCACTTTTATTTGAAATATCTCCGTGTTCAAATAAAGAAGCTTATTCAACAATTTCTCACGAGAATATTTTCGTGATTTCAACAATCCTAAAAAGCGGGAAAATTTTTTTCTAACCCGTTCGATATTTCTGAGTTAAAATAATCGCAGGGTCAACAGGTTGGTACAACAATTGTTTCAGCGGTGTGCTCGGATTATCAGTTTTCGTTTCTGCAGTTCGATTATCGCGCAAAAAGCTTCATTCTTTTTTCGCGTTGTTCGACGAGTGCAGCGCTAATCCACCGGAGAGCCGTTTAAATAAAATGTAACAATATGAAATCGACCCGGACGTCACCGATCTTTCTTTTTTCCCGGTAGAAAGCAAGCAACATCGTCGGACCGGAAAGAAAATAAAACGGAACAGGCGGTCCTGACTGTTTCGCCGATGGTTCCCAATCCAGCAGGGGAATTCGACCACGAAAAAGGAAAGCGAAGATGTTAAAACGATTTTTAATTACTTTCCCGGCACCCGGTTTCCGCCGGGGGACTGCCGGACACTTTTACACAAAACTTTCCCGGCAACGATCCCTTCATATTTGTTCAACTTTTAATTACTGTCTAATTCAGGTACGCGAGACAGCCCCTACCCCACCCCCGGGTTGCTAATTATGATTCCTGTTTTCTCGTCCCATTTTCTCCCCGCACCCTCGCTCTGCTTACGCCATACTAATCTCGCGACTTTATAATCTACGTACCTTTCCATTGCCGCCAAAGAAATTGGCATTAACTTTCTGAATCTCTTAGTTTTTATCCGTCTCTTTGTTCAATTTTATGGCGATTGGACGAAGAAGAGTAGGAGACCAATTTGGGTGAAAATAATGTCAATCATGGTTCAGGAAAATGGCAATGTAAATCGTATTCGTAAGTTGAAATTTTAGTAAATTTCGAAAAGTAGAACTGTAGACCTGTTAATGAGAAAACTTTGAGAATCGTGCAATCGAAACTCTGACATTCAAGAATCGTTTCGAGCCGTACTAATTTAATAATCACTGCTGTCGTTATTCACGAATGTATGTCCTTATTACAGTTAGATTTAACGGCAATAGGATAATAAAGAAGGCACGTAAAAGGCAACATGCGGCAATATGCCGTTATATTACCGAGCCTCGAGTGCGCTTATAAACTAGACACTAAAACTAAAAGCTCTGAGAGTAGACGTTAAAACAAACCATTGAAAAGGACTACGGCTGAATAGATTATTAAGTGAAATGGTGTGGAGTATAGGTTTACTGCCAGCAAGTTTCAAGGATGTCTGCGTGTATATAGCTCAGAAGTGAATTTTTTTAATTTATAAAGATGTGTACAAAACTAAATCATTGCCCATTTTTCATTTAATTTTCTACATGGAAATGAATAACTATTCCCACGAGTCTCATTCCTCGGGATCGTCTTATCCAAAACTTTCTATATTTCCACAATGATTGAAATTATGAAAATATTTTCCTCCGCAATCTTCAAATAAAATTCTTTTTATCGGAGCATATGCTACACTCAAAATTGTATGAAGTTATTTTTCAAATTTTCAACAAACACCCACATACAAAAGTTGTGGACTACAAGTTGTAGTATTTTCTCTTCAAATCCGACTAATTGCAATTTTTCCAACATTTTTTTCCACGCCATGTTGTAAAACAAGTGTCCTGATTTCTAAACCAAATCTCAGTCGTATGGTTCAATATTTAAAAAGTGATCGTCTTTTTAAGAGTGTCCGCAAATTAATGGGAGTACATAGGGTGTCCCAAGAATATTGTACTTCCTTGAAAGGGGTGGTTCCTGAGTTCATTTGAAGCGGACCAATCAGAGGGCGGCTACAGCGGACGGATTCCGGCTCGGCCAATACCAACGCCATGCTCTGCTATAGCCGCGATCTGATTGGTCCGTGTTTTTCGTTGATAACTGCTTAACGAGACCACGGTGAACACTTAAACAAAGGGAAAAGTTACTTCAAAGGTCCTCAGGAGTCACCTGTTTCAATTAAGTACAAATTTTTGGGACACCCTGCACATTTGTGAGAACAAACTATCGATGAAAATATACATGCGTCAATGTGAACAATGTCGAGGAATTCACAGTCGGTCAAGTAGAACCACTATAAACGCAACCCTAAAAACCTAAAGTGCCTAAAGTCCGCGTCGCTTATGTTGCGAACGTGACGTTCACACGAGGACTCGCTGGCGTTTTTTTTTTTCGTTCTCCCATTACTTTTTACATTTCCGGCCGAATTTCCGCGCTGTCTTTCATTTTATGTAAGCGAGGCCGCGTTTAACGAGGCAGTTTCGTGTCCAGGTAAAAAATTACGCGCGGAAGTGTATGGCTCGAAGGTACGCCATCTCGTGTCGTAAACTACGCATCGCACCGCAATATGGCTAAAGGAACACCGGCAATTGTGATCCTCTCCGGCGGATGAGGAGGCGCCGCATTAATTTTTCTCACGTCATGAAGCTTTCACGCCGGTTGGCCAACCGACGGCAAAACTTTCGGAATGAATGGCCGATCGGCGGAGAACTTGTTAAAAGTTCAACTAACCAGACCACTCTGCGACCTACCACTCGCAATAACGTTGATCTCTCGATAACCCGTTTGCACTACGATTTATTTCACGATTACAGTGATTAGAACTTCCCTGTCTTTTGCAATTTCCCTATAAGAAAGACAACATTCATACTTGTAGCGTGTTTAGATAAATATTGGATCGTAATATGAATTCCGTATAACTAATTTCGTTGTATAATAAAGTCTTGATCTAACATAAGCCCTATCCTCGGGTGCGTGCCATAACATAGATCGTATAGGGCTATTATTTTCTTGACAGCGCATGTAAGAACGGACCGTCAATTAAACCACTAAATACAGTTCAAATTATATCGTGTTTAGTGTCATTTGAATCAGAAAAATGCCACAAACAAGTTGGTGAAAGTCTCATAAGAGAATGATGTAAAATAAGTATGCCCCCCCAGCAGAGGGGTAGGCAAATTGACTGAGATCGTGTAGCTCTGTTCAGTTTAGATCAAGACTTTACTGTACATCATATAAATATAAATATGTTTTAATGATTTCGTTGCGACTAGTCTGCGGATCTTTATGCAAAATTAACATTATCCGCGTCAATTGCGAGACACTAATCGTTTAGAAGTAAAACTATATAATTCATGTCTAACAATAAGTTGAAATTCTTAAGTGGGTACATTTCGCTCTACAATTTTGGAGTTACAATGCCACGAGGAGAAGAAATAATAAATTTTTTTCTAAATTTCTGATACCCACAAAATTCCCAAAAAGTGTTGTATAAATGGCACCATCTCTCGTACACAATCTCGTCTCAGATACAAGCAATGTTAATCCAGAGCAAAGTGTTAAAAACGTTAAATCGCGATGTAGCCAGGATAGTTTCGAGGGAGGTTCAATCGCGCACTTTAATCGAGTTGAATAATTGATTGGCTCGTTTGGAGGAATTCATTGCCGCCGCCTAAAATAGCGAACACCGCGGACGTTTAATTAAGAAAACTTCAGGGTATCGTTTCCGAGGGATTACTCGGCCGGCATGCTCTTTTTTTTCAAGGTGGGGGCTGCCAATTACCGGGAACACGTTCTCTAGAAGCGGACATCTCGGCTGACACAAGATATTCTTCCTCGTTACGGATAATTGTGCCCGCGTCGTAATTATCGGTCTCGTGTAACGATTATATCACGTGCGATCGTACCTCACCTCGCGTAGGGTATTTCGTCTAAACAGCTGGCCTGCATGATTTTATACTTATAGTGCTACCAATGGAAGTGCAGGGTGTCCCAAAAATGGTGTACTTCCTTGAAATAGGTGAATCCAGGTGTAATTTGAAGTAACTTTTTCCTTCGCGAAAATATTTCCCGAGGCATTGTTAAGGAGTTATCAACGAAAAAGATGGACAAATCGCAGCGCGGCTACAGCAGCTGCTCGTGCTCTGATTGGCCCGTGTTTCTCGTTAATAACTCCTTAAGAAAGCCGCGGAGAACATTTTCGCAAAGAAAAAAGTTACTTCAAATCACCTCAGAAATCACTGCTTTCAAGGAAACACAACATTTTTGGGACACCCTGTATAATTGAACTACATAATTTTACAACAATTTTTTAAATAAACTTGAACTTGTTTGAACTTTGCTTTAAAAATGTTTTTTAAGTATGTTTCGTGGACTTTCAGCCACATACTCATGCTAGTGAGATATTACGTTACCATTACGAAAGACTAATCTAATCCGAGTTTTTTGACTTCCCCCGTACCATTCAAACACCGTCGCGTCTCGCCGCGTCTCATTAACGTAACACGGTTCATTGATTCTACTCCGTCCCGACGAGCCAATTATAGCGTATTAATTGATTTCTAAGAATGTGTGTGCAATCGTTATTCCCATACCCGAGCGAAAATACACTTTCAGCCCTTGGAGAGGTCGTTACTGTAGATTTATTTTTGTTTTCGCGTTATACTGATCCACTGGCTTGAATAACTACGGGATTAGCCATCTAATATGCTGCGAGGATGCTGCTAATTAGTGGTAATACGCAAACTGGAATTCCATATTGATACTAAGTCTGCACGCTCGGAATTTCAATTAATTTTTATTTTCATAACAGAAGTGTATATATTAATACCGTTTTCATGAATTTACAGTGGATCTAGAAATTGATTAAAAAAGCCTTTCTATACGTGTTTGTTAGAAGTTGCATTTAAACAATCCGTACAGCATCTATCAAACACAAGTTAAATAAAACTGCATTTCCCCTTTGAATAATATCAGCAAATCGAGATTAATTTAACAGCATGATTCCAATTATTTTAGTGCATTACAATTTATCTGTAATGGGGTGATAGAAAGGGGTGATTGCTGAGGTGATTTGAAGTAACTTTTTCCTTTGCGAAAATGTTCTCCGCGGCTTCGAAGGAGTCTTACGGAGTTATTAACTAAAAACAAGAACTAATCACAGTGCGAACCAAAATCCGTCCGCCGTAGTCTCGCTCTGATTGGCCCGCGATTTCCGCTAATAACTCCTTAACAAAGCCGCGGAGAATATTTTCGCAAAGGAAAGAGTTACTGCAAATCACCTCAGGAATCACCCTTTTCAAGGAAGTACAATATTTTTGGACACCCTGTATACATTTTTCTCCACATTCGTATCGTGAATTTAGCACAAACACATTCACGGTTTAGTGGCTCCAGCTGAAACTCTAGTAATATTTTACCGGTGACTGTTCGCGAGCAGATTGTCGACGGGAATCTATCTCCGAGGAAGCGTTTTAAAACTAATTTTCGGGGAATAGCATGAATGAAACGTGTCTCTTAATTTCCGGAGCACCGTTCTCTTTCTCTCTCTCTCTCTCTCTCTCTCTCTCTCTCTCCTTCTCCCTCTCCTATCGTCCGAAATTTGCATTCCGGCCCCGCGTTGCTCGTCGAACTTTCGGCAAGAAATATTCCGTCATGACAAAGCAGAAACTGAAAATTGGATAATATCGGCGAAGGCGGAACGAAGCGAAGCAACTTGGTAAACATACGACGCGTAATATCGAACGATCCATCATACCCCGGGCCCGTTTATACCAACGATAGAATAATCACGTGCAGCTGTATCACTAGGAAGACGTCATCGGAGCCCCGTCAAATCATGGAGAACCGATCAAAACCTAACGACGCGATCGTTTCCTCGTTAGGTTGTCCTGAGACGGCCGCTATTGAACCATTTACTGCTTCTCCATTTACGATCAAAATTTCACATTTTACACGTGCACTCAATTTTGAATATAGGTCACCAAAATTTCACCAACATTTTATTGGCTGCAGTGATCACTGTATTGTGAATTCTGTTAAAGTTCTGAAAATCGATTAAATCCGATTCAGTTGAAATTTGGCATTTTGAATTAAAAACGTGAATCACAAAAGGTTTTTCAGCGAATCGGAAAAATATTTTGATCGCACTAATATCATTTCCTACCTTATTGGACACTTGTTGCAGCGAACTTTGTCCTTTTTAATTGACGAAGCACGTGTTTTAGGGCGGGGGATGACCTAAGCAAAATTCGTCGGTAAGGTAGAAAATGATAGTAATATGGTACAGAAATTTTGTTCAAGTCGCCAAAATTCCTTTCGGGAAACATGTTTTTAATGCAAAATGAGGCTATGCGCAAAATTTGGTTTTCGGAACTTCAGCCGTGGATTGTATGAATTTATATGGGATCCTGATCCCATGCGAGTCCTGACTCGCGCAGACCAAATACGTTTGGAGATTTTTCTTTTGCATAAAGATCTGCAGTAACTTTTTACTTACGGCATTTATTGGTGTAGGTAAAATAGGTCTGTCTTCTTTAGAGCAGTAACTAGTTCAGTTCCTTTTTTATTTATGCACTCTAGTATCGAATTAAATTCTTGTAATATCCAATACAATTTTCAACGTCTTGATCAGGTGTAGTTAACGCATCAATTATAGAAGAGTAGCCTCCTGTATTGGCCGGTGGCACGGCCAATATTGAATTTGACCTTAGAGCGTAACGCTTACACGCATGATCAAGCGCGAGGAGGCTGTGGTTTAGTGTACCTTTCGGCTGAATAGTGCTAATTGAAACACAGTAGAGTGAACTTAGGGTTACATGGAACGATTAAATGCTAACGTGCATTATGTTCCGAACACTGACTGGCTACTTCGACTAATTACAGCTGAACGATAGTAATTTACGACTGTAATGGTGTACATTTATCATTTAATATTGACTTGTTAACATTGAACTCACCATCGGCTGTCAAATGACTGATTTCTAACGTTTTCATCTTAGCTGGCAATTTAGGAAAACAATGTGAAAGATTTTAAGTGTTCATACATTAACTGAAAAATAAATTTACACTTTTACATGTTACAATTGCAGAAATCATATTATAAGAAACTATGCACTGTACAATTTTACACGCTCGACTTTTTATTACAGACTTTGTCAATACATTCAGTGGCGTCATCGTGACACTGTTGTGACACCATATTATTACGTCGATACAAGAAAAACGATGTCACCGAAATAATTTATTCATCGATGAATTATTCACGCATACTCATTCCATACTATGTTTTTATTTTTTGTAATTGTTTGTACTATTGTTTTTACTCGGAATATAACTTTTTATAGCGTTTAACGGAGGTTCTAAGTATCGTTTAAGAATCGAATTGTAAATAGACTACAGCTTGTATGCATCTATGATGAAATTGTTGTGAGTGAAATGTCGAATATTAAAAAGATTAGGAAAAAGAATACAAACTTTAAGAATATGGCTGTATTGTTTTCATCTTATTAATATGATTAAAGAGAAAAATCAATTTCCACTTCACTCATATTTTTTTTTTCAATCGATACAGAAAATTACCGTTTTGCATACAGATCCACAGTCCAGTTATAAATCATCTCTGCCGCAGGTATTGGAAAATTATGAAATGAACCAACAATTATAAACGATGATTAAACAGAATAGCAACTATTGAATTCTAATAATATTTGAAGACGTGAACGAATTAATAGTGATAATGCCAAATGATGCTGGTTAAATAGCAACTATTAAGTTATAATAGTAATATGAGGACGTGAATCGGGAGATTGTTAAAATTATTTCTAGTTCAATAATAATTATTTTAAATTCGTAAATAAAAGATTGTAATTCATTTTTCATAATTTCTAAGGATCCAGATTAGGATTTTCAAGCTCCTAAAATCCTCAGAACATCTTACAATAAGAATTGAATGATGTTGCTATAAATTCGATTTTGTAATTACTGTAAAGCAACGTGTATCAGTCACGTTTGATGCTTTCGGTAGTTCTAGTGTTAGGATAAACAGAAGGTTCGCCATTCTTCATGATTTCGAAGGATCCAGTTTAGCTCCTGAAATCCTCAGCATCCTCAGCATCCTTAGCCCCTAGGAAGCTAGTCTCCAGAGTGTGTGCATGTGTGTGTTCTCAAACTCTCGTGTGTTCCAACCAATTTTGGAGCCCTGAAATGTCCTTGGAATCCCTACAAGCCCATTATTCTCGAGAACCTACCAATCTCTGGGAATCATCAGAAATCCTGAGGATCGGGGAACTTTCTCTAAACGATCCTAGAACAGCTTATCTTCGTTTTCAACGATTCTACGGTTCTCGGAATGGCTTTAGTTTTAGTATTACCAGAGTTAGTTAGTTAGTATCACTGGTATTCACGCGTGTGCAGAAGTCAGTGTTACGTGTCTGACGAGACCAGGACTGGTTTGTCTTGTCTTTAACGAGCGCTGTCCTCTCTGTATTCGGCGTAACGAGTCTCAGTTTGGTGTTTGCACTCCATTCCGAGAGTTCAAGGCTGCTTGCCTTCGAGCTGACACGTTCAAGGTCGATCTACAAGGTGTCTTTCCGTTTTTGTTAGGATTTTTCGCTAAACCTCATTACATATTTATTTAATCTCAGTCTGGACCCATTCTACTCTCTTTCGCAAAAGTGTGCAGGTATGATAATTTCCAGAAATTGGAAAATTTAATTAGAGGTTCATTAAAACTGGGTTTACGGGACCCAATATTTTTAATATACAATTATTGAAATTGCGAAGATCCATTTACGTGGAATTACTCAACAAATTTATTTCTTTAGGTACATATTATTTAATAAATGACTAAAAACTTAGATAGACATATTCTTCTTATTTTTATAAAGTAATGTCAAATTCTCATTTTTAGTGCTCCGTAAATCTAGTGTTAAAATTGAAACGAAATATTTCTTGACCTATCTCCAATTTTCCATTAATTTCAAATTGTAATTTGTAATTTTCTATCCTTATATTTTATTAAGGATAGCATTAGAAGAATATAATGTTCACTGTCAATTTTTATAAACTAATAATTATTTCCAGTGTTCTCTTCTTACAGTTAATTAAGATTGAAGTTAGGTACACATCACTCTAAACTGTATTATATTTTCTGTTATTTTAAAATTGTTATTTTAGATTTTATTAGGGTTGAAATTAAATAAGCATCGTCTTGAGCTGTATCAAATGTTCTACTACTTTGAATTGATTCATTTAAATTTTATTGAGACTAAAATCAAGTAGCAATCATGAACTGCATTCAAAATTCGAGCATACCAAGCTTGGACTATTCAAGCTGCTATAAATGCAACTGCAGTCCATTCATTAGTACCCTAACAGCATCGTATGATATCATATAGACCTCGATATAGCATATCTCAGGTATTACCCAAAATTCGTTTGATATCCACTCCTGTGATATCGACGCAGATTACGAGGTATGTATTCATTATTATTATTTGTTATAACCGGATAATGCAACCCTTCAACGTAAGTTAATTAAATAAAGCACGGAACAATACGCGCGTGATTAAATTTCAATATATTACAATCCATGCTAAACAATACTGATGTAAAATATGAACACGACGGTATCAGCGAGAAAGATCTGGAAATAATGTATAATTGTGATAATGTTGCAGAAGCAGAAACGATTGTATTTCAATCCAATAGGAACTATCGGTGTCGAGTAAACAGCTCCATTTTCCGATTATACCGATTGTCCATTAAATTATGAGAAAAGGTCGCCTTAACTATTTCATCCAATTTTTAAAAGAACTTGACAAATCCTCAGAATGCTACAAGCGTGGAAACGAAAATTCTGAAATGAAGATTCGTGAAAAAATTTGTCAATGCTTTTACATACGTTTCAATTTGTAACATGTTGAACCAAAAAAGCGTTTTCAATTTCCCAGTCGCTGTATCATACAAAAATATCTTTGTCAAAATGAATGGGTGGCTTCAAGCTCTAAAATCGATCCAGGTATATTGTTGTACTATTTCTCTTAACGAAATTATCACAGTTTAAATATCGACAATTTTTCGGAAAGGGGTGCGTGCATATATTTTTTGGATACTCTGTATAATTATTAGGAAAACCGGACAAAATGAGCGGGAAACAATGTTACATCAAGTGTGCCTTATTTACAAATTTTGCAGCTTAAAAATGTTCACTCACCCGACGGGTCACCTTATGTTGGATTTTACGACCGTGCGCGGACTATGTAACAGGAAAAATGCATAGTAAAATTCTGACAGCGGGTCCGAGGGATGAGAAAGGGCTGCATAAACACACGAGATAAAAAGGGTACTGGGAAAGTGTTAAACGGGTCAGAATCGGGTCCCGGTGATGATGGAAGCCGGCAATCTACGGAAATGTGTGGAGGATATATCGTGACACTCGTAAAGCGTGCTGCTGCGCCGGGAAGCGGGAATAACAAATTTCCGCGCGGCGGCGTGACGGCCACGGTAAATATTTTCACAGGCAATTTGCATGATGCGAAATCAGACGTTCCTTCGAACCCTTCGACCGCAAATTTCGCACGTGACTTCACCTCCGCTCGCGAACGTTTCCGTCATTACCCGAAGAAACGGGATGGGTCCATGTCACGGTGATCCAATTTTCATGGTGTCCTTGACTTTCGATGTCTTTTTTATGGGGACTAGCACCATAAAGAAATTTCCTGTTGGTTCGAGCTATCGAACGATTTCATTTGCAATTTCTATTAAACATGGAAAACGATATTTTTCTACTTTAAAGTAAAAAAAGTTTTCTGGAAAACGGTTATAGATTATCATTATTAGATTGCGCATTTTTATGCAAAACAGATTCATTTTCAATTTTGGTTAAATGTGGAAAGTATTTTTTCTATTTTGAGGTAAAACAAAATTCTACTGGAAAGCGACTATAAGAATTTGATGATACACTCCGCGACAAAAAGATAGCACATTATAGAGATAAATGGTATTTAGCTTTTCCAGTGGTATATTACATTATTTGTGACCTGTATACTTCGTAATAAGAATAACCAATTATTCAATATGTTTTAACGCATTTATTACGTGAAGAAACAATTTTATGGGAGAGTGTGTAACATTAAACGAAAAATGATAGCACAAATTTCATAAAATAGCTAAAATATGAGAATATGTATAAAAAAAATAATGTTTTAATATTTCGTAACTCCGTCTTTTGTTTGTGTAACTGCCACTAAACGTTTTGGCATAGATTTATATAATTTTTTAACAAATTTCCTGCTTAACGCTGCCCAGTTTCGTTCAATGCGGATTTTTAATTCGTTAACAGTTCGAAATTGTTTGCCACCGACATATACTAATCTGGCTAAATGGGTCCAGCAATTTTCTATAATATTTAAATGTGGAGACCTAGCTAGTCATTCCAAAATTTTAATATTTTCCCGTGTAAAATATTCTTTTATTATACAATCTTGGATGTATGAACACTTGGATTATCTTGCTGATAAATCAAGTTTGTGCCCGCAATTTTTACAGTATGTCTCTTCAATTGTTCGTCGACTAAATCAATATACTTTGCTCTATTCATTTTACCACTTACAAACTTGATTTCAGTGTGTCCATAGTACACACCATTACTCCACCACCATCGTATTGCCGACTACATAAAATTTTGTTGTACTTTACGCAAATCGTGGAAATAATATCGGTAGGCATCCGGTCCATCTAACGTAAATCTCTTCTCATCAGTAAAAATAACTTTTTGCCATTTTTTCTTCCAATGAATATTCTTCTCAGCTAATTGTAAACGTGCGTCTTTATGTTGCTTTGTTAGCGGTGGTTTACGCATTAATTTTTGGCGTTTTATGTATTTACACTCTTGTATAATACGTGGTACATTCCGTATTTTGGTATTTACTTCAGCTTCTGCTGCAATCTCTCTTGCAGTAGCAGCAGAATTTGATGCAGTTCTTAAAATCGCACGCCGCTGACGATCAGTTGTCACTCTTGGACGACCTGTGCTCCTTTTTCCCATATTCGTCTACATTTCTTAATAAATTGTAAATAACCTTGCGACTACGATTCAACAGTTTCGTAATTTTACTGATAGAACGATTTTCCTTACGTAAATTGTGTATTATTAATATTTCAGGACCAGTCGATCTTTTACCGCGAGCCATTGTTGAAAATTTCACAATATTTTAACACCGGAACACGAACACTCTTAACTACTCGCCGGCGTGAACAGATTGACGCCTTGACGCTGACGGAGAATACAGAATTTTGACTTTGTGCTATCATTTTGACGGAGCAGTCAGCACTACTGTTTACGTTTTCGGCTTAAAGTTGAACCTATAAACAGAAAACGAGTGTTTACCCTGAACAGATACAACTTATTGCTAACTAAACAATGATATATAATACGGGAACTGTTGTTATTCGATTATATTTGCGAGAATTAACAGAATTAGATAATGTGTATTTATCATTACTAGACTGCGGATTTTTATGGAGAATAAAAATTTTCTCTAGAACTACTCTAGAACTACTGAGCCTGTCAAAATGGCGGATTTCTGATGTCTTCTTTTGCAACTCGTGAAGTTATAGAGATATTATCTCGACAAATTTTTAGTGTACTTTTTTATTCAAGTACAGCTTACCACAAAAGTTTTATAAAATCTGAATAAATTCAATCCTGTTATTATTATAAAGTAATATACATCAGTCTCTTTTACAATAGTTCTTCGTAGCTATTACATGGTCGTTGTTATATTCATCGATTTCAGATACTTGCTTGGATATCTTTAAAAACTTTTTTGCTATCTCAACCTACATTCTACAGTCATAAATGCTGCATATAATCAAAGTGACCAAGTTCCTTAATCGTCAACGATTAAAATGTTAACGTGAGGTATGAGAATTATTGTGTTACAACATAGTATTAAACGGTATTTATATTTCCTCTCAAACTTTTTCGTGGGCTCCGACAAAATTCGCAAAACGAAGTTCCTCAGAATGTGTTCAAGAAGTTTTCAATTGCTTCGAACAATTTCGTAGTTGCGTAAACATTTCAGATCAGATGCTAACTAGACAAGAGAAGTTCGTCCGTTTCCTGAGCATGCACATCAAAGTTAAAGGAATCATTGAATTATCGATCGGTTCGGTGATGCTTCGTATTATTTCGCGTATCAGGAAATTAAATGTCTGTTCCATTCATGTGCACAGGCTGCGTTCTATGCCGAGGAATTTAGAGTTCAGTTTCATAATGGCGGCCGGAAGTGCTCCTCTTCGATCACGGGTCGTGGTGTTGGTAGACCAACGGTTACTTTCATGTTCGGTTTACCACCTTTCACCTATTCCCTCATCAATTTTACAGTTGCTACAGACTTTTCGTATAGCCTATAATCTTTTTCACGCAAACTATAATTTTTTCCTCAGCGTTACAATCTTTTTCTGGTCGCTGCAATTTTTCCTGAACGCCGCAATTTTCTCTTGAGCACTAAAAATTTTTCCTTAGGCCCTACAGCTCATTCCTAGGCCCCACAAGTTTTTTCTAAACACTGCAATTTTTTTTCTCAGCACTACAAATTTTTCCTGACCACTACAATTTCTGCTTGAGCACTAAACATTTTTCCCTAAGCCCTACAACTCCTTCTTACGCCCTATAATTTTTTTCTGAACTCTGAAATTTTTTTCCTGAGCACTAAAAATTTCTTCTGGGCGCTACAAATTTTTCCCTAAGCCCTACAATTTTTTTCGGAACACTGCAATTTTTTTCTTGAGTACTACAATTTATTCTTATATATACCCTAAAACCATTTTCTAGGTCTTGCAATTTTCTTCTATGCCCCATAAATTGTTTTTAGGTTTTACAATATTTTCTCAAACCCTCCAATTTTTTTTCCAATGCCTCAAAACTTTTTCGAAGGTCCTACAATTTTCTTCTAGGCCCTGCAACGTTTACCTAAATGTAACAATCTTCCTCGAGGCTCCAAAATTTTTGTGATGCGTTTCAAAATGTTTCCTGGTCTTCATATTTTACGTACTACAACTTCAGCCATATTTGCGTGTCCTTACATACCAGTACAATTTTTACCGAGTTTCTTTTACATCTCAACCCTACAACTTTTTCCTTGGCCTGAAATCGTTGATATCACAATTCTTTTTGCTACCCCATTTCCCGACCTCCATCATTTTTCTACAAGATACTAACTTTTCGTTTTCTTCTTCGTAAGCCCTAAATATTCTCACAGCTCCTACAACTTATTCTCACGACACTTACTACACACAATGCAACCCTCTTTCTTGCTCCAGCATCCACTCGAAAACGGAAACGCGTCGCGAAAGATGAAGTGGAACGAAACTTCTTTGTCTCGCGGTGCAGCACGAGATAACAGTAAGAATAAAAGCGGCCAAGGAGGGAAATGGAGACTCGGAGGGAAGAGAGAAAAAAAAACGCATAGAATCGTTTTAAAACCATACGAACGTGGAACGAAACAAGCCGTGCACTCTTGACCCGAGAGCGTCGTTTATATTCGAGTTTGCATAAAATATAAGTATCCGGCCGGGCGTAATTCCGGCGCGGTCTCGCGAAAAATAAACCTGCATCGATCCGCGAACGGTGGTGGGATATTGTTCACCACAATCAACCGAATTGATCCTGCGTATAATTATCTTGGCCAGCTAAAAATTCACGAGCCCGATCTATCACGATATTCCCAGGTGTCGCTTACCATTAATATTCGGTCGAACTTTAAAAACAAATAACTTTTTCAGAAATGGACCGAACCACTCGAATTTTTTCGAGAAACTGGAAGAATAATTTCACTGCAAAATTTGTATGAAATCGCAATCTATCGAAATTATGGAGAAAACAATGAACACTAGTCTCTACAATCTTTTTTATGGGGGCTGGAATTGAAAATTTTGTAAATTTTGTAAATTTTAATTTGAGGTGTTAGACGTGCAAAGAGCTGTTGTATTGTATCGAAGGGGACACATCCTAATACAAGCATGCTATTTTAGTTTATATGTTATTGTTAGTTTATAGAAGCCAAAGGATAATTGCGAAATTGTGGGCTTGAACGAGCATGGAAATTCATTTCTCTGCACGGTGGCGAAACGGTTCAGCGCGACCGCCATAAAGAAACTTCTACCCGTGGAATACGAAAGCACAACGCTACATAATCCTGACGGAAGTATCGCGAGTTCTACAGGTGTGACAAATTTCCAAGTGTCACGGTGTTTCATTAGTTCCCAGTCACTGTCGCCGGCCGGGAAGTTCATTTTCCGCGTCTCCGTGCTTACGCCGCTGCATTGCCCTCGTGGTTCCCGACAATTAGCAAACAATTGCTTTCGCGCGCAGCCTAATCGAACGTAAATGTCGTTTATCCTGAACAAATCGGCACGGAAACTTTGCCAGACGAATCCAACTTTCTCCGTAAACAAGTCTCCACTTTTCATGGGAACACGTTGCTGCAGCGAATGTGGCAGTGTGCTCGCAATTTTGTCAAAAATTTTGGCACATCTGCGCTAGGCCGTTTCTAATTCTAATACGTTTAACTGCTCAAGCTTCTGTTAAATATACAAATTAATTAATTCGTACTGGATAAATTTGTTGCTCGTTTACAAATAAGTAAAGATATTCAAGTGCAAACACGCCTGTAAATAATCCTCATCATTTTCTACACATTTACACTGTTCTACAAGTAACTGATGAACACTTTAAAAATATGTAATTTAAAAGAAAATTGCAATTGATTCATTGTGAGGGCCACAATCATTTTTATGCAAACTAAAAATCTTTTACCGTTGTATGGAACACAAATTAAACGTATTTCTCGATTATTGTAACAAGTTGGCAATAATATATTGTTGATTTCTTTCAATGTCTTCGTAAATGCACAGTCTAGGTATTGCAATATGATGGTTTTCTTAATACGACTGACAACAGCTGAATTCGACCCTCGTATAACACAATAAGAGAAGATCGTTTAAAAAGACATTGTGCGCTCGACGATAATAATAGTTTCGCGAGTAAATTCGACTTTGAAAATTGCACAGGATTTTCTGTACACGGCGGATTCGTTTGTAACGGGTTTGTATTCGTTTCGTAAGCGACTCGATATTAATACCGCCTCGTAATTAATGTAACCACGTGCCCCAGCATTCAAACGTTGAGCGGTTCGTGCATGAATTACGAGCATCGCGGTGCTATTTTTAAAACCCCAGCTTGTACGAGTAATGTGCTCCTTTAAAATAATTTACTGCCCCTTCGTCCTTTTTACGGGATATGGTTCGCGAAGCGTGAATCGCTTGATGGCGAAGATTTGCACATTCCATCACAGCGCTTTAAAAACCGATAAAAACTGTTTGTTAAGTAAAGCAAATTCTCTCGGTAGCATATTGCGAAAATTAATGCGATCTTTTTGGCGTCCCCTTGATTATCGGGAGTTCTGAAATAAATAATAATGATAAATGTAATAAATGTTCCATGTTTTCATAAATAGTTCCGGTCCTTCGGCAGCATCAGGTCAGTGAAAAAATAATTGCGATTTTATGGAAAATTATTTCAAACCCTTAATTTATTAGGGGTTGTGAAAATGTTGAATAAAATGTTATCTTTATGCAAAATAAAAACTTTCTATCGGAATGACAACAAACTGGGGTGGTGTAAAAGTCTAATTTCTTTCCTAATATGTTTAATAGATTGAAAATAATATAATACTATCTTTAAGTTCTAATATTTTTACTGTCAAAAAAATCCATTCAAATAGAAAAAATTGCTCTTTCAACTTTCTTTTATTCAAGACCGAAGCAAATCGCGATTCAAAAACTCAACTAGCTGGGAAATACAGTATTGTCTGTTGAGGCTTTCGAGTGTAAGCCGTGTCCTAAAGGAAGAAATGTTCGGCCGCCCAATTAAAAGTCTACTCTGATTGGTGCTTACCGAACCGGAACAATGAGCAAAACCCCACTATATAAGTGGAGCACACTTCGACACACATTAGTATCGTGTCTTCTGACCCCCTGATGAAGCTAGCTGTAATGCTTGCGAAACGTTGGGAAATTTCTTCCTTTAGGACACAGCTTACACCCGGAAGCCTCAAAAGACAAAACTGTATGATGCCGGGCCGTGAAGGTCTCAAATCTCTATCTGGGAAATCTCTGCAAAAATGAATATTGTAGCACGGAAAAACGATTATTCGAAGTAATCAAGCGCCAATGGTGACAGTATCAGTGATATCTTAATGGTTAGGGAAGCAATTTCAAAGCAATTTCAAAACGATGCGACAAGAATGGAGCGGAAAAAATCCTGCGAGATAAAAGGCAAGCGAGGGGGATGTTCCAAGGATTAATGGAGCCTCGAATTGCAGTATCCGGCCGCGTTAAGGAATGTCAGCCCCGTCGGACTGGCAACAAAGTCGGCGGTGGATCGACGGCGAGGAGCAATTTCGGCGTGATAAATAAATCTCACGGGCCGTCAGCGTCGACGGAGGCCCGACTATTTCGCGAGGAATCTCCCACCGGTGTGGTGTGCACCGTAACGAAGATTGATTCCGGCGATGCGATGCCGCGAGACACAGTGATGAATCGGCAGTCGTTCATCCGTTGAATGTTCCATTTAAGTTTCCCGCTCATTGCGCCCGTTCGCGGCTCACACCCTCGCATCCTTGATGGTAGATGCTCTGTTCCTCGTTGGTCTCTTGGTAGTTTGGTTGTTTTTAGGTAGTGCTGATGGTGGTCGGTTGATCATAAGCGTGAGGACTACCGGTGAGCTGAACATCCTCGGTGGATGTTGCTGTTAGGATGATTGATCGGAAGGACGAGATGTATGGTCACCGATGATGATGTTTCTTCTGGGTTTAGGCATCGACACGTCAATGCAGTTTGTTGCTATCTGTGATGGGATATTTAAAAAATAGCAAAAACTACTGGAAAAATTATACTTTTTTTTTGTGCACCAATCGATGCAGTCTTTTATTCTCTAGAAATTATTAGTTTAGCAGATATTTTAGTGAAATAATAACTTTGTATACCAGGCTTGAGTTCAGTTACGTTAAAATTCAATTGCACAATTGCATTACATTGTATTTCAATTATATAGTAATTCAACTACGTTTTAACTGAATTACATAATTCAAACGTATCAATTATTTTAATCAGATGTATAATTAAAATACAGCCAGAGTTGTACTAATTCAATTGTACAGACAATTCAGTCAGTTTGATATTATAGGTTTCACAATATTTGCTCCAACATTTCAGATATAGATATACATTTTCCGATATCAAAAACTATAAAAGAAAATAATAGAGCTGCCATCCCGCCGATGAAAGAGCATACGTCAGAATAGCAAAGAAGCTCGGGGGATCAGAGAATGTGCTTGGTACAAGACGCTATTAACCTTGCACCACAATTTATTTCACGGTTTCAGTGATTGGAACTTTTTTGTAATTCGTAGTTTCCTAAAAAAGGAGAAAAATTTATATCTACTGTATGTCTATATGTTCTTCAATAGCTGTGCATTAACAAGGCCAAAATATAATTTTATTTCGGTTTAAAGGAAATTAATAACATACATGTTTATTAGACTCTGTTCAGAATCTTCATCACGAGTATGACTCGACATTTTAGGACAAGGGGTTAAGATGATTGATCGTGCGGACGCAGTGTCACGCACTTTCGTGCCCGCAGACGAGTAAATTTGCAAAGTAATTCCTCGTTTACCCGTGTGTCTGCCGGCTTTTAACGCGGGGCCGGTTTTCGCGGAATTGTCGCAACGCGACGCGACGCGACACGCGATTAAATTTGAAAGGTTGCTCGATTCACGAGCGACGCCAGTGCACACAATTAAAAGTATTGATTTAGTGATTAGCGGGTTCAATTGACGCGGCTTGTCCCGCGACGGGATGGACCTACGGCACCCTCTTCTCTTCTAGTGCACAGTGAGTCGCGATTTTCTGCGAAATGGAGCGTCTCGCGATGCGCAACGGCCCACCGCCGCCGTTGCGGCTTTTTAATCCCCGGAATGCGGCTAGGCTCTTGTTTCCGAGCTATTTGCGGAACAAAGGGACGCGCTCCCTTCGCCGGTACCCTTTTCGTCCAAACTCTGATTAAAGTTTGACCGAAACCGAAGGTGAGGTTCGAAGTTCGTGGTTGTAACCGTTTGGGGTGCCTGGGCAGCATGTTTAAAACACATTTAGGCTCGCACGGAAATCCTGCTTGCTTCCTACCCGCCTCTGAAAATGATCGAAATTGACAATATTATTTTTCAGATATTATTTAACACGGAAATTACCGGACCTATCAATTCTTGCACATGTCTTCAGCACACCTACAGCTATCTTTCGTGACACATATATATGTATAAATATACACATATATATTTTTTTGTAATAGAATCGAAATGCCTAATCACTTTGAACAAATTTTTGGGATTCAATTTTACAGTTGAGTATGGTCGAACAGAGACGGTGCCATTTGTTTAACCTCGAGGTCGCAACTTTTGTCCTCCAGTTTTCAGGACAAAAGCGTCGCAATTCCGAAGGAGTGCCAATGGCCACTTTCGATTATCTTCGATCATGCGAATCGCGTCTTTTGACGAACTATAATCTCCTGCTTCGCTCACCTCATCTTCCCAAGCTATTTCAGATAAGACTCCATCCTCTATTCATCGTTTTAACAAACGCTAGGTTATTCGAACCCAATTTTCGTCGCCTTCGGGGCATGATCTTCGAGAATAGTAATCTCCTTTCGCTTCTGCCTCTTGATCGAACGAACTAGACTCCTGATACTTCTTAAAAGAGCGCCTAAAAGGTTCAGACGTACCTTGAAGGGTAAGATTGACGACCGCAGCGGTGCTTCGGGTTCCTCTAGGGACCATGCTGTTCGGTGGACCACACTGAAAGGATACTGTAGGCAGTAAACTTCTCTTTAACTCCAGCTTTTTTTTAAGTTTCTCTATAAAACTCCATGTTTACAGAAACTTTCACAGTCTGATAACTGGACCGCGGATTTTTATCTTTTCACCGCGATAGATATTCAACGAATAAATCCAGAAAAATTCTTGCAACGTTAAACACTAATTCCACACATATTTATCGAAATGTCAAGCTAACTTAGTCCTGATAGACATTCAGTGGCTCGCGAATGTCTCGGAACGTCCTTTAAAGCAATATAACTTTTTAAAATACTAAAATACCAAACTACCGAAATACTAAAATATTAGAAATAAGAATCCATTTTTCTACTAAGATTCTACTAAGAAATGGATCTCTACCAAATCTGAATAACAATGAAGTGCAAATTGACCGACGAATATTCTTGTTGGTCACAGATAATTGATGCGCCATTTCGTGTAGGTGCCTTTGTATAGTTGACCACGTGAACCCAAGGCTTCTCGATAATTTTTGTATACTTAATTTTGGATCAGCTTCCACTAGAGATTTTAGGGTGTCATTATCAAATTCAACTGGTCGTCCACTTCGAGGTCTGTCAAAGAGATCATAATCCCCAGCAGCAAACCTTCTGAACCAACGTTGACACTTGTTGACATTCAATACATCTCACTAAACATCGCAAATTTTCTTTGTTGTTACCGTTGCATTAAATCCCACACGAAAATGAAAAAGTATGCAATGACGAATATGAACCTCGAAAGGTATGGACGCCGCCATTTTATTACAGGGTCGTAAAAAATTATACTTTTTAGAATATTTTGAACACAGGCTGCTTTACCAAAAACTGCAAAAGAATACGTGTTTCCTCTTCAGCGATCGGTACTAAACTAAAATAATTGATTACTTATGAGTATCCCTAATATTAGATTTTTAGTTAGCGATAGGGGTGTCCGTAACTCCGGCGAATGTCTCACAGATTCCATTATTCTGGAGCCACTGCATAAGCAGTTCCGGGTTCCGTAAAGATGGCGGCTCGGGTCCGCAAAGAATAGGGGGTGAAAGGCACTAAGAATCGTTGACCCTAATGAAAAACGCTTTCGCTGGAGCATTGAGCCGTGGCTCTTTCGTTCTCTGGCAAATCGTTCGCTATGGAGACGCGATCGAGACACGTATAGGGCAATATAAACCGTGCCGGGCCGAGTAATATCGGACGGGAAAAAGCTTTCTTTGAGTGGAACAGAAACGACGAGGGTCTGTCGACCAGCCTTGACCCTCTAGATACCTCGGTCTCTCTACTCGACCGCGTTTCCCGCTGGAATCGTCTCGATTTCAGAGCGAGCCAATGCCGAACCCGCTTAAATTATTATATTATACAGTGGATCCAAAAAATATTCAAATACTAAACACCCGATTCCCAAAAAATTGCCTATATTTAAACCGTGATAATTTCGTAAAAACTGATCGTACGACAATAAATTTTCTAAATTTGCTAGAACCTCCAGCCAAAACCAGAAGCCATAATCCATCGTTCATTTTTTTTCATGATATGCAGTTTCGTTGCATAAGTGTTTATTTAATCTTGTTTTTTCTGGAAAAAATTCATTACGGAATATAAAAATGATTTTAATCCTCGATTTGTTTTGACAAAATTATCGCAATTTAAATATCGACGATTTTTCGAGAATCGGAAATGTTTAAATACTTTACATTAGTATCGTTATCTAAGGTTAAACCTAAAATATTTCTGCACGCGGGAAAAACAAAAACTGTTCTGCATTTGCGTGCGACTCCGAGTGTGCTCTTCGAATACATAATTTGTTCTCACCGGTAACGTGGCCGGTAAATGATACAAGTGTTTGCCCTACGAGCGGGTAACTTTGTACGCGGCGGTTGCGTCTTATGCTGCCTCGTTTTCTGCCTCGAAATTCGTCGTTGCCGATTCATAATTCAAGGGGCCGCAGTTGCCGTGTTTCTGGCATGCCACCGCGCGATAAAATTGGATGCTGAGACGTTGAAATTGAATAATCGTGTAGCTGTGCGGCGAAGTTACACGGTTACAAATTCCGCGGTCGAAATGCCCGGTGCGCGCGTCGTGTTACAGAGGGATTCGCGGTACCTCGAAAAATCGCTTAGTTCTCTTAACGCTCTTTTGACGGCTTCTGAAAATGGCGGCTGCGAGAAGCGGGGAAACTGATGTACGAAAGTCTAAGAGACTGATAATCTTGTTCCTCCTCTTTGACACAGTACAATGATTAAGCATTGCATTAAGAAGGTATTCCCATTTAGACAATTTATCAGATCAAAAAAGGATTAGATTATTATCGGTCAAGCGCTTTAAAATTTTGAACAAACGTTTCGCGATATTTTAAAATAACACAGTGCAATTTTTATGCAACTATCTTTATTTAAAATTATTGTATCATTTGAATAGCATATCACTTTCCATGGTTGCCAGGACATCTCAATAATAGATGGATCAATCTTCTTCTACACATTCAACTAAAATTCAATGTCGACGATAGTTTTTTTTCTTTTTTCTTCTTTTATTATATACAGAATTTTGAAACACTTAGCCTATAATAACCTAACCATTGTTGATCTCATAAATTGCCCAAAATTGATGGCTCCGGATGGGAATAAGCCTTTGAAATAAATTGCCATATTTTCAGAGAATAACTCTCCTCACTGGAACGGAAGAATTTTGCAGAACGGAAAACGCGTTTCACAAGCATTTTCTACGCAATTTGTCGAGAGCTCGACAAAAGCAAGCTAAAGCACACACTCACGATCACGATTTCGTCGAATCGCCGTACTCTTTTCAACATTTTCCTCCCCTATGTTTTACTTTGTAGCGATTAAAATGTCTCGCCGGGCAGCGATGAAAGGAAAATACGCGGGGAATCATAAAACGACGAGCGCCGTTGAAAACTCGTTAAAAAAATATCAGAACACCATCCACATCTCGGAGTAACGGGTAGAAACGAATCCGCGTAGAGGTCGGTCGAGATCCTATTAACTGTATGCCAACGAAAAATTCGCGACCTGCTTGAAATTGAATTAACCGCTTTACGAAGAGTGGGACGAGGCGGGGGCATCGTCGTTTCATTTGCGACGGAGAGCATGATCTACAGTGAATTATGCGAGAACGTTTCCTCGAAATAAACCATTCTCGTGCAAATTTACGGATACGTCAACAACAGTAATTCCTTACTCAATTTTTGCGATTTTGAAATCAAATCTTTCTGTTACTAATTTGATCTTGTGAAAATTTTAGTTACCCTCGCTTTGTTTGTATTTTAAGTAAAATATTGTACTTGGCACGTTCCGTAGTTTGCAAAGTGATATTTGCATTTGACCCTCAAGTGTTACAATGTCTACTCAAATTATTATTTAGTATCAATTTTCTCAGACACCTTGAAGCATTTAAGACTAAAATAATCAAAATATTCTAAAGTTGAAGAAACTCAATATTTCCTATTATCTGGCACTACAGTAGCGAAAGTTAGTGTACAAAAATTTTATTAGAGTCACGAGAGACCTCAGTATACCATTTATGCATTCATTTATACATTCATTATAAAAATGAATAGACTCAATGTAAAGCAGTTGATAAATTGAAGAAGTTTGAAAGCTTCAATGTATCAGTTTCAACTTATTAAAATTTTTAGAGGAGGAACTCTATTGGACTTCTGATAACTGTAACTGATGCAAACCATTTTTATTTTGTATAGAGTAGCTACGGTGTTGCTGAAATAAATTGATAGAGATCTGTTGCAACTAAAATTGTACAAAATTCGGAGTGCAAAGTATTAAGTGCCCGGTCTTCGTAGATTCGCGATAAGGTAGAATGACTACATTACCGTCAAAAAATGGTTTTACGTGCCTCAAGTTTTTGTCCTTATATAAAAATGTTTTGTCGCGGGTAAAAGGCTCATTCGAAAGAGAAAGGTTTAATCTAGTGCGCGCTGGTCATGAGCTGCTGAGATTATGCAAATATTTGGTAATATAAGCGTTAGAAGTAGGCCAAAAATTGACGATGTGCACGCCGTGGAATCCAAGCATTTTTATGCCATTGCAAGTTTTCTGGATGAAATCGAGAGCAGCGCGCACTATAAAACATCTCCAGCTACAAATTGAGCTATATTTGGTCTTGATTCACTGCGAAATAAAGCGAAAAACTTGAAGCACGTTTCTGGCGTCAGAATTCATAATATCAATAATACAGAGGAAAAAGTGTGACAAGTTTAGTCGCAGACTTAAGTCCCGTCGGATCAAGACCAAGACGGATCTTAAGACTGTGTCTGAAGGCTGTGAATGGAAATTATTAATTAAAAAGTCACGTGACTATCCCGGGGCCTCAAGTTATGATTTCTAAAACGATGACGTGGGCCGACGGAGGAGTGTCCGCGGGAACAAATGCAGACATAACAGATAGGCTCTCGCGTTACCGTCAAAAACTGATGTGACCCGAAACGGAAGGGGATGTGGTGGCTGCGATGTCCTCGTAATTGATTCAATTCGCGAACAATGCTGCCTATCAGCGATCGGCTTTCGCGCTTCCCCCGTGGAAACGTGAAAAAGCCAGGGACATACAACACACCATTTTCCGACGGTCGAGAGTTATTTATCGAATTCGGGACGCGTTGTCACCAGCTCGACGGTCGAAGCCCCCCTTTACAAAATCCGGCAATATAGGTGGAAGTTGTTTTTACGCGCGACACGGGGCGCTGTCCCGTGAAAATACAACAAAAAATAAACAACAGAGATAGAGACAGGAGGGAGGAGGAAGGGTAGGGGCTTGATAACAGGTATCTGTCGCAAGCGTTCAAGTGCGAGTTCGCCGTACAATGAAAACAAAACAGAGGAAAAACAACACACGTACGCGAGAGATAGAGGTGAGGGTAGACAAAGACGAGAAAATAGAAGCGGCTGTGACACGGCCTATAAAATAGGTAACACACACGTAAACCGTGTCACGCTTCCGGGGAACGGTTTACAAACAAATTCCAAGGTTACAAACGAATTTTCTCGAACTTTTTACAACAGTATTCTTCCAAATTAGATTCAATCGTAACATGATGCGAATTTCTCACTTTTCGTGTTTTGATCACTGTGACAGACGCTACGTTGCACGTCGGCTTACATTGCCGAGAAGAATTTAACTAAAGAAAAAACAAAACACTTGTACTTCAAATCCATCTGTTTATATCCCAGAAAGGCCAAGTTCCGTATGTCCGATAGTTAATCTAAAAATGATGCAGAGCCAAGAGTCCGTAGATTCCCGATAAAGTAGAGTGGCCGCGTTACCGACAAAAATAGGCGAAAAATGGATTTACGTATCTCAACTTTTCGTCCTTATATGTTAATAACGTATATGCAGGATCACATGCAAGAAGGTATAATTCAAGTTGTTTGAATGATGAATCCATTCCAATAGCAGCAACAGTTTTTTGAGAATACCTCAGAAATTAAAGCCGAGCGGCGGCACCATATATAGGAAAAAGTTGTTCAGAATAATAACAACCTGAAAAACATATTTCAAGGTTATTAAAATCGACGAGGTGTACCCTTTTCTGTATAATTATTTTATAAGAAGTTCACACGGTGTACAAATCGTTTTACGGTCGTCGTGATATATTTGTAGAAACAGTTGCTGAGCGGTCGCACTGTGCTGACAAAGACTTGCTGACTCTGCAGAAGTCACGTGACTGCCCTTGACTCTTAAAAATCACTTTTTAATTTTTACGAAATCGAAAATGTTGACATTCTTTCTGGAGTCACTGCGTGTATCGAGGCGTACAAACAATGAATAATGATAAATAGAAACTGTAATAAGATCATAAATATCTAACAGACCGGTAATTTTTCTGATTCTAGAAACACGGGCCTCGGATGAAGTGCGCAGCGTGCCGCGTGGTGGCACACGCGGTCTGCGCGATGTCCTTGAACTTCGCCTGCAAGTCGAGCTTCCGCGACGTGGGGGTTCGCCAATATCGCGAGCAAACGAACACGCAGCACCACTGGGTCCACCGTAGGTCCCAGAAAGGGAAGTGTTCGAACTGCGGCAAGTCTTTCCAATCGAAGCTGAGCTTTTCCTCGAAGGAGATCGTCGCAGTGAGCTGCAGCTGGTGCAAGATCGCGTACCACAACAAGGAGGCTTGCTTCAGCGTGCAGAAGGTGGGCGAGAATTGCGAGTTAGGTGGCCACGCATCCATCATCGTGCCGCCATCTTGGATCGTGAAGTTGCCGAGGAAAGGCAGCTTCAAGAGCAGCTTGAGAAAGTCGCCGAGGAAGAAGAAGTCCGGCGAAAGTCGAAGAAAATCGAAGGAGAAAGAGAAGGACAAAGAACAGGACAAAGACCAGGGTAGGCTCTGGGTGGTGAAACCTATACCCACGCCTACAGTGAAGCCGGTGCTGGTCTTCATCAACCCGAAATCTGGTGGAAATCAGGGCGCGAAGTTGTTGCAGAAGTTCCAGTGGCTTCTCAACCCCAGGCAGGTCTTTGATCTGACGCAGGGTGGACCCAGGATGGGGTGAGTTTGCGTTAAAACTTGCTAGAGCATTGCTGAGGCCTGTCAATGTGGTGTTTTTCAGCTACGGTAACGAGCAACACCGGAATCATTTTGCACTTTCAAGCTGAATTTTCTGGTGACTAATATTCTCCCAATTTTCTGTGATTGTATTTGGTAATGTTTCACGACATATGCAAACATACAATTTCATGGTCTAAACATTTTATTTTTTATTAATAAATATGCAACCCGTTATTTCAACAGGTCCAGTAGTAGTATCAAATTAATTGTCCGATCTGAACATGGGATAATTGAGAGAAAATTTCTGGGGTGCTTCTCCAAGACAATATAAGACGAAAATGGAGAATAGAAAAATTACGATTTCGGCTTCGTTCTTGAGTTACTATCAATTGAAAATCCGCCTGAAATGCGACAACCCGACCAACAGAGGTGTAGCGGGCGACAGTCAGGCATCAAAGGGGCTCCTCGCCCGTACCCAATGGTTAGACTTTGACATCACACACTTTAGCAAATAAATCGCCTAGAACCGAAAATGCGTTTGGAATGATCCAATCGGACGGTTCACACGAATTCCTGCCAGGTGATTTCTTGTGAGGCACGCGAAGCATCTGTTATTTGATACGTGACTGTCGCTCACCTCTATGGCGTACGCAACGTACACCTCTGTTGACGGGGTTGTCGCATTTCAGGCGGATTTTGAATTGTTAATAACTCAAAAATGAAGCCGAAATCACAATTTTGTTATTCTTCATTTTCGTCTTAAATTGTGATGGAGGACCACCCCTTAAATTTTCCTCCACCTGTAGTCGAACACCCTGTATATCGGTAAGAAGAATGTTTCTGCTTTATATTTTCCATAATTGTTAAACAGATGTGTTCAACATTGTAGAACGTCGGGCGACGCGTCGAGAAATGTTGAGCTACACTTTTTAATTCAGCGGGATTCGAGTTTCAGCGGAAATTAGGTTAATTGAATGGAAATAGAGTTTAAAATGAATTGCCTGAATGGATTAGGCGAATGGTGTGGCCGGGATATTGGAAAATATGATAAATGAACAAGAGGTTTAATTAAAGTTCCACGGGGTTGGCTCGCTGCCAGGAAGTAGGTGAATAAAGGTGAACAGTTGTCGCTATGGGCATTATCGGAACTTTCACGAGAGAAGTTCATACGGAAGTTAGAGCATTTCGGTCCGTATTTATGGCCACGTAGACAAACGATCATGAATGTTATACCGCTCCGGGTGTACGGGTAACCGAAGTCGCTTGCTGTTAAATTTTGTCATTGACAGCGACACAAAACTGTCTGCAATATAATATTAAATCATAAGGCTGTATCTTGAGTGAAACTTTTATCAACATATTTGTAACATTTTTCTGATTGAAATGACACCAAGCACGATACATGTTGGATCGTACTTATTCGTTGTTCTATTATCCACAGGCTTACAATTAGAGAACGAATTTTATGCATGTATTACAAAAATAAGTATTTTCAAATAATAAACACATTAGTAAAACTTGGAAATATTGTTGCATTATCTTCAACCTATTAAACATATCCAGAAAGGAAATAAGTTTCTATTTCACTCCAGTTTGTTGCAAATTAAGTAGAAAAGTTACATTCCGTGTAAAGATCCGCTGTTGATTATAACCCACCGATAAAATTTTAACACTAAGTTTACGGATTCTAATGAGAAAATGACAGATTCTAATATTTTTAATTTACAATTACCGAGATTGTAAAGATGCATCTATGAGAAATTATTCACCGAATTTATTTCTTTGAATATATACTAAAAATTTCGATAGATAATTTCTTGTTATTTTCACAAAATAATGTAGAATTGGAATTTTTAGTAGTTCCGTAGACCAATTGTTAAACGAGCGAATGTGATCCAAATGGCGTCGTGTTCGGTATCATTTCGATCAGAAAAATGTCTCGGATGGAGTGAAGATTTCTTGAAAAAACAAAAACAATTGAAAGGAATAAAGTTTTGTCATTGAATTGGTAGAGGAAAGTCGTACACGTCAGCATCCAGGTGATTTCAGATGGTGTAAATGTAGTCCGTTCGAAATGGGTTTCAGGCTGGAGCTGTTCAAGAAAGTTCCTAATCTCCGAGTGCTGGCATGCGGGGGCGACGGCACCGTCGGCTGGGTGCTATCGGTCCTCGATCAGATCGGTTGTTCTCCGCCGCCGGCGGTCGGAGTGCTTCCTCTCGGGACCGGAAACGATCTGGCGAGAGCCCTGGGTTGGGGCGGCGGTTACACGGACGAGCCGATCGGCAAAATCCTGTCGAACATCGGCGAGAGCGATGCGATCTTGCTGGACAGGTGGCAGCTGATCGTCGAGAAGAACACGGACGCCCAGGGTGACGACGACAACGGCAAGGGCAAAGAGAACCTACCTCTGAACGTCGTCAATAATTACTTCTCTCTCGGCGTGGATGCTCACATCGCCCTCGAATTCCACGAGGCCCGAGGTCGGTACACCCCCGAACCGCCGCATACCTGCCATACCCTATTCCCTCGATGGTTCCCGTTGCGGCCAGACTATACAGTCTCCCGCGAACTCCTTCAAATTAATCGTAAATAATGTAAAGACCACGGCGCGACTATGGTCGGAAGGGTAACTCGGTTTAACTGTGCCGGGGACAGGCTCCGTGAAACTTTGCTCGGGGAATATTTATGGGGGCGAAATTGTGTTTGTGGATTGATCGGTGCAAAATTAAATACGCTCGCCTCTGTGCTCTTTCGAACCCCTGCGCTATCGTGTATTCCGAACGGAATTTGTTAACAAGTCCAGTCAGTAAAATTAGGCTGTTGCGTATGAAACGTTGGACTTTTAATGGTCACGTTGAACAAGCATAGGCATTATTAAAGCATTATTATTAATATAATATTATATAATATTATTATATAACGCTTATAATATAAGCATAATAATATACGCATTATAAGAATTATTCTAAGCATTATTCTAATCAATAAATTCTGTCAGTGAATTATTTTATTACGGTAGAAATTGGATTTTTCACGTTCTTCGTTTTACGAAATTCTCATCCTCCATTTTGTCTTGCTCACCGTTGACGAAAAGTGCGTCGACTAATCGATACATTCTGACCCAATGTTGCGTAATGCTATAATCAATATTTTATTTTTCTATGCGCCTATAAAAAGAATAATCGACGGTCGTATTGAAATAAGCTTTATTAAAAGTAAAATTAGATATTTGGTAAAAACTGCAGGCAAGATTTTAACACCAGGTGTACGTAGCACTAGAAGTGACCATTTTGCATAGCATTGTAAAAACAGCAAAATTGTAGTTATTTAGATTTTCGGTCATTTCTATTGTAATAAGTGCTCGAAGAAACGAGTCTATTGAACAATTCTTCACAAGTGCGTTTTTGCCATTTGCACTCGACTGTCCCCTCTGAGTAACCACTAATAAAAAAACTGTATTGAAATTCAAAGCAATTCCTGTTATAAATTACTAAATGTTCTTGTGTTTAATACAGTGCTAAACTTCCAAGTGTGATATGATTAAGTGTACTCGATAAAATACCAATGAAAATATTCTGCATAAGATGAAACGAATTTTGGAAAATGTCGTGGAGTGCAAAGAGTGAATACTTGTAAATTTAAAAATTTCTCGTAAATCTAGTGTTAAAAATTAGCTCAGGACCTTAAAATGATGTACATATTGTAAATCTGTAGATTTTCATAGAATCGATTGCACATTTCATTGTCAACAACCCTATATTAAGGGTACGGTACCTTCGCGAGGAAACTGACAGAGTCCGGTTTCATTTTTGATCTAACATATCTCTTGAAACGGTAAACGCTAGGACACGTTTTGGGACGTACTTTACAATTCAGGAGGACCTTCGTATAATTACAGAGGCGCACCCGGAGAGGTTCAACTCGCGGATACGGAACAAAATGTTTTACGGGCAAATGGGCGGCAAGGATCTCGTGTTACGGAAATGGAAGGACCTTTCGGAATACGTGACGCTGGACTGCGACGGCCAGGACCTGACACCGAAATTGAAGGAGCACCGTGTGCACGCCATTGTGTTTCTCAATATTGCCTCGTATGGCGGCGGGACGCATCCCTGGGGCGCTGTGAGTGGCACCAAGGAGCCATCCACGGAGGATGGCCTGATCGAGGTCGTTGGGTTGACCACATATCAGCTTCCACTGCTTCAGGCCGGGGGACACGGCACCTGCATAGCTCAGTGCAGTACGGCCAAGCTCGTTACTACGAAAACCATTCCAATGCAGGTCAATTTTCCTCTCTCTTCTCTGTTAGACAACGTTATTCTAAACTAAGTTTTAGTTTATCCTTGCGAACTGAAAACTTGATCTGGAGGCAATTAATTCAGTCGTCCAAACCGATTAATATATTGTAAACCTTTATGAGAAAGAAAAATTGTCTACATCAGTTGCAAGAAATGCATTCAAATTTCTTTTCTTCTTTAACCAGTTAACTGTTTCGACCTCTTTGAAAAATGTGTACCTAAATTGAGTCGTAAAAATGGACCGTATAACTGTTTCGACGAGTATACTCGACATAACACAAAATATTGCCCTATCTTCATGACGAGTATACCCGTCAAAAACAACTAACTGGTTAATGACGAATTTCTTTTCTTCTTCTAACGTTTTAAATTGCACCAACTCATTCTTGTCATCATTGAATGACAAACATCCAGGAAATTTTGAAAAACGAACATAGATTATTTCATCGATATCCGCCACTTCTTAAATTGCGGAGTCGATCGATTCGATGAATGAGCGTCTCAATTGTTCCTCATTTGTTACAGAACATCGTTGCGACGTAATAACAAAAAGACAAGCGAGAAATATTGTAGTGTAGCAATTAAACATTCTGAAAGTAGAAGCTGTGCTCATGACAGAATCAGAAACCGTAAAAAAATTCATCGGACAATGATTTGTCGTGAACCCGTCAAGAAAGATCACTATGATCGTTCCAGGTCGACGGCGAAGCATGTCGCCTGCTGCCATCCACCATAAGCATGAAGCTGTTGAACAAAGCGACCATGCTAGCGAAACGACGGAACGCAGGCAGGCCTCCGCAGGACGCGAAGCTCGAGAGATTAAAATTACCGGTGATGAAGATCAAGATGACAGACTACGAGCGGTACCATCATGATAAGGACATGCTGAAGAAGTCCGCGGCAATGTGGATCGAGGAGCCACTGGATCTCGAGGCTACCACGGACCTCGAATCTTTGAGGAAGATCCTGGCGAAGGACCATAACATGGACACTTGTTGCTTCCTCGACCGTGAGTACCTCTGGAAAACACTTTTGCCCGGAACCGTCGCGTTACCGCGGGCTTTATGAATTCATAGCGCGTGCGACCGAGCTTTAAAAAGGGAAATACATATTCCGGGGAACGGCTGTCGCCGTGGAATGGCGTTCAAATGCCCTCGAGTAGGATTAACCCTCCACTTCAGCCAGAAGGGCTGTTGGTAGACCGCGGACCTTTATACAAAATAAAAATTAGCTAAATCAACCCTAAGACTAGTATTTTGGCATTTAATCATTTTAATTAATTGGAAGTAGCGTACGAAAATTCATAAATTCTTCAAACGTCTTTGTAATTTCGTTTTCAAGCAGCCACTGTTATTATGAACGCATGAAATTCGCTGTCTAGATATTAAAAAGAATTGTTATTTTGTTAATTTTATGTAAAAATTCTGAAAAAAATTTAACACGTTGCAGACATCGAGGTTTGCATGACAGAATTTTTTACAATTTTTTGCTCGACAATTCTGTTGGTAAATAATTCAGGAAGATTGAAAGATCCAAAAGTTTCAAGTCGATGTTTATGTATTTTTGCTGACGCGGCAGTATTACGAAACTATAAGAGAATGGGGAATAAATAAATGTTTTAAAGCCATAAGACTAATTATTGTTAATAAATATTATTTTTGCTTTAGTATACTTTGTTGCACGCGTACCAGACGATTCAGCACCGATGGCAATGCTTTGAAACTGTTTGTTACGCGAAACAAAAATGTTCGTACCGCATTTTCCACCGATGAAGAATGATTTATCATTGTGTTTTCTACCATCGCACCAATGAACGTATAAAATCGATGTCAATCTCGAGAAGCGGATTGGTAGAGTCGTGGGATTAGGGTGGCAGGAGATCGTTATAAAAATGCGGCCGAAATCTGTTCGCAGCGTGCACCGCGGAGCGATTCTTCAGGATCGACCGGGCTCAAGAGCAGCTGCATTACGTCACCGACGTGGCTGTGGAGGCGGTGTACGTCCTCGAGGAGAATGCAACCAATCAATCATCCGGGGAGCCCGAACCGGGCAAGGTCTCCGCCAACCAAGAGCCCGAAACCGCTCGTTCCTCGCCTAGGTACTTTACACGTCGCACCTTGAAGCCTCGTTTCTTTATTTTTTTTTTTTTTCATTCACCGACACGTAGTCTCATCGTGATCGTCTCCTCAGTATACGCTGACCCAGAAGTATGTAGAGGAAATTGATCGTGTAATGGATCTGTCAATAAGTCAGTCGCACCCCCCTTTAACGCTCTGTGAACGAGGACTTTTTAACATTAGGTTTACGGGACCCGTCAAAATGACGGATTCGACTATTTTTAATTTACGATTATTGAGATTGCAACGTAGCATACATCAGGAATTATTCAACAAATTTAGTTCCTTGGGTATATATTATACAGAAAACGACTAATAATTTGGATAGACGCATTCTTGTTATATTTATAAAGTAATGTAAAACAGTCACTCTTAGTACCCCGTAAACGTGATGTTAAAATACACCCGACTCTTCTTTTACACGGTCCAAGAAACAAAGATACGTTTAAAAAAAGGCCCGATAGTTATGGGCCTTACAGTACCCACCGAGAAGAGTGAAAAATGTCTTATTAATATAACTGCTGAAAGCAATCCTTTCCCTGTAAATTCAACTATTGTCTCTTCTAACTCTACGACTTTGAAATATCGTTAAAAAGTGACCTTCAGAAAAAATTCTTTCCACCATCACATGTGTAACTTATAACCTTGTCCAATTTTATCCTGACAATTATTTTCATACGATAGTGTTATGAAGAATGGGCCACTTAACGTGACCATCTGATTGTAACATTTGATCTTTCTCACACAGTTTTCAAGATCACCTTTCCCCTCAAACATTTTCAGTTTGCATCGCTTGTTTTTGAACTCGTTGCATTCGTCTTCTACTAGCTGACTTGCAACAAGAATCCTAACTTTCTATGTAAAGAAAAAGAAATGAAGACGACCTTGACAGCTTACTTGAAAACAAAACATAGAAAAAGTTAGATACCATCACATTCAAGGTCCCTCGAAATGGTATCATCTATGACACTAAAAATTTAGTCGGTCCACTAAACACAAAAATCATTACGGCGATCTGGATTAGGTCCGGGTAAGATTGAACGTGACCTCGAAAACTTGCCTAAAAAGAAGACAGAAAGAATTTAATACCACCACCATGACGATCCTTGCAGATCATGTAGATCGTGTCACATTAGGTGGTCCACCGTGTGTATTTAGGTGACCCCATTTGGCTAAGACACCCAGTAGCGCCAAGTGCCTCGTTCGTCCGCCTCACACATTCGTCTGTGTCTCCATGATAATGTAATGGTAATGGAATCGTATCATTAGATTAATAGAAAGAACGTGTAATATAGCGAAGAACGACCAAAGAGAATCGCAGCCATGACAGAAGAGCCGGCGAATGATAACGCAACGGCGCGGGAAGAGGAGCAACCGGAACCGCAGCCGCAGCCGACGTCTTCGGCAACTCCGGAGAACGAAGAACCACCGTCTAAGAAGCCGGATGCAACGAAGCCGCAGCCCGAAGCCCAACGCTCCTCTTCTAAAGAACCTCGGGGATCGATGAGCACAACAGCCCCCAGCGAGCCGAAGAACGCCAGGAAAGAGGACAACCTACCTGGGGACCCCATGAAGCAAAGCAGTTCCTCAAAATCGATCTCTGCGACCGCTGTAGCACAGTCGCAACACCAGGCACCACTCACTTTTATTAGGTACTACCAGTCCCCCAAACACTGTCCTCTACCAAATCCAGTCATATGCAGTGTCGCGAGATCAGGGGAATTGACTCGCATTCAGGGGAATACAGATAACCCCTCTCTGTCATTTCCGGGTTAGCTACGACGCAGGCGCAAACGTAACGCGAATCGGGTGCACGCATCACGTCACGTGACTGGTCCGGAGCAGAAACGTGGGGATACTCGTCGCCAAAAGATGGGGAAATAACGTCGTGGAAGGGGAAAGGTAAAGTGGGGGACAAGTCTTAATCTGGCGACACTGATCATACGTTCGTACGCTTGATAATTATATACTTTAGCGATTCTTCGTCGATTGTGATAACCTTGAAATATATTGTCAAGATCATCAAAATCGGTGAGGAATCGCTAAAGTATTTAATTACCGTTCATTTTTCTGATAAATTCCTTCCTCGCTAATTTTTAACACTCACCTGCCCTTTGTTACTTTAGCCCTGTAACGGTATTCTGTGGAGTCTCTAATGACCCCAGTAAAATTTACTGTGCACTCATTTTTGTATCAGCATTGCAGGACGAACGTGTTCTTTCACTTCTTCTTAACATTTCGATTTTGTAATCCCAAATTGTACAACTGAAAGTATCTTTATAAATTTTAATCGAATCCTTCGAAAGATCCCAGCGTAGTAAATTTATTTCTTTGGACATAAATTATTTTTAAAATGGCTACGAATTGGAGTAGGCACATCCTCGTTATTTTTATAAAGTAATGTAATATTGTCACTTTTAGTGCTCCGTAAACTCAGCATTAAAGGGAATTTTTACCTATAACACAAAGAATATTAAATAATGTCGCCCACAAAACGTATCAAGCAGTATATAGAGCGTTTACTCTATATATGTCTCAAATGTCTAGTCGATAAAAGTCCCAAAACTATACGCACTGCCGCGGAGTATACACCGTGAGGAGCCAAGAGGCTCGAAAGACCTCTGGTCGCGTGGATCAAAGAATAGTATCTCCTGGCCGATATATGTCCGTTGTTAGACCCGTGTTTTGTACATGTATCGAGTAAACACTGTAATATTTTAGTTGTGCTCCACAGTAAAATAAGTTATAATAAGTAACACATAAGTAAGAATTAAAGGTTCCAAATATTGAGGAAGATTGATAAATCCTGATGGAAGTAAGGAGGGAAATGCTGGGGTCTAATTAAAGGATGTATAAAATCAATGCTAATTTGTGTGTTTCAGTCCACGCGATAGGCTTTTCGGTCTAGGTTCCGAGGTCCACAGCTTCAGCACCGGATTGCTCGAGAAAACCAGCGACACTATACTGAAAGCCGCGAAAATCGGTGATCTTGCGGCTTTGAAGGGACACCACGAGAAAGGGTATTCTCTCTTATCCATCGACGCCACTGGACAGACTGCTCTTCACTTGGCTTCGAGGCATGGCCACAGGGATATCATCAGATATCTGATCGCTTGCGCGCCATCGAGCATCCTCGACATGGTTGACAACGACAAGTAAGTCCATAACCAGTCGAATACGATAGACAACAAATTCTAACCAATTTTTTCACGTTGTTTAGCCATTTTTTTAGAATATTGAAAATTTTGTTTAATTATTTAATGTTCTTATAATCGTCTAATTAATTCTGAGAAACTGAACGCTTAAATGCCTTACCTGAATGATCACTTTTACACATTTCACACTCGTCGTTATTTCATTATACAATGGTTCAGTTCAATTTCAGTTCAAGGTCATTTTAAGGGCCCGGTCTTCGTAAATTCGCGATAAGGTAGAGTGACTACATTACCGTCAAAAAATGGTTTTACGTGCCACAAGTTTTCGTCCTTATATAAGAATATTTTGTCACTGGTAAAGGGCTCATTCGGAACAGGAAAGTTCAATCTAGTGCGCGCTGGTCAGAAGCTGTCGAGATTATGCAAATATTTGATAATATAAGCGTTGGAAGTAGGCCAAAAATTGTCAGAAATCATAATATCGATAATACACAGCAAAAAATATGATAAGTTTAGTCACAGACTTAAGACCCGTCGGATCAAGACAAAGACGGATCTTAAGTCTGTGTCTGAAGGCTGTGAATGAAAATTATTAATTAAAAAGTGACGTGACTATTCCGGGCCCTTAAGATTACACTTAAGTATCTTCTCGTAAAAACTGGAATTAACCCTTAGCACTCGAATGGCGACTTTAAGGTGCCACTAAAATTTGCTGTGTCATTATTCAAAATATTTTTTACATTATTAAAGTTTGTATTCAATAAATTACTGAACACTTTAGTATTGTACGAGCAAATTGAATCATTTTCATACGTATAACATTAAAAAATATTGTATAGAAGGGAAATATTCTAGGAGTAAAAGTAGCTTCGAGTGCAAAGGGTTAATAAATGAAGATGCTCCGGGCGACGGCGGTTGGAGGGCAAATCGTGAAACGTTAACTGTAACCGAACGAGCCCCATAGTACTCGTTCCGGCCGAAACAGTTGCGAATTCGCGAGTTGTGCGAAACACGGAAATAAGTTTATTGCTTGCGGTCTCAGTTTGCGCGTTAAAGTTTCTCATCGCTGCCGGTAGAATGTGGGTCAAAGGGCAGGGCCTAATCCCGTCTCGTAAACAAGACTCGAATAAAAAGAGACTGCATTTTTTTCTTTTCTTTTTTTTTGTGTTTTCTTATTCCAGAGGTCAAACCGCTCTGCACAAAGCGGCTCAATATAAGCGCCGTTCCATTTGCTGCATGTTAGTGGCGGGCGGCGCTACTTTAACCGTCAAGGATCGACTCGGCAACACGCCCCGTGATCTTGCTCTGCAAGCAGAGGACCGTGACCTCGCAGCGTATTTATTCAGTGAGTGGTTTTTACTCTCCCCACCCCCCAGCCCCGACGATATTAAAGATAAAACGCCGGTCGTTCGACACAGCGAACTATGCGGCCACCCGGGTCGCTAAGCGTTGCGATTTTAACCCTGCATCGCTCGCATAGGGTATGTGATCCGCAGGAATAAACCCTTAGCACTCCAAACATTTTGACCTCAACAACTCCAACTGCTATGAGCTCGACAATTTTATTTCGACACCAAACAAAAATTGGGAATGTTTGTGAATTTATTTGTAGTCTCTCCTATTTCACTGGGTTGCTTTACTCTACTATAAATAAAACTAGACGGTGGGTCTTCATACGAAATAAAAATTCTTTACCTCACACACTTGTTACACATGACCTCTTGAGAACCAAAAATTTTATTCTGGCACCAAAAAAGTTGCAAATGTTTGGAATTCCGCACTAACACTAACGTAGACGTTTCTGGCGCGAGCAATGCAGGGTTAAGGTATTCTGGGTTTATGCATTTTTTCGCAATATTTAGACATTTTCAGTCACGGAAAAATTTTGTTCGCGACTAAAAATCATCGTGAGTTTTCGATTTTTTTAATCGTTTTATCGCATTTTGAATGAAAAATGAGTAGAATATGCTTCAGTGTATGCTTAGTGTATGTGTAGTGTGTGTATACTTGGTTTCTTAATTTTAAATTGACGGTGCTAAAAAATGGTAAGGTGGAGGAGGAATAATGTACACGATTTTAAACATGCTAAATACATTCTGCATATATGTTAAACATACATTAGACATAAATATTAACTTTTCTATCTAGCTTCCGAATTCCGAATATCTAGCTTTCCAAACGAAGGTTGAAAAACATTATAGCCTAACCAATAACAAATCGCAACAAGTTCATCCATAACAAACATGTAGAACATACTACTCTTTCAAATACATTAAAAAAACTTAGCAAATTGACACTCGAGACAAAGGATCGTCACTTAACTCTCATTCCACCAGCTTAATCTGTCCCTGGATGCCAACTCGACACAGTCCTTAAAAAATCAGTCGAATCAAACTTAAATAATAAAATATAAATACAAGAACCATTGGAAACAAATTTTACAAATTCTCGACAAATTCTTAATTCCTTGCCATATTATTATAAAATTACTATAAAATATCGTTTCGAATCTCTCACGTTGTTATAAGACGTTAAAGTCACAACCTAAAAGATGAGGCAAGCCACCCCCAACCAAGCTCGTTCGCATCATTCACGATCAATTGAACAATATAAAGAACACATTGTCCATCCGTAAAAATCGTGTTCAATCGACACAGGGGACAGATAAGCGTTGAAAACTCGAAAAACCATCTTTGAAACTCACAAACTAAAAGGCGCCTCGGACGAAAATGAAAAATCGTTCGTCTCGCGCGTTTAATCCACGCCGCTTCCGTTATTGTTACCCGTCCGTCGGATCGTTAAATCGACGTTGTTCGGTGATATAGGTCAAGAGCAGTTCCAGCTGACAACGGAAGAAATGGAGAACGCCCTCTGACCTACGGCCGTAATTGGCAGGGCCTGAGCGAACCCTGGTTGAACCCTGCACGGATCCGTGGGAGAAGTCCTAGATCGCCGATGATCGTTCTCGATCAGCTCACATTGTGTGATTAGTCCACCGGATCGCGGCCACCAGCGTGATCAAAAGCGAGCGAGCGAGAGAGAGAGAGAGAGAGAGAGAGAGAGAGAGAGAGAGAGAGAGAGAATGATCGTATGTTTCGATCGTGCGTGAACAACGACTGTCAATGCTACCCCGTCGAGATCGCTTCTGCTGTCAACGATCGACGCCTGGAGGACAATGGTCATCATGCTTAGCTGATCGCAGGACAACGATTCTCATGATCTTCTCTGGTGTGACGGAGATCGTCGAAGGTCGTCGAAGCGATCACTATGACAAATTATCAGGAGCCTCGTTCCATTAATTTTCATTGAGTAAATGATTCGATGTCATTTAGTCGACGAAAACGAAGAAAGACGAAGAAGAAGAAGAAGAAGATGATGAAGAAGAAGAAGAAGATGGAAGGAGAGGATCCTGTTTGCTCATCCGCGATCTCGATCGCGCCGCGTATTCCCGCGGGCTGAAGACGGCGATCCGATACCGAATTAGTGAGACACTAGGATTAGGGGATCAGATAGATCGGGGTACTCAGTCGTTCGAGACTTCCGTTCACGTATTCGTTCGTGTAAGTTTTATTTTATATTTTTCTACGTTCCATTTCTAGGCGACCTAGCGTTGTAGACTGAGAGAATGGGAGAGAGAGAGAGAATGGTTCCCGATCGATTACGTTCTTCGTAGAGGATCTCGACGTGTTCTCTCAGCAGAGCTTTAGCGTATCGCAGAGAGTTGGACAGAGTTTTAGCAGGTTTTTATTATAATCGTACTGTGGATAGTATTATCATTGAATCTCCGTTATGCGTTAGGCTCGAGACGGTTGCTTAACGATCGGATTAGTGCGGATGAACGGGGTCGTTGGAGAGCGCTAAAGCGGGGAAACCGGCTGTCTTCGATTTTAATCGACACGTCGAGTGCTGAACGATTTTTCTAAGTGCGGTTGCATATTGCGGCGACGAGGTTTTTGGCGATTTTATTCGACACTGGAAGCGCTAAATGTTATTCGAAATATTGTATAAAAATAACGGGAGCACGTTTGGTGAAACTACGCAGTTGAATCTGTATATTTATTTCATAACTTTATGTAAGAATGTAATTTTAATTATCGCAAAGTAGAAAATCTAGAACGGTGACAATTGTGATTTATAATATTTAGTGATTCTAGTGTTCATAATTGTAAAGTAGTCCATACTTTGTGCATTTATCTCGTCTTGCACTGTTCACACTGGGAACATTGAATAATAGAAATGATTCTAATTCATGATAATAGAAATTATATTTTTACTGATATTTTAATTGCATCTTCATTTTGGTTTTATTTATATTTTTCTATATTTGTTTTGTATATTTCTATGTTCTATATTCTACATTCTTTTCTCTATTTTCGTATTGTCCATATATATATATATATTTTATTCATATTAATTGAACTTTATTTTTTACGAACGAACAAGTCTTCGCGAATGTGATTTTATTTTTATTTCAACTCTAATAGAATTCCAGCGCTAATACCATCAATAATTTTACAAATTTTATCATTTAATTTAATTCTACTCTCGTTATTAGACTGCGGATTTTATGCATGTATCACAAAAATGAGCAGATTAAATGCAAAACGGTGAAAATATTTATGGAATTGAAAAGTACTATCATTTCAAGATCATTAAAATCATAAATGTTTAGGCAGCTCTTGTATTTTGCAAGTAATAGTGTTTACTTCTCATAAAAATCCGCAGACTATTAAAATCGTCGTCAGCATTTAACGTGTCAGAGAACCTGAAGTAACTCGTTCAAAATTTGATTTGGAGAAACCATGCGAACACACTAATCCGAGGAGGCGTCGTTCCACTAATCCGTGCATACTATTCCGGAATTTATCGATTCGAATGATCATCAGAGTGGCTCCAAGAGCTATTCGAATCGAATTGATTCGAAGCACGACTCGTCGGTGACAGAACGAGAACCGATATTTAAATAATTATTGATAATTATTCGTTGAACTTCTATCCGACTCTGCTGGCATGTATTTCTATCATGACCCTGAACCCTTTGAAATTTTACCCGCTTGATCTAGAGTATAATCTCGTCGCGTCGGATACATATCTTTTTCTATAAGTGTCGCGTTGCATATACATACATATACATATATATATTATACATATACATATATTTTCTACAATACGTACGTTAATACTGATACATTTATTGCGTGCGAAACGCAGATGTTTCTTCACGATACTGTATTTTCTTGTCCGCGAGGATTCGTTGAACTTCTTCGCACTGCTTGGACCATTCTACGCAAAACTCTTTTTATATACAGGGTGTTTCGCGAAAAAGGTATCGCCGAGAATCGAAAATTTTAGCAAAAGTTCGACAATAAGTGGAAACCTAGAGAGATATTTTAATTAACTTGTTAACCGGCCGATTATTTCACTGATTCATTGATTATGACGCAATACTTTGTTGTGCTATAGAATTAATACTGTAATTAAATTAAGAAAAATGTCAAATGTTGCTGACGAGTTGACGTGTCTTTCCCCGGTTAACCGGTGATTTTTCAAACGAAAAGGTTGCAACTAAATGGAAACAACCATTGATAACTCTAGATATAGTATATGTTCTTCAGCAGAAAGTACAAATATTGTTACTTTCTTCGAAGTAATAAATACGGCATATAAATGAAGAAAATACAAACAATTCTATCAAATTGTCTGAAATAAATTCACTGTCTCGATTTCTTGTTCAAAGAATTCTGGTGTCTGCCGAAAAGATTCAGAATTAATTCTCCATTCTATTAAACGTTCTGATAATAGAGAGATCTGTAGATAGATATTGTACATTTTCGCTCTAACATTATTTATTAATATTTTTAGAATTAAGAAGAATTCTATTGACATTTCTCTCGGTCGTGCATTCTTTTGAAACACCCTGTATGCTAATCGACAGGAAAACCACCGAATTATGGAAACAGATTCTGAAAGTAATTTATGGAGATCGGTGTGTTGACCCTTGGACAGTGGTGATTACGTTTCTTTTGGCACAATACGATCACAAAACGTTATCTCACTTTCTGGAAAATAATTTCGTTCAATTAGGTGCAGCAATTATTAGGGACAATTGGATGCAATCAGATGATCGAGATGTTCGGAAGAAGCATCTCGTAAAAAATTCTTCGAATAAGCTAGTAGATAAGGATTTCAATTGGTAGCTATACAGTTAAGTGCAGTGATTATTAGATGTAATTAGGTGCAATGAAAAAACATCTAGGTGTCCGAGGGAAACGAAAAAATCTTCAAAAGAAGTTTGTAAATAAGGATTTAAATGTACCTAATTGTTGTTAATTCGCTTTCCGAGGGTTAAACCGAAGGATCTACAGGATCAGCGCGCAGCGACGATCGATCACGCCAACCCTCACGATCGTTCATTGATCATTCGATCCAGGAAGAACGATCGACGAGTCGCTTGCGGAAGACAGCATCAGCTCGAGCGGAATTGTGCCAAAGCGAGATCCCCAAGGTTCGACGATTACGTTTCGCAAAATACATCATTTGTTTTTAAAAACAGCTCTACTGACATTACCGATATTCAGACTCGTTTATATTTCAAAGTGGCATTTTCTCTAAAGGTTCTTAACCTTTTCAGTGATCGACACCCCCTTCAATCAAAAATTAAGATCTCGCAACCCCTTGAAACATGTGTTCTCATTTCTTTATTTAGAAAATTATATCTATCGCAGGATAATTTATTTATTGAGAAATAAATTTTCCTTTGAAAGATTTGAAACTTCTCTTGAACACCCGGAAACACTTCCTCGCACCCCTGGAAACGCTTTCTCGCACCTCTCCCTGAAAAATGTGTTTATATTTCTTTATTTAGGAAATTCCATCTGTTCCAAGATAATTTATTTATTGAAAAATAAATTTTCCAACGAAAGATTAGAAACCTCTCGCGCACCTCCAGCTTAAGAACCACCGCTCTAAGGTTTTACAAATGTTTTCATTTTAGAAGCAGAATTTACCAACTCTTCCTTGTTTATTAAGTCTGCTAATTACTCTTGACTTTATGAACTTGCATTACTTTAGTAAAGTGAAAGTAATGTATATTCTTAAACTCTTCCTCTTTCGTTACAAACGCTTAGTAAGTAGCAAAAATTGGACGATGAAATTTGAATGTTACGTGCAGCTCGTTAATTATGTCTATAAATTCTGGAAAAAATTTAACACGTTGCAGGCGTCGAGGTGCCTGTTACAGGATTTCCCGACAATTTCGAGTTAAATTAAGTCCGAGTGGCAATGGGTGAAATTTTCGAAAATTCTAACGCTAATTTCACGAAGCCTAATCGTCGAATCGTGCGCTCCGGGCTGATCCTACGGGTTCGCATTCGATGTCCGTGGCAAGACAGCCAAGCAGCCATGATCATCTCGTAGCCACGTCAGCTCATTTAACCTTTAATCAATTGAGATCGATAAGGGCGAGAGATAAACGTGTCCGGGGTTCGTGTGAAAGAGAAAAGAGAGAAATAGTGAGAGAAACAAGGAAAAAGACGAGAACGTGTGAAAGAGAAAGGAGAATCTTGAAAAGAAACGATAAAAAGCAAATGAGAGTGAGAGAAAGAGAGAGAGAATGAGAGGGAGAAAGAGAATTATCTTACTCGGTACCAAAATAAAAAAGGGGATCAACGTACGAACACCAATTAGCTCTTAAACGACGGTCTATCGTCAACTATTATTATACTGTTAACAGCTAGACTACTCTAATTTTACTCTCTAATTATTATACATTGTATGCCGTATGTATAGCGTGTCCTTCCTGAGCATAGTCGTCCTGCGGACTCGACAACCATAACTGCGAACACCCCGAGTGAGGTGCAAGTTTCTTCGTAGACACGCGCCGAAGCGATTCGATCGATCGCTCGATTCGATTCGATTCACACCGGTTTACAGATTGATCCAATAACAGGATTTTCAACAGTTGATCAACAGAGTCTCTTCGTTTGTTTGTTTGTTGTTTTCTTTTTTTTTATCGGTTTACATATATCGTCGAAAGCTCTTCTCTGCGATCACTGGGAGACTACTACCATAATTGCCCGAGGGATCATTGTACAATGGTGGTCAAAAGAAAGCACGATGTATTCTGATTTGATACGTTCTTTTTTTTTTTATACGATTCACGCCGATTGAACAAATGTATTTAAGACCTCTATGAGCACCATGATATTGTTATACTATATATTATATAGTATAACAATATAGTATTTATAGTATGTATATTTAGAGAAAATTATATGTGGGGGAGAGTCGTGCACTACCGATCACTCTAAGCTTTTTCAACCCAGGCTACTGGTGGTGAAAAACAAATTTTAAGAACGTGATTTGTAATGCAAACGGTGCTTAACAAATTGGGATAAATCCCCTTCTTCCTTGAATTTTATTATCAAGATTATTAATTCATTAAGATTGATAAAGACTAGTGAAGATTAGCAGGAATGAAAGGGTTGTGATTCGCTGCGAATGAAAAATTGTTGTTCGCCAGCACTTAGTTGTAGCATGACAAAATTATTTGATTACCTGAAAAGTAAGAAATCAGCTATGAAAAATTGTCGTTCTTAGAACTGGTGATACTAAAGATAATGTTTGATTATAGTATTGATATGTTTTTGTTTTTCTTTGTGTTAATTAACAGTAGAAGTACTGTACGACTCTCCACTATAGAAATGATATCGATTATAAGAATGTTCTCGCTATCTTTTTCTATAAATGCAGAGTATAAGAAACGCGGAGACCTACGATTCCTCGAAAGTTGCTATTAACCCTATTTTTCTTGAATAAACCTCTCAAGCGAGCTTGTTGTTTATTTTTCCGTAGGAACGATCTTTTAAAGCGAACTATACTTCCCTTCACCACCATTCTCCAGAGTTTCTTTCCACCACCACTGTATCAACGCATTGATTCCCTAAAGTGTACAAATTAACACACCTACCGAAACTGTCTATTGTTGCAGAACTGTTTGTCAGATATTTTTATTACAATTGGAAAATAAAGATCCTATTAGACGTCTCCGTAATTCTTCTCGTAATATACGGGCTTTTGTTGTTCAGCAACATGAGAATATACACACAGTGCTGAACATCGTTTATTTCCGAGGCTTTCGCTTATTTAATTATCCACTCGTTGTTGCAAGAACGAAACGAACTTTTGTGATTAACATTTTATCTTACGTTGAGTATACACTCTTCACAGAAAAATGTACAAGAAAACGAATTAAACATTGTGCTAAAATATTTTTATAATCGTGCGATCTTGTTACGAGTACATTTTTATTATAATAAAATCTTTTTTACTGAAAGAAAGGGGGGTTACTTTTTAATATACAGTTTCGGGAATATATTTTACGTTTCACATTTTGATACAAAACATATCATTTTATTATCCAAATCATTCTTCTACCTCTCATGATTTTCAAGATGTCTGACCAAGTATAGTTCCCACCACTAATTTTACGAACTCTATTCGCTATAAGCTACAGCCAATAATAGAGATATGTATAATATATTTTTGTTACAATTATTTTCTATTGAATTTGTATAACAAATTTAAGAAGATACTCTTTCCATACATTTTCATGATCTCCGGTGACCTTGAAAATCTTGCAAAAACGGGGCAAGCTGACTCACTGATCTCCCAGGCTAATTATCGAATTATTTAATTATTAATATAGCCTATGATAACAGTGTCGAGTAAGTCTAAGACAGAAAATTCGGAACGATCGAATCGAGGGAATCGATACATGTTCCCAGCAAAAGTATGATATTAATTATGGCGCGTGTCCCTTCCCCCGTGTGTCTCTTAATCCTCTGTAATTACTGATTAAGGATCGTTAGGCGGATAGAGAGGTTTAGCGAGGTGTAATATATATGCGTATATATTATCATAAAATAGCTATATCTGTAGAGTATCGGCAATCAGCTAACTATGACGCAGAAGAAGAAGAAGATGATGACGATGATGACGATGACGAAGAAGAGAAACGACTTAGAGATGCCTTCGAGTGTAAGATACGTATTTTCATTATTTTTTATATGTAGAAATATTAATCGTAATGCCTTTGTAATTCTTCCGGGAGCTTGCGACGTTCATTCGACGATCCCGCTGTACTATTACGCAATCTACACTGTTCTCTGACACTGATGACTGCCTAATCGCAACCCTAAATCGTTCTACAAAATCAAAATTATCATTATCAAAATTGATGGATTTGTGAAAATTTATTTTGAAGTGTGTGTTGAACTAATATTTTCGAAATTGTGGGAGTATTTTTCCACATTATTCGAGTAACTAATAATATTTGTTTTCATTAGAAAATGTAGTAAATTGTATTGTTATAGCAACTTGTGTCCAGTCCAAAATCCCAAAATGATTCATCAATTTCTGAGTAGACTGTGACGAACAGGAATAAAATCATAATTTTCTTTTAATTATTTTAAAAGATTCGAAATAATATAATGGCAGTCCACGTGTCAGCGAACCGCGACGATTCAGTTAGAGACAGAGACAGAAGAATGGATGAGCGTGAGCGAAAACAGAGTGAGGACAGAAACGTGTGACGCTTGGAAATTCTCCTTTCTATCTAGAATTACAATTAATTAATCGCCTTATTGTTTCGTCTTCGTTGATCGTCGATCACTTTGCCACGCTGTTATTAAATTATGCTATCGAAATTCGGTAGAATATTTTAGTATTTCAAAAATCGACTTGCAAAGTCCAAAAATCGATTTTATTTTTATTAATTCTGTTCCTCCGTTCCAATTTTATTTATTTGTTTGAATTGCTCTGTTTGCCTTTAAATTATCTTACGATCTCCAAAAGCTTTGAGAGCTTTGAAGGTTTATAGCTTGCATAAATATTGAAGCAAGTAATATTGAAGCTTCCATTAAAAAATTGTAGTACATATTATTGCAACAAAGTATAAACGTACCTGGCAACGTCAAAGTCTATCGACGCATCCACTAACACGGATTTCGGAACCATAAAACATATTAAAATTATGGAAGCTTTTGAAAATGACTATTACATATTCGAAACATTTCTCATTTAATATATTTAAAATTTCTATCTCCAGAATAAAGAAAATAAAATATACAGTAGTTTCACGTGTACAATTCTGACAAAGATTTTTCTCCCTCCTAACCAATACGACTAATACGTTATTAAAAAATATATTATAAGATACCAGTCAATAATAATCCTAATAATATTCTTGTTATTACAAATTTACAATTTTTCGAGGGTCCAAAACGCTACCCTTATTAAGGATAAAACGATTCAAGCATGGTACAATCTCAATGCGATCGCAGAACTATGGAACCATTAATTTTTCTTATAAACTTCGTATAAATAAAGAAAATCGCTTATTTTCCAAGTGTCCCACTGTTTCCGGGCCAAAGTATCTCTCGTTTGCATAGGTTTCTCGTTAGACCTTGGTTCAGTTCCAAAAATCAGCGAACTTTTCCTCGAGTTTCATCGAATGATCCTAATTAAAGAATTGATAGACTCATGGACCCTCGAGCTGATGATTACACACGATTTTTCATTACTCTTCGGCGCAATTAGTCTCACTATACTCCATTTTCCGAAAAAAGAGACCTGAGACCAGGAAAATCACTATAGTTCTCGAGACTAGAATAAATGAAAACATTCATAAAATTCAAAGAAACGTTTACAGATACAAATGTTCATGAAATTTATATTCACAGTTGATTTATAAATTTTGACATTACAACAAAATCTTTCTCGTGGGTGAAATAAATTTTTCTTCCTGCCAAATATCTATAAAAACCATTAATTAATCAGAAGATTAATATTAATGGTATTCTATGCATTAAACTCTTTCTTGCTTCGAGGTTATTAAATGTCTCTGCATGTTTGTTGTAATTAGATTACAGATTTTATGTATTCATGATAACAATGAATAACATATATTATCTTCCATTGAATAAAATGATTAGAGGAATAAATGCATTCGTATACTCTGCTTGAAATTATTTTCATTTAAACTCTGCCCCTGGTAATCGATGCAACTTTATTTTGCATAAATGTCTGTCGTTCAATCGTTCATTATATCAGATTTTATTCTAGTAAAACTAGGTTTCTTCTTTCGAAAAAGGGACCATAGTGATCGTCAATTGAACAAGCTTGGAGACTTCAACGCGTGGTCGATCTTCCTTTCGCAAATTCGCCTGAACTTCGTTCCTCGACTAAACAAATGTTCGCGCGTTAACGTCCGCAGTCTAGTAATAAGTATACTTATCATCGGGTGTAAAAATCAGTCGTCGGGATCGTCGCGAGCGAACCTAACTCGCGAAAATTGACTCTCGGATCATTTTTCTATTCTTCGCCCTGTTGGGCCAGCTCGCAATTTGCGAATCATGTTGCGAGAGGCGCGGGACGCGACCAAAATGGAGACTCCCTTTTCAACTTTCTCGAGTTAATCTTAGCCTTTTAACCTTCGTCGAGATATTCAATAATGAACGCGACCCTTGATCTCCCTTTCTCGTGGCCCCACTCTTCTGCCTCTTTCGTTTCTTCTTTTTTCTTTTTCTCCTTTTTAGGTCGATCGATCAGTAAACGATCGTTCCATTGTGACCTCGCGGTACAGTGTCTCGTAGATATTCGATTGTTAAGCACACTAGAGACCAATATTGGACGGCTGTCGAGTTTAAACTTCGCTGGCTCTACCGCGAGATTGTATTGACGAGAAAACGTTTGTAGAAATTCGCTGGTATCGGCTGAGCCTGCATAACGATACAGGTGTCAAGGATAATGACGGAAAAGTCATGAAATCTATTCTAAATGGCTTTTCCGAAGAACGGCATCACAAATGTCACGAGAAATTAATTAAACAAGTATTTTCAATAGTGCTGCTGAAGAGAATTTCAAAGTTTGACGTTTGTAGACTTCCTGTCGGTCATATTGAATCTTGGAATGTTAAATAAAGAATATTCTAAATTCCTTTGCTGAACAGAAACGTATAAAATTAAACCAGGAATAAATTGAACAATTACTTTTCATAATGAAACCGAAGCGAATTTGAAAGTTTGAGGTTTGTGAACTTCCTGTCGGTCATATTGAACAAGCAAGTCGGATCCGAAGCGGCAGCCATCTTGAAAATTTCAGATAAAGTACATGCAAATTTTCAAGAAGTTTCAGAGAGCACGAACTAATAAGAAAAGTACGATTAATCCAGAAAGAAAAGTTCTTCGTGACACTGTGCCACGAGGATCGAAAATCAACATCCTCAACTACTGTAACAACTAATTAATTAACGAATCGACATCCTCTCGTTATACCCTAACAACAATGTAATATACGAGCACTACTGTATATACGTGGACGCCAGATATATTACTAGTTTATCGAATTTTACGAGTACGTAAATAACAAGCGGAGAAGGAGGAAGATGAAGAAGAACAACAACAACAACAAATCAATGCCTTCAGCAACTATATATCGAATTAATGGAGAACTGGATAACAAGATGAAGAAGGTGAACAAAAGCTGAGACTCGAAGGTCTCCTTCGAAAGGGCGTATTTTTCTTTCCATTCAAAAGAGAAAATTTCCTCGTCGTCGTCGATTAGAACCGTGTGCCTAACACTCGGTTTTTAGCATTAATCGTTAGGGGATAATTAAGATCGAGTTTTAGTGGTCGAGTAACAAGTTTCTCGACCGGCAACACAATTCCAACGATTATAAACGAAAGCGAACCTTTAAACTAACAAGATCGATTTCTCTCGTAAAGCCACGTCCACTCCGAGCCAACGTCGAGCGACTTTTCCTCGATAAAAGCAACTCCTTCAATATATATGCGACATCGGCTAAAAGTTGCTCGTTCTTGCTACAGTGTGGACGTGGCTTAAGGTATCATCAGAATGCGCTTCTCGTCTCGAGAGATTATTTTCTTCTGTGAATATTTGCAACCTATGTCGCGACGTATCCCTCGATCGTGCGACGGCTGTAACATGTTTGTAAAAATAGCGATTGTAAAATTACTATTACTATTAGATGAGATTGAGCCGATGATCCAACGAAGGCAACGGGGAGCAACCTCGGGCTGGCATTCGTCGCGCCACGGTTGGTCCGGTTGCTATGCTACTCTCGGACATGAATTATTATCAAATTGTATCCACCATGCTGCAAAATGTTAAATATATTAGTTTTGAGAAATGTACGTATAATTTTAAAGGTATACAAAAGAATTCAGGATATATGGATTTTATGGGCTTAAGACAAAAATAAGTGAAAAATAACGACAAAATGGAGACATTGGAAGAATTCCCGAATATTCTTACATTATTTCCAACTTCTTAAACTCGTTAAAAGAAGAAATCAATTTTAATCCTCCATCTCTTACAATCGAGTTAGAAATTTTTTCAACGAATCACTTTTTGCGTACGATTGACGTTCAAAAAATCGCAGTTAAAAACGGTGGGCTTCTGTGAGCAATTCCGGTGGTAGAGCGACGAATGCGAGTCAGCCGAGGAATAGTGAAAGCTGGGGAGCGTATAGTGCGAGAAGAATGGGTGTATATCGCATAGTAGTCCCGAGGGAGGAAAAGAAACACAGTATTGCCTTTCTGGGGGACGCGGCCACGGCCCGTGAGTTTCATCTTAAGTTCTAGAGCAATAAATCGGCGACAATCACGGCGTTCCGGGCCGGGTCCGCGTCGCCGAAAAAAAATCGTTTTCTCATCTGTCCAGTTGCCGTTTTCCATTCCTTTCCTCCTCCGATTCGACGAAGGAACGTTACCGCCGACGATCGACGTCGTTTCCGTGGCCGTCACCGCGACCCACAAACCCGGTCCCCGTCGAGTATAGTCGTCTAGACGAGTTCGTTCGTCTCCCCTCGCTCATAGCTTTCTGCATCGCAAAATTCAGTGGCATTTTGCTAGACAATCGAATTTTTCGAATTGTGGTCTATTCGACTTTTGTATCGCTTTCCGAAGATCCCGGGACGTTGAAAATAAAGATTTGCATTGGACGGGTCTTTCATTTTCTAAATTGATTAAAATTATATTCTATATCTTCAATAATTCTATGAACATTAAATTTAACACTTTGTATACTGAAAATTAACAGTTGAGAATTTCGTTCGAAATAAATTTTTATAAAGTTCTCGTTTATAAAATTTATAAAATAGTATAATGGACGAAATCTATAAGAAAAGTACTATTTTAATGAAAAGAATTTTGTCCGTAGTAGTTTTCTGGTAGGGAAATCTATATTTATTGGATATACAGTTGCTGCACTGCTTCTAATCTACAATTGTATTTGGATTTGCAAGAAATGGACACCATATTTAGTGGACCCTGCTCGAAATCTTCGTCACTAGTCCGACTCGATATAATGATAGATGAAATTTCTATGAAAGGAGTCTTTAGATTAAAAATTGTAAAAGTTAAACAATTTTTTTTTCCAGTGCGAAAGTTGTACTAAAATGCCACTGAAAAATTCTTCGATGCAGATCACTGTGAGCCGAGAATCTTGCGGACGCGTGCTATTTCGTGTCGAATGCCACTCTTCTGCAAATCTCCACGGATTAATCTGACAATTCATTCGACATGGCGGACATTGTTGCAATTTTTAAGGAAAAATTCTGTTCAAAATCTAAAAAGTTAGATGGCGGAATTTTTACCGAAAATTTTTTTAGCGCGCAAAGTCTAGATTGTTTTAAAATTAAATTATCTACCATTCAATTTTTTTATTTTGCCGGAATGGCCTCGATTTGAAGGAAATATTTGTTTCTTTTAAAGAAAATTTCTTAATTTATTAATCGCATGAAAATCACAGAATCGAAAAACCGATTACTTCTTATTCTATCATTGGAACGATAAAACATTCAGCGTCCTGTATCTACAATAACAATACTTACCGAGAATAAATTTGAATTTGTTTGTACGTAAAAAATTCCAGTTACTGCTATTACGTTCCTTTCTGCGGAAAAGGTTTACACAATCGTGAACAGAAGAATAGAAAGAAATACAGGAATGAAAAAAAAGAACAGAAACTTTCAGTCAGATACAGACACTTCTTTTGCGACTCGACGACAGTAAAATCAACGTTGCAACGCTAGTCACAAAATAAATGAAAAAATCACTCTACTCAAAAATCCTCCAAGCGAATTAAGTAGAAATTTATTGTATTTTTGATAGGATTTAATTACTTAGAAAAAAAAGCTTGCTGAAAAATCACCTCTCCAATTTCATCTCCGAAAAATCGAACAATTTTCATATTTGTTTTATTGATTGAAATCTGCCGTAGCTGCTGGAAAGAATAATTCAACGATATACAACGCGATGACCTTCAGTTGACCTCAGACTATTATTCGTGTCATTAAGCTCTTGAAATAAAATCTATTTTACTTAAAATATTTGTCTACAAAGTCAGTAAACAATTTTCTACCATTTTCAATTTTATTCATAATTCGAGAACGAACATTATGTAAAGTTCACGTGCTAGATTTCACCTCCGAAAAATCGAAGAATCTTAATATTTAAAACGATCTCGACGGGTGCGCCCCGAAACCACGAAGCAGTCGGTTAATTACCATTTTTTTTTCTCGGGCAATTGTTCACCGTCAGAACAAATCGCTGGTTTCCGTGATATTCCGTTCTCGCTTCGAAGAGCTCCGCCGCTGAAAAGGAAAATTAGGTTGCGGAGTGGCAATCGACGCGGAGCGAGGCGATGTTTCGAGCGCGTTGTTAAACGGGCGAAATGTTTAATTGATTCGTTGAACGATCGGAGTCGGCCGATTGGGCGCACGCCGCTAATTTAGACTGCAGGCGGTCTGTTTTGACTGCGGCGGACCGGGGAACAAAAGGGTCGCTGTTGTCGGCCGTACCGCGTCGTGTATGTTGTGAACGTCGACCCAAATACGACGATTTTACCCTCGGCACACCGGCCGAGGCTCTGTTCCGTTCCGTGTTTCGTTATCCGCGAAAAACTTGGCTCCGTTCGATGCTCTCTGTCTTTGCCAGACGGCGATCCACGGGGATCGATCATTTATTCAGCCGAACGGAAGCGCCGGATGAATTTATGCCAATTTCACAGTTCTTTGCACTTTCATCCCTGGATCCTCGAGATACGGCCGACATTATTTTTACTCTGTTCCTTGTAATTGTCTATGTCAACCCTTGTGTCAATAACTTAAGTTTTATACTTCTATGCCTCAGACGTAAATGTATCTGTGACCATGCTAGTATATAAAAATCGAAAATAATTTTGCTAGTCGTCCACAAAAGTATTAAAGGAATTTCAAAAAGAAATTTAAAGTGGACACCCAGGTACTCGGTTATCGACATAAGGGTCAAAGTACATTCTGAAGGTCCACTTACAGGGTGAAAAAATAATATTCTCGGTTGGATTTTTTTACGTTTACCTTTACGGTAAAACGAGTGGCTCCTTAATTGGAAACTTCGTTTAGCAATCGAGTCTGGCAAGAGACAGAGACCGGAAACCAAGACCGTTAAAAAAAGGAACGATCGTGTAATTGCAATGACTTCTCCGATCATTTCTCGCTATTTTCTGAGTCTATGTAACTTGTTCAAGTAACTTCTGATTAGAAGTATGTATCAAGCGATTACTTTATAAGTAATAAAAAGATTTCTGATTCTCGAGTTGACGATCTTTCTTTCCACCATTTTATTCTCCTTCCCAAGTCACTTTCGAAAATCCGCTTTATGATCAAAGTAATGACGCGATAAAATGCGCAGTGCTGAGTGATAAAATGCAATTATTGTCAATGAGTTGCACATTCTGTGCTTCGCGATACTGTTTTCAAATGCAGTGTAGGAAAATGTTAAAAAGAAACTTGAGATAATTTTCATTGGAACGTAGTAAAATCTTTAATCTTTTCCTTTAAACTTTAAAACACTGTGTCGGACTTGTTGTGAACATTCTGAATAATATTTAATAACGATGGATATCGTTCATCTCTTTCAAATCAAATTACGATTCTTGGAAGAAATTGTTCGTGACATAATGCAAGTTTTAAATTATTACCCACGCAATTATTAGCAATTTTTCTTGTAAGAAAGTATTCATGAAATAAGTTACAATTTTTCTTGTAAGGAATTATGCACGATATAATTTACAACTTTTCTTGTAAGAAATTATGTACGATATCATTTACAATTTTTCTTGCAAGAATTTATGCACGATATAATGTGCAATTTTTCTTTTAGAAGATTATTCGCGGTATAATTTAAAATTTTTCTTGTAAGAAATTATGCACGATATCATTTACAATTTTTCTTGAAATAAATTGTTCACGGCATAATGTATAATATTTCTTGTAAAAAATTATTACCTATAAAGAAACCTTAAGAAAATATATTTCTATTCTTCCAATTCCTATAAATGAGTGCATTAAATAATTCTATTCTACTTAACGGAACACAATGAACGGGATCCGGAGTTCTCCTCCTTAAAAAATACATACATCCACCCTCTAAATTATTCGCATATCCAGCCTAAGTTATCTCACCCTAACATTTCCTCAATAATTAAACCCAACATTTCTCATAGCAATTGCGTGTCCGTTAACCCTCTGCAGGAATGATACGCGACTCTTCGAGTGCTCGAATAATTCACAGTTACCGTCCACAAGAACAGAAACCTCATCTACTCATAATGGGAACGATCCTCGCCTCTCGAGCTCGAAAGCCTCCGCCTAATTGCTTGCAGCAGGAATATCAGAAACGACGTTTTCAGACAAAGTGATCCCGAAGAAAGGGATCACGAGGCTCAGAGACTTTGCGATGATCATTATCCTTTTACCTTTTCATTCTTTCCGCACGGGTAACGAGCGACCCGTCGAAACTCGCGAAACAATGCGAATTTGTAGCCACGCGAGACTAACTGAAGCCATAATGAAGATCGATTCGCTCGAGATTCCGTGAATCGAGTGGACGTTTCATTAACAATTCAACGATGATGTCCCCCCTGGGGCACCGACGCACAATGGTCCGGATGAAGAATTTAAAGACATTTGTGCATAACGTTTGAACCGTTTGAGATATTGAAATGAGGTTTGAACTAAAAAATATTATAATATATAATAGATGTTGGAACACATTTTTTGTTTAATTTAGTAGTTAGTTATTTTTATAAATTTTTATGTAGTTGATGAGTCAGTTGCTTTCCTTATTCAAACCATTGTATTATAATTAGAAATTTAAATCATACAGTTTTCTTATATATAATGTAATTATGTTATTAGATTTTTTTATAAAATGTACAGGTATATAAGTTATTAAGTAAAGTATCTAACGTGACAAATATATATTGCGAGCAAAAGTAATATTCATATTTCATTTAATTGATAAAATGAGAAGTATACTAATTAATCTTACCATTTTTTTGTTTTCTTTATTTTTTTAATAAATCCGCAGCCTCTGGACTTAATTGTTTGATTGTCTTCTTGTAAGATCTTATTCTCATGGCTGAAGTATGTGGGTTCGATGTTAATAACAATTTGTGAAATGTATCTTCATTTGTCAAATTCATTTCGGACATTCTCTTTATTTCTGGAATTGGAATTTTATCGTCCATGTTGGTTTTAGGTTCTCCGAACGCTTGTAAGCACCATAAATTTCCTGTGTGAATTTTACAACCGTATTCCCTTGGTAAAAATAATCAAAATAATACATAGTGTCTAGTTAATCCCTAAATTTCACAAAAGAAATCCCAAAAAATTTGTGGCCCTTCGAATAGGTAAGTTGCGAGGTACTTAGACATTTTTTTCGAAAATTCCACCGGCTATGAACACAATTGCCGAGAGTTTGAAACATCCGGCTCCGTTCTCGAGGGATTTCGCGAGAGAAGCGGTCGACTGTCGATTGCAGATACCCAATGAGCGATTCCCAGAAAGCGTCGATTGATCCAAATGCGAATTCCGCGGACAAAGGGGTGAAGAGGTCGCCGGTTCGATCTTCCTCCGGTGAAAAGTTCGAGGGCACTTCCCCCGACGAGGAGGGAATAAGCTTGCCGAACTTTCTGGACGCTCGACGATGCCTCTACGAGGCATTTGAGCGAGGATTTGTAGGCAAACTTCCTCGATGAAAACCGGATCAATGCTACGATTGCTTTTCGAGCTATTCTAATGGAGTGGTAATGCGGCAAGTGTGATACCAATATGAGACCCGCTTCATTTATTGACGTGAACTCTCAAAATGCATAAAATCCAGCCATAATGCAGTCGTTGTCGAAACTGTGTGCAGACTAATCGTGTTTCTATTTTATCTTTAACATTTTATCTGTTGCGAAACGATCGACTGCGAGCTGCAAATAGAAATCTTAATTCGAGAATTGCGCGAAAGCCGGGCTAATTGAAAAGTCTCGCTTTTTTAGAACGAGCACAGGACTCGGCTGCTGCATTAAGCCTCCGATGCAGATTAGGAGCAACAAGTTGCACAGAGTTTCAAGACGCGCGTTGCTTAATTACGTTCCGTCTGTTCCTGAGCGCTCTGTATACATAATATTCTGTTCGTGCCCCGGAGAGAGCCTTTTCATTTTTGAAGCTTCTTCCGCGAAGAAAGGAGATGTTTCTTTTTGGATTTTAATTCCGCGTTACTCTGTTGCCCACCGTGCCCGCCATATTACCTTCTATTACGTTTCTGCAGTCCTCCTGGCATGAAAACAAGGAATGTTGTCTCTTTTTATTATTCACAATGGAACAACATTATTTTCACGCCTTACGATGATTTTATTTATCGCACTTATCTATCGCACTTATTGTTTGTTCATTTTAGATCTTCATTTTGTTGCATTCATTTAGTGGGACGAAATGGGCTGAACTTTCTGCATGAATTCGATCTCTTTTTTTTTTGTTACGGAGAATTGTGAGAACTGTTTCAATAATTCGTTGATTTTAAATTCGTTGATAGTTAAAGTCATGACAGCTGTTTTCCCTCGAATTTCAACAGTGGTTGTGGAAAATAATTGAACTTGTGTTATAAAGAACTGTAAATCGCACATAATGTGTACTGCGGATGTAGTGAAATTTATTGCTCACATTTGTGTTAACACAGTTTCCAACGCAACTTTTAACAATCGCATTAATCATATGATAATTACGTTGTTGCTACTGTAGTGTTAAAGTTAGCACACAAATCTAAATAAAATTAATGCGCTCACGTGCTGTAGACTGTACAAACAAATTCTAGGCTAAAAAGTAATTCAATTAATTTCAAATAAAATTAATGCTAACATGTACCAGCTAATTACTCAATCGTCGAAATTATGTTATGTTACTTACGTCACACTGGGAGTTGCTCTTTGGTGTATACTGTTACGGTTTTGGTACAAAGTGCAGTTCAAGTTAATAATCATGTTAATTTTAAGTGGAATGCAACACCTCGACGCAACCAGTCGTCCTGATCCTCTTTCGGACACCTAATCGGAAGCGAGCAGATCAACATGTCCCTTTGCCAACTCGCGTAAACCGGAACATTGAGGATGTCCTCTTTACTATTTCGCAGATAGTCGCCCATTACGTTGGTGGTCGTACTGTCATCCACATAATTCTCCGGAAGAAATGCAATTTGACAGCTCGGAGCGGCTGCGACCGACGCTGCGTTCGCGTCCAGGTCCTTCAGGAAGCCATTTTGTATTACCGCACCTGCGTTCACAATATTTCATATGTAGTCTGCGGATTTTACGCAATTACATCATAAATGTACGTCACAAATGACATGAATGCAATTATACAAAATTGTGGACGTTACAGCGATTTAAGAATATTTTTACATTACTTTCAATGCATTAACCTCTTAAATACTGTATGCCACTATAGTGGTTTCCGTGGAAAGCATTAGTTTCAACGGTACGAACCACTATAGTGGTTTCCGTGGAAAGCATCAGTTTGAACGGCCAGGCGCGCCGTACTGAGAGCATTTTTACAATTTCAGTAATTGTAAAATAAAAAATCTGGTACGGTCATTTTGACCGGCGGTGGTAGGTTTAGTGTTAAGGGATTAAAAATATTAAAAGAGGAACAGATTTTCATTTGGCGTTTATCTATTTCAATTGACTTCGACAATTTTCGGCAGACAAAGTATCTGATTTTAGGAGTACCTGATATTAGGAGGCCCTCGACAATCAACGAAATTTTCCAGTCCTCTCTCCTCTGATTTTCAATCCAGTTCACTCGAAGTCGAAGATTTTCCAAGGGCTGTCGAGTTTCTCTAGCAGTGTGCTGCTTCAGGACTGTGAGGAACGCTCGCGGTCTGGCCAATCGGGACATGTCAATTATGGACGACGAAATCGACAACATCGTCTCTAGAGTCTGGTATCTGGACAGTAATCCCTTCACGAAAGGCAGAACTTCTTCCGGTCCGTATTTCCACTCGTTCAACCAGCGTCTCGGTGTCTGCACATCGCAAAAAATTCAATCTTTAATTAAACGAACTAAAAAGAGAAATACGAGGACTTTGTGGCCAACCTAATCATTCATTTCATGATTTCTTCGGTCCAAAATATAAAAGACTTTGGGTACAGAAAAATTGTTCAGATAGAAACTGATACAACAGAAGTTGAAAGCTAAAAATTATTTCTTAAAAAATTGATAGAAAAATTCGTTACAATGGAAAATGAAATCAATTTTTAAGAATCCGCCGACAAATGAAGTGTTGTATTAGGTCAGTGCAAAAGTTCCTGCCTGATTTTGTATTACAGTGATTTCTCTGTATATGTCGCCAAGGCCTGGATGATAAACGTCGTGGAATTATCCCCACTACCGCAGGGTATATCCTCACGGAGCTCGGGAGGCCTCGGACGCCGATTGTAAACATAACATGACTCTGCACGATACACGACGCTGGCAAGACCCGTGTTGTTGACAAATATCGAGAATTCGCTGTAAAGTGCGACAAGGAATCGGGCACGAACCTTTTCGCTGACCTGATATGTCAATAATAAATCGACAATCACTGACCTTCGAATCCTCGAATCGCAGACTATCAACGTCCATGCGAATGAGATTCAGCGTTTCTTTGGTTAAATTCAGCTCGTCGACGAAGAATCGTTCCAATGGGTTCTTGATCCCACCGCTTCCCATTGGCGGCAGCGCGAAAATGGAACTGTGACGCTCGATCAAATCCTTCAGGTCCCTGTGAATCCTCGATTCCGTTTTTTTGCTGTCGCTCCTCTCATCGCTGACCGACACCTTGATCAGGACACCTGTACGATCGCATGACCACCGTTAATCTTCATCCAAATTAACATTTCTAAATTAGATACGTAATAGGATCTTCCAAATTCCATTCAAATTTTTTGGAACATCAAAAGCCGTCTTTTAATCATTAAATCCGTTTTTACAAGTTTGTATTTGATTAATCTACTTTTGTCATAAATGCATAAAATCCACAGTCTAGTAATTAGCTACGTAGCATTAACAAACCTTTCAGCAGCGCCAGTGCAGCCTCAGCAGCGCCTCTCTCCCAGGCCCTGTGCGCATTCGCCGGAAGTCCGAAGCATTCCCTAGGCGAATCACTATCAGGGATCATTTCCAAAGACTTGAGGACATTCTCGAAGTTGCTTCCGGTAACCCTGAGGACCCCAGCGAGCTTCCTCCTTCCCTCATACGCATCGGCAGACCAGATATCGCGGACAATGGAGCACAGTGCTCTCATGTCATAGTCATCCTGCAGCCTGCCTCCGTAAACAGCAACATCCAGCAATCCTCTACCAGTCTGCCAAGATCCATCCTTGTCTTTGTCCTTTTTCGCGGCTATCTCCTTCACTACCAACTCGTAAGCAGCTTCTATGTCAGCCTCGTTCCATTCGTAGGCCCTTATCCAGCCTTCGGGGACGAATTTTCTTCGTTCCTGAAGGGTCGCGTGCAACCAGGACAGCAGAACGCCTCCTGGAAGGTTTAGGTTCTCTTGCTGCCTCTGCTGCAGCTGCTGAAGAGACCTCTTCACGTTCCTTTTCACACCTTCCGGCGCTTCGTAAGCTAATTTCAGACAGAGACCGGCTAGACTAGGGTAGAAGCCTAAACACTCCTCGGTGGTTAGCCAGATTCTCGTGGACGGATTCTTGTTGGTGGTACACATTGGGGACCGTAAGAGACTCTCCAAACGTGGCAGCCAGTTCAGCGCCAGGTGCAGGTTGCTTAGAAGGATCCAGTTGCCGTTTCTGCGAGGAGGATGCTCGATCAATTGATGGCTGATTTTGTGGACGAAGGTGTACAATCTCATTCGAGCACGTTTCAAAATAATCGCCATTATTTGCTGTACAACGAGCAGCAAAATTGAGCCAATGAAACCATTATTTAGTTATTATTAACGGTACAAGAATTTTTCGAATGTTCGTGCCAGTTTTCATTTCCACGGGCCGAGTTGCACGAAGACAAATGAAAGAGAGGTGTTGATTCAATTAACGTTCTAATTACCGACAAGCGCTTTCCAACGCGGCCTCAGCCTGGGCGACCTGGCCCTGGCCTAAAGACACCTCCGCGAATCCTGTGGCGGACGCAACCTGATTGTTGGCCAAACCTTGCAGTTCTGAGCCGGGATCTGCTCCCGGGGACAGCAGGAGCAGCACAGGATACGAGGCTTGATCCTCGGCTACCTTTCTCAAGGACCAGGGCGGCGGGGCTAGCTCTTTCACACCTGGAAGACGAAGAGGAAGAAGAAAATGAATTTTGATTTTTCTGCCTCGATAGGAACAAGTATAGAATTCTTAATTTGCACCCTAGCATTCTGTAGGTTCTTTCGAACAAGACGACGTAGATTAAAATTGCGTTAAGAGCGCAGAACTGTTCTTAAAAAATAATTTAAGTGAACAGAACCCGCCACTCGCGAATTACCTAAAACTTCGGCTGCCAATTTTGACAGAGCAGTGTGCAGATAGTCAGGTCGCAGGGTCTTGATGAGCAAAATTTTCTGGAAGGTAGACAGATCGGTCTCCCCGTAGATGTTGCCAACGTCTTTCAAATATGCCGGCTTCATCTTGGTAGCTACCTGCGCAAGGTATATCAAAGTGTTTTAGTGAATGCGTTTATTGCAATCCGATGGGGTGCAGGTCGAACGAGCGGGTTTCTCGTTTTACATGAGGCAAAGCTGACACCAGAGCTCGAACAGAAAGGCGTCTCTCCTCGGGCACCCATTCAGGCACTCTGTAATCAGAATCCCCGTCGTCGTTCGATAGTACTTCTCCCAGCAGGAAGTTTCTCTCTACGTCTGGCACCGAATGCAACGAGAGTGCAAGCTGCAACGCCAGAGGCAGTCGATGCTTCCTGTACACGGCTTTCGCGCAGTAGTACAGGGTTAAACTTATTAATCTGCAACGAACAGAGAACGAGACTTACGAATTACAATTATTCATCATAAAGAGGTATACAGAACATTCGAAAAATCTATTTTCAGCATTTTCCTTGGCAAGTGCTCTTGGACATGTTTACGACAGAATTTGTACAAATTAATAAAATTGATTTAGTTACAGGCGTCAGAAGAATGCAACTAGCATTTTATTTAATTCATAGTTGCATATTTTAAGTATTCTGGTGTTTCATTTTCGAAAAATCGATTTTTCATGTAAAAGGCTGAAAACCATGGCCGACAATGCCGCCACTTTGTAAATGATCAGGATTATTAATCTCTTCTTGTTCGGACCATAACTACGTTCATATTGATTAATAAATAACTTTTCTGTTTCCGATCAGTAGAAAGACCGGAATCGTGGTGACCATCGACACATGTTTTTTAAACATAGCCTATAAAAACATATATAACTCACGTATTTTTTATTATTTTCACTTTAAAAAATCACACATATGCTTCAAATGCCAATAAATATGTGCGCAAAATTCTAATGCAAAGGCTTTGATGGTTTTTCGGAAAAAGATTCCCAAAAATTCGTGCAAAAACAGCTTTGAAAACCAGAATATCTCCTTGAAACCATTCTTTTTTAGCATTTTTTTTAACAGTTGCCTCGATATCTGAAATTCTAGTTGACCAGGTGATTCGAAATTTTTAGATTTCTATTTTTCTATTTTTTTCTTTTTTAACGTGCTAAACACGGAAATGTACTTCGCGCTACTTCGTGGCTAAATATTTCAGAAGAAAAATGTACTCGCCGTTTCTCTATCAGTTTATCCTGTTCCTTCTTATCCTCGGACACTATCGAATTCCTATAATCCTCGGCTTCCAAGTAAATGTCCGTGAAAGCTTCTGCAGAAAAAACATAAAGCGGACTCAGCGCTGTCAGAGCTCTCACGGTCTTATACAAATTGGCTGCGAACTTCGCCAATTTCTCGTGCTCCTTCGCCCGTCTGAAAATAAAATGTAAAATACCATTTTGCCATTTTACCATTTTAAGATTTATCCAGCATAACAGTATAAGATACTTCGTATTTAAAAATAAAATTCGTACAAAACTATTTCTGTTTAACCAACGTGCTAGTACAATTTTTAGGGACAACTAAAGAATCTTAGCAAAAATACAGTTCTACAAAACTGTTTATTTAGCTGAAAATATCAATATAAATTTTATGTACTTGAGAAATATTGGTATTCGAACACAATTTAGGATGAATACATAAATATTAAAAAATAAAATGCATACAATCTAATCTCCTAAAATTGTTAGAGGCAGTCAGGATGGGCGAGTTTATCATTACAAGGCTGTATAGTAGAATCGAACTAATACTCAAAACTAAAATTCATACAAGACACTGCCTCTAGTTAATAAAATTTTCAGAATCAATAGAGAAATGCCAGCCAAAAGCAATACCATAACAGCACTTAGGTTAAGTATCAAATAAAACGTATCCTCCCCAAAGATCTCCGTGACAGTCCTCCGCTATAGGGAATGAAAAATGGTGTCTCGGTTTAATAGATTTCCAGTGCCCACCTGGACACGTTCTCGAAGCTTCTCCGGCTTTCTTCGAGTGCAAAGGCGATTTCTTTCGCTTTCGACTGAGTGGCCTCCAACGATGACAAGAGTCCACCCTGCGATCCTTCAGACTCCTGAAGAAGGTCTTGACCCCTCGCGGTTGCTAACTGTGCCAACAGATCCAATCTCGCCGTGTCCCGTTCGCCGGATAATTTTTCTTCCCTTTCCAGTGCCTCTTTCCTTTTCGTTGCCAACTCCGGCGTTTCCTTTAACAAAACCTGTCGACAAGGTAATTAATTTTACGCCGGCCAACCCCACCCACTCCCTACCCCTTACAGCCCCATCAGACTCTTTCAATCTCTTTCCCCGAGGCGCTGATTCCTTTCGCGGTGGAATTATTAAATTCCTTGGACGGAAACTGGACTATTTTATTTGACAGTCGAGAGCAATCGGATACTCTACTGTATTAATTATGCTCTGAACGGTGTAAAGTGAAAGCTGATAATATGGATCAGTTTCGTTCACAAACTTGTCAAAAAGAATTATAATAACTCGCACGAAGAGGTGATCTGACCCCTCAATGATTTCAATAGGCTGAAAATAATGTAGTACGTTGTTAAACAATCACTTCCGAAACGTTACACAAAGTGAGATTAATTCAGCCATTGTAATCGAAATTACAAATCAAACTTCCAATTCTCCGCATTAATTTCCTCGCCATTCATTAGTTGTATTATCATTATAATTCATTAGTTGTATTATCAGTATAAAAATTGTTTGAATTAATGGCAAGATACAGGAGCTGCGTAGACATTACTTCTTTTCTTTTTGATAACTTTAATAGGAGAGTAAGTTCAGTGTTAAAATTATCAAATCAAGCGTACACTACCGCTCAAAAGTATCCGGACACTTGCAAAATATGTATTAGCATTGCGTAAAATCTATTCCAACGCCTAAAATAGTGACTAAAATCGATTTTTTTTAGTTTCTTATGAAATATCTAACGTTTTAAATTAAAAATTAAATACGGGATTCATCGACGTATCCATCGCAGAGTGTCCGGCTACTTTTGAGCGGTAGTGTATATTCATTTAACCGCTATTATTTTTCAAAAATATCTGCAGTCTAGATAATAATACGTTAACACTAGAACTACCGGACCAGTCAAAATGACTGGTTCCTTATTTTTTCTTTTATAATTACTGAAATTGTAAAAATGTTTTCATCGGAAATTTTTTAATGAACCTCTTCATTGAAGCACATATTGCAATAAAAGTTGTATGAAGTCTGAATGGGCACAATCTTGTCACTGTTACAAAGCAATATACGTCAGTCGCATTTATTGCTCGGTAGTTCTAGTGTTAATCAATGGAAGTCGGTGATATTCGTGAAATCCGCGGGGGTCGATAAAAATAGGCAAACTGTCGCATAGAAAAGTGAGCATAGCCATGAAAATTTGATCTGACTGTCCCGGTTTCTTTCCGATCACGCTTTGTATTCTCCGATTGCGTCCCATACGGGCTGCATTCCCCCTGTGCATCGAACAGTCACGGATATTGAATAGGCACGTGAACGCAGCAATTTCCCGTGGAACGGTTCTCACCCTCTCGACGAATCGCTCCGCCAGGCTCTTAGTGCCAGCCCCGAGGGCAATCTTGAACAAGACCGCGTCAACTTCCTTCGGAAAACCATCCAATCTGTCCCGTCTGGTGGCGAGGAAAAGTTTGAAGCCCTGCGGAGGCGGCAAAGTTCGTTCACCGAGCCTCAAGGGACGTCGACGCAGCAGTGGCAACAATATAGAGGGGAACTCGACGAGCTCCTCTACCAGCAACGGTTTCCCGAATCGCACGGCCAGCTCCAAAGCGGTCAGGAATTTCGCGTCTTCGGGTCTCGTCACCTCCATGCGAGACCCGACGTTGTTCCTCAGCCAGGAGACTGCCACGCCGGACGGATCCACGAAAATGGGAACCAGAGGACCCCGAAGAGCGCAGGAAGCCGCCACCAGACTTCCGGTGTCCGCCGGCAGACCCTGGGCTCGCCACAGCAAACGCTCCCTCTCGGTGATCAGCAAATCGATCGCCAACTTTTTCCATTTGTCGTCTCTCCTGGGATTCTGTCTCGACAGTTGAAATGATTTTCGTTGACCAACTTAACGACAACTCGATTAGGTTTTTTTGTTTCTTTCGCGAGACCGCGGTGTTTGAGCGGTCAGGAGCTTTAATGATTTATCCAGGGACGATGAATCTTGAAGAGCAACTATTGTAAGCTTTGCAAAGAATAGGCTGCGGATCTTCGTGCATTTAGAACGTGCGCATATGCGTAAAATACAGGAGAACGTGTATAATAACAAAGATACATGTATGTATTTGCTTGGAATAAGGAATTTTCTAATTGAGTAGTTCGATAACTAAGTAACTGAATAGCTGAGTAACTGAATATCTGAGTGCCAGGTAGCTAGGAAGCTGAATAACTGAGTGGCCAGATAGCTGAGTAATTGAGTAGATGGATAACTAAGTAACTGAATAGCTGAGTAACTGAATATCTGAGTGCCAGGTAGCTAGGAAGCTGAATAACTGAGTGGCCAGATAGCTGAGTAATTGAGTAGATGGATAACTAAGTAACTGAATAGCTGAGTAGATGAATATCTGAGTAGCTAAGTAGATAGATAGGTGAGTAACTGAGTAACTGAGTGAGGGAGAAGTTGAATATCTAAGTAACTGAATAGCTGAGTAACTGAATACCTAAGTAGCTATGTAGCTAGACAGCTGAGTAACTGAGTAGCTGAATAGCTGAGTAACTGAGTAGCTATGTAGATGATTATTTCAATAGGTCCATAACTGAATATCAGAAGAGCCAAATAGCTAGATAGCTGCATGGCTGAGTAACTGAACAGATTACTAGCTAAATAGCTAGATACCTGAATAGATCGAATGAAACACCAGTACCTCGTAGACTAATAGCGAAGCGACATTCGCAGCCTCAACGTCCAACTTCTCTTTCCTAGCGGTCAATTCCTCTAATTGCGTTTGCCAATCACGATGCTCCGTGTCCAGTTTTTGCAGCAATGCTCTAGCAGTCGCTAGTCTTCCTTCAGTAGCTTCGGCTCGTAATTGCAACGCTGCTGCGCCTCTCGAATGCTCCGCAAGTTGTTCTTGAAGCTGTGCCACGCGACTTTCGACGGAGTTCAGTCCGGCTGCTAACTTTCCTATCTGGGCCTCTGCCGCAGACAAACTCCTGCAGTATCAACATCACTTCGGTTTTTATCATGACGAACGTAATTGATAGCTTCTATAGCTATATATGATTAGTAGCTATGGCGGGGATTGTCATTGGTAGCTATCGCGAGGACTGATATTAGTAGCTGTCACAAAAGCTATGATTGCTACTACCACAACGACTTAACTATGATGAGGGCTGGGATTGCAAGCCATCATAAGAACTGTCATTGGTAATTACAATAAGGATTGCAATTGTTCAATTTTTGGTAACTATCGTGTGCACTTTATTAAAAAAAGCTCTGTTCTATTCATGAACAGAACAACTCTAATCAAATCTCTTCAGCGAGCCATGATGAGACTGGACTTACTTTTTCGTTCGAATAATCTCTTGAGTATACAAGCTGTTTCATTTATCTTAAGATTAACTTTACGGCAAGTGAGTCAATATCTATCAAACCCTCGTAAAATCACATCTATTTTTGTGATAGCCTGCACTCTGCAACAAAGGAACCTGAAGATCCATAGCCAGGTGTCTTTCAGGAGCTGGAGAAGAAGAGATGATTAGGTGTCCGGGGACATTAGAAACATACTCGGCCAGCAGTCGTTGCTCCTTCTCGAGTGGCGCGACTTGCTGAAGAATCTGGCCATATTGAAGATTCGCTAGAACCCAAGCAGCCAATGGGGCTGCAGCCTGCGAGGCTCTCTTCGCGGTTTTCTCCTCGAAACTCTCCGGTCGCTCCTTGACCAACTTGGCAACCGCCTCCAGGCTAACAGTTGTGCTCCTCCTCGCGTCCCATGTTCTAGATTGATCAAAGATATTTTGAAAGGAGTCGAGCCACTAGACGATCAATCCGACCATTCGTTTCTACAGGGTTTTACCGATCTGGTTCCGTACACTTTCATTGAAGTATGCCTACGGTTTCATGTTTTTCATGTCCATGGAGACAAAAAGAACCCACGAGGAATAGTCATGCTGAAACAGTTCGGACGCCTCCGTGGCAAATCTCTACAATTCGACAAAAAATGTCACACATTTTGTTTTTCTAGCGAGCACGGCTCTGCTACATTGTTTAAGGATTGTTTGTGGTTCGATGAAATGAGACAAACTTGCGCAGAAAGGTAGGGAGAAACGATCAGCAGCGTCATGAAACTGTAGTTTCGCAAGGGAATTGATGGAGTCCGGTTTCATTTGTATCAACAAAATCAGTAACACCCTGTATGAAAATAGTCGGACGCCAGAGGGATCGAGGAGAAATTGCTACCTGATTTCATCTTTGATCCCGCGCTTTGCCAAAAACGTCTTCATGCTGTTCCAAGAAGTGTCTTTGATGCCCATTAATCGAAGGACACCCTCGAGGACGTCTCGAACGGGCGCCGGCGGTGCTCTCAAAGAACGAACCTCTGCCAAAGCGTCAGCGCTTATGCCAGCCACCGCTTGAGCTGCTTGTTCCACCAATGGCTCCACCTTGCCCAATTCCCCCTCGATGTCTGCCTGTTACGCGAAAAGAAGGTCTCTATCTTATTGATGCACTGCGGATGATAGGAAATTTTATGAAAAAAAAATGAGTAGATCAAACGCAAAATAGAAAACACATTTAACAACTCTTGCACTACGATTTATTTTATGATTTCGGAACTACTCCGTCGTTTAGAATTTCTTAAAAGAAACAGAAGGTTTATTTTTATTGTGCGGCTATTGTATCGACGACAACTAAATAGAATTGTATTTTGAGTTGAAGGAAATTAATTAAATTAATGTTGTACAAAAGGTTAAAGAATTTAAGAACGCATTATTTTCATCTGGTTACGAACATTGAGAGAAGAAATAAACGTCTAGGTAGCTTCTATGACTTGAAATCAATACAGACAATTCTTACCTTGCACGAAAATCTTCAATCTACCCATTGACGTTTCTCGAAAATATACGGACTACAGGTAGGAGAAAATTTAATTGGTGGTTCTCCAAGACAATATACGACGAAAATGGAGAATAAAAAAATTGCGATTTCATTTTTTAGTTATAATCCATTTAAAATCCGTCTAAAATGCGGCAATCCGACCAACGGAGGTGAACGTTGCTTACGTCATAAACGCGCGCGACAGTCACGTATCAAAGAGGGTCCTCGCTCGCATCCAGTGGTTACGCTTCGACGTCATACACTTTAGCCAATACTTCGGCTAGAACCGAAACTGCGTGTGGGATGACCCAATCTGACACATCTGCCGAATTCCTGCCAGATGACTTCTTCTGAGGCACGCGAAGCATCTGTCACTTGATACGTGACTGTCGCACGCCTCTATGACGTTCGCAACGTATACCTTTGTTGGGCGGGTTGCCGCATTTTAGGCGGATTTTTAATTGTTAATAACTAAAAAATGGAACCGAATTCACAATTTTCTTACTCTTCATTTTCGTCTTATATCTTCACGGAGGACCACCCTTTAAGTTTTCTCCCGTAGTCAAACACCCTGTACACCACTATATTGTCTATCTGTTAGAAAACTGAAAAGTTTCGATCGAAAGTAATCAATGCTCTTCGTGACAGTAGATTTCATTTAAATTGAACGCGTTTGAACGTTTAAAGTTTAACCCTTTGCACTCGAAGCTATTTTAACTCCAAAACGTAACATTTCTTCCGACCCAGAATATTTTCCTTCTACGTATATTTTTTTTTTCATTTTATGAAGCTTTTAGTAATTTCTTAAATACAAACAAATTTAAAAATGTCAAAAATATTTTGAATAATGACAGTCATTTTTAATGACGCCTTACAGTCGCCATTCGAGTGCTAAGGGTTAAAGTTTAAGATACTAACAGGATGACGTAATAAGACCGCAAGGTTACAGAGAGCCACGTTACCCCGTAGGAATTGCAACGAAATTTTGAGCACGTTCCTTTTCACAATAATGGCTGTTTCAGTGGTAATAAGGAAAAGTTTATGGTTAATACCTTTCTACGGGCTAGCTCAGCACTCTCTCGTTCAGTCTCGGCTTTCAGGTTCGCCATTTCACCCCTTTGTCCTGTTGCACCCCTCATGGTGGCTGTAATTTGCTCGAGAGCTGCGTTGGCTCGACCCTGTTCCACCTGGAAGAAGATCGTTCGTAAGTCAATTGCGTGGCGTTTTAATTTTTGAAAGCTTGCTCTTGTAGACTGCAGATTTTATGCAGTTATGACAAGAATGAAGAATTTAAACACACTATTATTTTCAACCTCGCAAATCCTCCTACCAATCCTTTTTATATTTCTTCCAAATTGCTAAATTCTTTTAGTCTTCCTGTTATTGGAAATCTCGCCCACCGATTTATATCATAAATGCGTAAAATTCATCCAATTGCGATTTACAAAATTTCTGGGAGAATGATCAAATTCGAATCCTTCTATCAATCCTTTTTATATTACTTCTAAAATGACAAAGCCATCAGTACGAGAAACAAAATTCTCTTCTGCTCTTAGTATTTCGATAGCACGGGATAAAACCATTTTGCATAAGCGTCCTAGCGATCCAAGTAGAAGAACTGGTAAGTACACAGAGCCTTCCCCAAAAGTAATTAAAAAAATTTTAATTCGAATTGCATCGCTCAGCCAGCTGGTATTAAAAAGTACCTCAAGTTCCCGGCGCTGCCTAGACACTTCATCCTCCAATTTCGCGACCTGTTCCCCGGCTTCCTTCAATCTCCCGATTCCGGCTTCAAGACTGTTCAGTTTCTGCTCGACCTCTTCGCTCCAGGTCACGTGCAGGTGTTTCCAGGTGTGCAGCAACGCGAAAAACCTTGCCGGCGCTTGTTGCTGTCTCGGGGCCTGAAGATGGTCCTTCACCATCTCCATGATCCCCGGAGAAGTGTCCTCGCACTCTGATTCGACGCCAGTTTGCTTACAGGCTAGCTCTGTCAGAGCGTCCTTGCTCGACCACCATTCGCTACCGATTCCTGGACCGATTAGGCCACAGTGCTTCAGGAGTCCTGAACGAGTTAGCCAGGACGACTTGATCTCCCCATTGTCCAGGATTATGGCGACTCGGAGGTAATTTCTCAATCCTGAACAGTTGGAACAGCACGATCAGACGAGGCGCGATCACAAAGAAATGCTGCTGCTGAACGGTTAAGAGAACTTAGACTACAGCACAGTCGAAAATCAATTGTCAATGATCATTCTTTTATTTTTACAGTGACTGCTCACATTATTAGAGCGGCAATTCTCAAAGATGTGTAACAGACATTTTGAAAAAATCAGGAGATTTAAAATAAAAATTTTCTACATTGATTGCGAGAGTACCTGAGGAGCTAAGTAACTGAATATCTAAATATCTAGGTGGCTACATAGCTGAGGAACTGAGTAGCTAGGTAGCTGAGTAACCGAATAGCTGAGTAACTGAATATCTGAGTAGCTAGGTAGCTAGGTAGTTAGATAGCTGAGTAACTGAGTAACTGAGTAGCTGAATAGCTAAGTAACTAAATATCTAAGTAACCGAATATCTAAGTAGCTATGTAGCTAAGCAGCTGAGTGACTGATTAGCTGAGTAACTGAATATCTGAGTAGCTAGGTAGCTACAACGAGGCAGAGACTAAATAGAAATTGATTTCCACCTTGATGTGACCAAACTCATAAAATTTTATGTGATACTGTCGCAAGGAAACTGTTAGAGTTCCGTTTCTTTTTAATCGTAGCAAAGCTGCAAACGGCTCTGTGCATCATCAATTGTTTGCTTGTCGAGAAAACGAGGTAACGTGTTAATGTCAACGAAATAAATGTTTGGAAAGCGACATTTAACATTTTCAACAGGGAAGGTGACACTGGAAAATGTGGCAAGGACGCGTAAAGTGTAATTTTTCATAAGCGGCGTCAAGGGCGGACAAGCACCACGGAAAAATAACTAATGTGAAAAAAGAGGAAGAGCGGAGAGTTTCTGCCGCGAGGGAGTTTTATTTTGTGCGCGTTCGCTACATCGTAAATTGTTTTGTTACTCAGCATCAAGCTCCGCCGCAGTCTATTAAAATTGCTAAAATAATATTTTGAATCACATACAAAAGTCTTGTTGCAAATCAGCTGAAACTTGTCGGCGAAGCTTTCAAAATGGAGAAAAATTACATTTCCCTGAATTTATCTTCGCAAGGACATAGATAGTGCATGTGTGGCACTGTTGTTCTAATAATTACATCACGTAGTGTATAATTAACACTAGACTTACGGGGAATTAAAAGTAACTATTTTACATTACTTTGCAAAAATAGCAGTGTCTCTCCTACACATTTTTAGCCACTTCAAGTAATGTATACCGAAAGAAATAAAAGATGTAGCTGGATAAAGAGGTCAAAAATGCCCCCAAACTAAATTGTGTTTGCAATAGGCCGTTCAATATCTTATCCAAAGAAAATACTCTGTACCAATTTTTACCCTATATGTTGACATGGGGAATAGTAATGGGGTGCCAAAGAAAATCAGGTTTTTCCGTAATTTCTCTTATCCTCTTCAATTGAAAATTCTGAAAAAATTCATAGATGTGCATTCTAATAGCTAAAATATGACCGATTTTTTCATAACTTTCAATGGAAGAGGATAAGAGAAATTACGGAAAAACCTTATTATCTTTGTCACACCATTACTATCCCCCATGTCGACATAAGGGTTTGAAAATTGGCACAAAGTATTTTCTTTGGACAAGCTATCGAACGGCTTACTGCAAATCCAATTTTATTTGGAGGCACTTTTGATCTCTTTATCCGGCTACACCCTTTGTTGAATAATTACTCATGAACGCATCTTCACGATCTCAACAATTGTAAATTAAAATTATGAGACCCGATCAGTTTAACGGGTAAACCGTTGTCAGGTGTACAAACTTGGTGCGACTTTGAAATTGTGTTTTCACTAGAATGAATCGTTTTTGAAATGGGTTTGTGTCCACTTACGGTGGTAGAGGTATTGTTCCAAAGTGCCGGAGAAATCTTCTCTCCTCGCCACGTCGGCCAGTGGCGCTATTAAACCGTCCAGTTCTTCAGCTGTAAATAGTCCTGGAAGTTCGCCCCGTGACACTATTGCGCTCGCCAAAACTGCCAATCCATTCTCTCTGGTGTGATGCTCCTCCAGCAGAAGCAGAGTCGGCTCGCCATCAACGCCAGCTGCTTGGACTGCTGCTTTCATCGATGCTCTACCGCGTCCTAACAAATTCCCATTTATTCCTATTCTTTCCGACAGCATTACCGAAAATCCGTTGGGTTGTCTCGAAATAAATTGTTCCGCGAATTTATATAGTCGAACTGGCGTCTTTTATATTCTCAACAATCTTTCCAACGTGTCACAAGATTTTTAATTTTACACAATATAGAAAACAGGACTGTTAGAATGAATACATTTTGAAAAATTGGTTTGTTTTTCTAGGAGATAATTTGGGCCAATATTGCACCAGCCATGAGCCGTTTAGTACAAAAATGATGCAAGTCAAAACAGTTTGGATACTAGAGAATTAAATAATATCGAAGGACGATTGTCTTATGTAACCGCTTCGCCTCATTTTTGCATTCAACGACTAATATTTATTCGTGTTTATTCCAGATTAATACTACTTCAACTTCTATTTTAAATTCAAATAAAAATATTGCACGAGTATAATTGAATGGAATACTGTAACTATAGTAATTAAATCTGTACCAGGTCCTGAGTCAACCAGACGAAGAGAAGAAAATATTGCTGCCAATTTAACAGCTGATTTCCGTCCAGCACCAGGTCGTCCAATTAAAATCACACCTCTCAAGCTGGTCCCGAATGCCCAACTCAATCCTTAAAGAAAATATTAAAAACTGAATTAACAAATTGTCTAAGATTCTAAACATCCTAAGATACTCAATTACTTCTATATAATTATTAGGGGTTGCAAATCCACAGTGAAAAATTCCAATTGAAAAATAAAATCCTAAAATCTTGAATATCCTAAAAATCCTAAGATTATAAATTATTTCTATACAATTTTTAGAAGTCGTATATCCACAGTGCCTCGGAATTGAAAATGCGTTAATTACCCAGAAACCCGAGCACCCACAAACCGCAGAAGCTCCCGAGGGTCTCGCACGCGAGTAATCAAATTTTCATTTTATTCATTCGCCATTGGAGTTTACGCAACAGTACGTGAACCTTGCTGGGTACCAAGGTGTTGAATGCAGCGGTGATAGAAGCTTGTTGAAAACGGCTGGCCGTATGGGACCCGAACGATCAGCCGGATTAAGCTCGTTTGCAAAATATCGCGAAGTTAACCGAGTTAAATGCGCTCTCACCGGCCACCGTGCGCAACAGGTGCGACGAGATCGACGCTTGCACCGGATCGCCTTCCCTGGCGCATCTCGCAGCCGCGTTAATTGTCTCCTTCCTCCATTGTTCCTCGTCCAGCGCAGATAAGCCAGTATTACCGCGTTTCCATATGTACACGTCGCCGACCATAGACGACGGCCCGGTTACTTTCGACTGCACTATCGACTCCCAGCGTGACTGGTCCCCGGACGTCAATCTGCCGGATATGCAACGTCAGATTGCCACGGAAATGGATCGGAACGAAAACATACTACACCTTACATAATCTCAAACTGTTTTTCTTCCCTCCCGAGACTGGTACTGTTCAACACTACAGCGGCCGATTAATAGACGGCCTTTATGCGAAATAAAAATTCTCTGCGCTGATCGCGAGGAGCGGAGAATAAATACAAATTGATCCTTCAACAATTGTGAAAAATCCAAAAAAAAAATAATAAAAAATAATTAGACAATGACCTTTAATTTGTCCGATGTTATTTAATTTCTTATGTGTCATACCTGCATAAAATCCGCAGTCGATAGTGACAATTTTCTTAATCATTGCTACAAGTACTGAATACTACACTCCTTAAAAAATTTAAATGATCACCTCTACGAACCCGAAAAATTGAGTCAATTCCAAGTGATCCCCGGAAAAAATTGTTGTATCGATATCGTTAAAAAGTCATTTGAAAACTTGAAGTCTCTACTTTCAGATGATTTTTCAAAATTTCAGCTACGTTGCTGTCTAACACGATTGTAGCGTTATAAAGAAGACTTTGACAGTTACAAAAAATGTTGTGCAACTTCCAGGCATCACACGGGGAGAGATAAATGTTTTATGATAAATTCCTGTGCAGAAAACCTGGTTGTCGAATATAATGCGATTTTTTTTTTGTTCGAGTTATGCAACATTGAAGCAAAAATGGTCCTTTTAACTTTAACTAGCTCTAGAAAGCGAAAAAATCTGAATCTTGTGTAAAAAAGGAATAGAAAGGGCATTTCTTTCTCTTGAAGGCACTCCTTTGGTTTTTCCAATTCAATTAACATTTCGATTAAGATGGGCGAGGTGGGGGGGGGGGGGGTGCACTCGTAAAAGATGCAAGTTTAAATTGCGGTGTACCTGGGATGGAAAAGACGTCGTCCAGCATCCAACAAGAAACTGGTGATAGCTGTTTCATTCTCCGGAACGGGATAACACTTCAAACTGTCGGCCCACTGAATCAGATCTTTCAGGGTCCATTTGATAGGCAAACCTCGACAGGTTTCCATTAGTTCGAAAGCTTCCAATATCGCAGGGGCCATCTGAGCGATCCAAGATCCGATCAGGTTGCGATCCCCTTTTAAGCTGCCGTTCAGATGCAGATCCAGAACTGCTGCAATCTCCTTCGGGCTTGGATACCTTAAATAGCATCGATATTTTCAAACGTAATGGACCGACACGTTGATTAAATGCACCGATAAGTATCGTGCCGTTTTTTAGCATTTTACTATGATATTTGTGTATTTTGTTCTATTAAAGTAACAAAATTCTATTGTAATATACAGTGAATTCCCGATATAAATCACTTGCGCGGTTCTGACGAGTGACACTTAGACGAAATCTGTGGTTCTTGCCGAACGTTGCATTTGAAATACACAATGCACGCTGGAAATGTAAAAGTCACTATCCGTGGTGGTGTGGGTAGTCCCGGTGACCTTTAAACGCGAGGCTCGCAGTAAGTTATATCGGGAATTCAGTGTACATAGTCTGCGGAACGCTACGACAACAAATTATGTTACGACAAAAATGAATATTGTATAATAAATTGATAATTAATATTGTATAATATTCTATATATTGTATAACTTGTAATATTCTATATATGGTAGTTATCTTGCAAAATGTATTAAAAAGAAGCGTCAAAAGCAGAAGTGTCCAAAAACATTTTTAAATTGACAAAAACTTGGCACTCTACTCATTGGCACATTTATGATTACAAAAAATGTTTTAGAGTTTCAAGTATAGTGAAACACTTACGGTAGATAATGAGTAGACAGAAGAGCCTCCAATCTCGGATGCAATTTAGTCGTTGCATCTGCAGTGCACACAATGGTTAAAGGAATTCTGGCGAATTCCAAATCATCTTCGTGGTATCCTCCTTCTTGTAGCAGCTGTCGTACCAGCTCCTAAACGATGAGCAAATGAATTTAGAAAAATCTATATTAAAATCAATATGTATAATATTCAACAGAATTCAATGCAAGTCCGTTTTGTTTGTCGTTTATTTGCCAAACAACTCGTTTGAATCGAACATTCGCATGAATTTACTTGTAAGTCCTTGGACGCGAGGTGCAAGTCTTCGAGGATCAAGGTCACTCTGGAGCCACTTCGTGGCTTGTAGGTTCTCCCATGAGAAGAGGAGTTCAATTGCACGCATCCCCGCTTCAGCTTTGTCACCAAATCCTGAGCGCCGTAAAGGGACGAGCCCTTTATCAAGGTCGAAGGCTCGTTGGTTCTCATCGTGGAGAGAATAACGGATATTAGGGTGGTTTTCCCGCAGCCCTCCGGGCCCCTTATCATTATCGGTTGGTTGTTCTGGATCCATGGCAGGACGCTCGCTAAGGCTTCCTTCATGGCGCCTATAAAGATAAAGCAACTAGACGATGATGCCACAGAAACCGATGCATCGGAAAATCGAAGGAAAATCAGCAGAAGTTCTCCGTATTTTAGAATTTATTATGAGAAAAATAAAACTGTTACAGATACTAAACGAATTTAAGAATATTCTTACATATATCTCTCTCGAGGATGAAAACTTGCGTTTGTATTATTAGAATCACAAATTCACTAACGACGGACATTACCTGACAATAAAACAGAACCGTCATCTGTGTCCACCGATTGGTCGACGTCCTGAACAGCTTCCACTCGGTCAGTATCTCCATTATACAATACCGAACATGGTTTCTGCGGGTTTGGACACCTGCGTATAAAACAATTAAAAAATAGAAAGAAATATCATAATTATTGTTCGTAACTTTATTTTGTATTCAAACGTATTACTGGACCCATCAGTCACCCTGTAGAACGGTGTAACTGTAGGGAAAATGGCGGAGGTTATTTTCAAGTATTTAATATTTTTTCATTGTTTCTAAATGAACAACTTTACGAAAACGAACCGACGGATTAATTAGTACATCTAATGTAAAATTTAAGAATGTGCAATTAAGTATATTATTATTTGTATGCTGGGATAAATGTGCGTGAGATGAAACGAATATATCCAAAATTATGTGAATGCGTTTATTTGATTCGAAAGGACGAAGATACTCGCCAGCAATCGGTAAATTGATAGATCAAACGAGCCAGATCGTCTCGAGCCCTTTCATTCCCGATTTGACTGCAAAGAGAAGCGAGCAACCCGTACGAAGCGGAAGTGTGTGTATTGGCAGTCTTCAAGTGGCAGAGTGCGGAGTCCATTAGACCGGAAGCGGAGGAAACGTCTTGATTGATCCTCAAACATTCCTCGATAGAGTGGCAGAGATGGGAATTTGCTACTTCTTTCGCTGGTTCCGGAAGTTCCGACAGTTTCGACGGCACCAGCAAGCTTGTGGGAGTCGTGGAACCCAAGTGGACGACCCCTAATCGCGAAACGGTCGCTGGACTCGCCCCTGCCAACTTGTGGGTCTCGAAGATAAATCTGGTTGCAAACAAACGGAAATAACAATTCATAAAATGTCATTAATAGACCATAAATCTTCGCGCATTTGTGTGTCGTACATAAAGTTGTGAGATGCAATATGTCTACGTTAAACAAAATTAATAGTGTTCTTAATGGTGCTTATTAATATTTTTTTATATGAAGGTGATCTTCAGATGTTTTTAATGGGACTATATATTTTTTTAGATCGTGTGGAACAGTCTATGAAAATTTTGCATGAAGGCTCACAGTGTAGTGATCAAATTTAGAATTTTGGAATGGGAAATGATCCCGAAATTTATCAATCAATTTAATAGAAGCTTATCAATGTAATTATTGCTGAAATAACTATTTTATGAAAGATAGCTATTTTACAAGGAACAGAGTGATCCATCAGAATAAATGTGATATTTAATTTGATGAACGGTTCTGGTGGCACAAAAATACATTTTTATCTTGTTGTTTAGGAGTCAAGTTTATCAACGAATGGAAAAGAAATCTCGCAAGCTTACTTAGTCCCAGAGCCAAGCTTCACGCCCACGCCATTGGGCAAAGTTAGTAACCTATTGTCGTCTAAGGCAGAGTTTAAAGCTTCAGCCCAATCGGGTTCAACGTCACCGTCAAGGACGATCCAAGTCGTTGATTCTCCTGCCGACGCCACGGTGCTTGATAACAGACCTTCTTTCCACTCCCTGTTTAATAATACATCCGGTTATCGAGAAAGTTGCGAAAAAAGCTCATAAATATTCAACTGTAAACGCAGTCACAAAAATAGAATCTGGAAAAAACTGATTTCTAATTTTTTATTTCAGAATTATTGAAATTATGAAAATTTTTTATCAGAAATTTGCTAAGGATTAAAATTGCCATAATACCTGGTTTGCGGGTCCACACGTCCAAGAAGCCTCGACTTGGGCATAGCGCCGGGGTACACGTGAAAGTCGACGACCGGCTCGCCGATTTTTGTTAGGGCGTCGCATAAAAGCTTCCTTATGGTTGTTTTACCGCTTCCTGCCGCTCCGACGATCGCGACGCCAGTTCTGCCTTTCAGCTGGTCGTTCAACTGTATACATCTATTTGCCATTTCGTTGCTCAACTCTTGGTCGGTGCAGAGCTGCTGCAGAACGGCCTGTAAATCACGTCTGTCGATGAACGTCGACGAGGATGGGTTCACGTTTGGAAATATGTCCTCCAACAGCGACAGGAACTTTGTTGTGTCCTCATGCGTCAATTTCGGCAACGTCGAGGCCCTGATTGCTGCCACCAACCTATAAAATGGTACATTTATACCTCCGAAAGAAACGTTCGTGTTAACATCAATGCTGTGCTAAAATAATTTAATGATCCACGAATTTATTTTATTAAAATAAAATGTTAAAATAATTTTAATTAAATATTTTTATTTTATTTTATGATTCTGAATCGTGTTTCTCCAAAGAGGCTGTAGACGTTCGTGGAAATTCATTATTATATTTTTGATGATGTTATTGTATGCCCATTATACATTTAAAATGTCACTAAATTATGACAATTTTATAGAAAAATGTTTTACTAAAACAACAAATTAGAAAATGTAACTTAAAACAAAGTGTTAAGAAAAAGTCTTGTGTTTAGATTTTCTAGTCTGGTTCAATCTAAAAGAAAAATATTGTGAAGAATAAAAGCACCTATCAGCCTGATTGAACTGAAACAAGCTAGTCTTCTGCGACTCAAAAGAAGAATATTAAAATAAAGAAGGGGACCTGCCAGACCTACGCAATTTCGAAGAATAAATACTGAGAAGAATGAATATTAATATTAATACTTCATACTTTCTTTTTAGACCTACTTAGTCTCCTCCAGGCGAAGAGAAAAGTATTAAGAGGAAGAAAAGGAACTGCCATCCAACTCAAACGAAACATATTAAGAAAATGGAACTCGGAAGACAAATATTGAATAAAAGAAAAGGGATTGGAGGACCCATCCAACTGGAAAGAGAAATATTTACAAAAAGGAAGATATCTCTCAAACCCATCAAACTAGATAGAAAAATATTGAAGAAAATCAAAGAGGTTGCAGGACTCGTCCAACTAAAAAGAAAAATGACTATAGGAAGAAGAGGAGGACCTGCTGGTCTCGTCCAGTTCAGTCTTCGCCGGGATGGCGTCCAGGACCGATCTGAGAGCCCTGAGACCCCAATCATAGTGTGGCTGGCTGGAGAGCAATATCTCGGCGACGTCGAGCGTCTCGACGAGCTGTTTCGCGAGCGTCGAGGCGTCCAGGAATCCGGCGCACTCGAGCAACGCCTTCACGATGTCCGATCTATCGGGATGCGCCATTCCAATCGGCCTGAAGAGTCTCGCCAGGGAATCCGGAAGTTTCCTTCGGCCACCGTACTCGATCCCAGCTGGATTCATCGTGATGAACACGCAGCAATGAGGATCGAGGTTCACCTTTTGATCGGCTAGCAACACTTCGGAGGCGCCGTCGCGCACAGCTTCTTGAAGAGGTCGAACCAACATGGCGACCGCACTTAGAGTCTCCTCCTCGAGACGATTGAACTCGTCGAAACAACCCCATGCTCCTGCTTGCGCTAGGCCACCGAGGATTCTTCTCATGCTACTGGCATCCATGCCTGAAAAAATGAATCGGTTATTTATTTTGCTTTCCGGTGATAATAGACCACTTTTATATCGAATAAAAATCCGCGGTCTACTAATGATCTATTAAACTTCTACGCAAAAGAAAATTGATAAAAATTATACATTAGTGGAAACAAAAAGAACTCGCATAAGGCTAGCAAAGTGCAAGCAGCCGCGGATGGTCGCCTAAGTGTAAAAATCGACTCCAGGTGGTGAACGTCGAATTATTACCTTCGTCGCAGTTGAAAACTAAAACCAGCCTGCCTAGAATAGCACCGAGAGCTTTCACGCTCTCAGTTTTCCCAGTTCCAGCTGGGCCAGTTGGACTGCCACCCAAACCGAGCTTCATTGCCTGTGCTAGAGCCAAGAAGCACCTCTCCGTCAATGGCGTTTGCACCAAACCGACTGCGGCTCCTTGATATTCGAAACGATACGGGAACTCTGCTCCGGCACAGCGAACCGCCATCCCTTTATTCTGCAAACAGAATTCAGATCTGCAACTACCACGATTAAACTGCCATTTTTATGAACTATATATATACAAAGAACGTTTTCGAAACTATTAACATGTTCGCTACCATCATTTGTTACCTTCTTCATAAAATGTTAAAATAATTTCGTGGAAGACAATTATGAACTCTTTGGATATTAGGTGTACAAATTATTGACGAACAACTGAAAGACATTTCACTCTCAAAAATAATTTCAATACGACAGGTCAAAGATTTTAATTTATTGTACAGTTACAATTGATTGATTTGAGAGACCCAAGAATTAATTCGTACACCTGAAAATGATCAGTTACGATTGATTAAGTGTGAGAACCACGAATCAATTTGTACACCTAATTCTATAAATTTTAAACAGCAAATAAAAAGAGTACAGTAACATATTTTCAAGTGAACTTTTCTGCAACTTCTGAACTTTCCTCGCTAAAAGTAACAGAGAAGCAAACGACGACGACTACATCGTTAAATATAATTACGGCTCAAGAAAGTTCAAAAGTTTCTCGGCTAATAGATCGCAAAATCGCCGATAGATCGTGACACTCACGGTTCTGTAGCACCTCAATTGTCTCTGCCAAGTCCAAACAGTACTGTCTCCCTGCTCGGTGAGGTTCAAGAGATTCCTGGCAGTCCCGAGATGATGGACAGTGTCAAGAAGGAGACCGCGGGCTTTCAGTGCAGTCAGCTTGTCAGCAGCGTCCTCCAAGCCCCTGTATCTCGCCCTTTGTGTTTCCAAATAGTCCACAAGATTCTTCAGGGACGAACGACCGTCTTTCAGAGCGACCTCGCATCGTTCCGCGAATCGAATCCTCTCAGCCAATAGCAGAACCTCGAAAACGAACAGTTTAATTCCAACAACAAAATACACAACGTGCTCAGATTGGGTGGGTTAAAGAATACAGTAGAAAGCAAATCGATTGTTTCGACCGGTTAGACCGAGAATCCCGCCTGAAACAACAACTTCGTCGGCGCAGACGGTCTAATTAAAAGGCATGCTAATCGCGTTTTACTTGCGTCGGGTAGGCGGAAGGGTCAGGCGAGGTGTCGGCCAGGCATTTTTCCAAACTCTGTCGCAGGGCGGTCTTCATTCCATCCTCGAGATTGCTCAGCCATCGCGGTAATGGCTCCCGGAGGTCAACGGGCCTCGGTAACTGCAATATTTCACCTTCTGGCGATACAACGGCCGTCAGTCCATTATCGTCTTTTATTATCGATCCGACGCCTTGATACAATTTCGGTAGATGAGCTTCCAAGCCCCGGCCGTGCGCTGACACTAATTCGAGAAGATCCTCGTCGCTCAGGAAATAGAGGCGTGGGTAGGACGATCGCTTTTCCTGAAAGGGTGAACACGCCGGAATGAAAACACCGAAGCTGGGAGCATCGCAAGATCTGGAACTGTCCGATTCGTCCTCAACTGGGAGAACTTTTAACTAGGGACTACTATATTTAACAAAATAAGAGTAAACAACGAACCTCTAAATATTCGTCGAGGCTTCTTTGACATCTGTCCAAGAGGTCCTTCAGGTTTGTGAAGGTTGAAAGCGGAAGCCTTCTCAAAGATGACACCCTTGGATCGCGCGATACTTCGCCCATCAGATACCTAAACATTCATAACTTTCTGATAGATTGCTGTAACAACAATATGGTCGAAAATGGTATTATTTACAGTGTAAATATTTTTGGGGGATATATTTGGTAGGGGACGAGTGGGGATGGGTCATGGATATTTCAGTGTAACAGGTTTTGTAAATTTAAGTGAGCACTACGCGAACGACAAGATGGATGGAGAAGCAGAAGTAACATCGTTCAATTGATTAAATAATTTTTTGTTGTGATGCTTTTATCAACATATTTTTCACACTTATCTGATTGAAAGGATACCGAACGCGACACAATTTGGATCGTACCGAACAACTTCAGCGAACATCTTCAAAAGAAGAAAAGGGGATAGCGACTTCCTTATTTCGGAAGAAACAGCGTCGCCTTATATCGAAGCAAGACTGTAGCTTGAAAATCGTCGAAGGCCAATGTATCACCTGAACTCTTTGTTGGCCCTGGACCACCTGCCGGTGTCATTGGGCGCTGCCCCGCCTTCGTAGACGGGCTCCAAGTATACCCATTTCCTTTGTACGGTGCTGAGAGTCTTGATCCTCTCCTCGACTTCTGAGAGTCCGGTCTCGCAGCGAGCTACCCTCGCGGCGAACCTCTCGTAGCCTGCAGCTCCCTTCGCGCCCTCCAACAGCAGCCTCAGTTCACCTTTCGTTTAATGAACCTAATTACAAGACCCGACGAGCCACTCGTGCCCATTGTCGGCTCGCTATATACGTATGTATGTAGTGGTAGTGGTAGTCGACCGTTTCTGGAAACGGCAACATGAAATTTACCCGCCCTCGCTAACAAACTGCCGTACTCCTCGACGAGAAGAATGCCGGCGTTTTTGTTGTCCTTTGACTGCTGGAGCTGAAAATGCGCGGATGCCTCCCAGGACTCCAGCTCCATCAGCCCCTGGCGAATTCCGCTCTCGGCGGCAGCCCTCTTCGCGATGTCCTGCACATTATGCGAAAATCGCACATGGTTACTACCCGCGTCATATCACGGCTCACACAGCCGGAACAAAGTTTAATTGAATCCCGGCTATTAGAGGGCTTTGTGCTCTCTCTCTCTCTCTCTCTCTCTCTCTCTCGCTCGCGAGCCACCACTCTTTCCACCGGATGCGAAAGCACTCTGCTGCACCGTAATATTATTTTACAGTCTGTCACGCGGCTGCTTTCTAGTACGTAAACGTGGTGCGTGGTTGAGTTCATAGTGAGGAGCTAACCGCATTTTTGAGAAAGCATTATTTATGGGTTTGTTAAGACAGCCTTGCAAAAGCCTCAAGAAGCGTCTGATTTCATATTTATTTTAAACTGAGAAGCGAGTCATATTCTACCTCTGTTACACTTAATTCGATATGTACAGAATTATATTTTCTGATTCGACTTGGCAAAAATACAAAATACTAACAGAAAGAATTGTCAAAAATAAATGGCCCAAAAGCATCGCTTTTACTTTATTAACGATAATATTTAAAATAATAAATTCACCGTTGCCCGTACCATTAAAAATACGAAAGTGAAAATACCATTCTTCAAAAACTAATGACTGAAATAAATTACAAGGTAAAATCGTTTTCAATTCGTCACAACAAATTTTTACGACGAGACGTTCATAATAAGATATTCATGATGAGATGTTCATAAGTCGTCCATGCTAAGATATCCATATGAGACATTCGTGATGAGACGTCCATGATGAAACGTCCATGGTGGAGGTTTATGATAGGATGTTCATTATAAGATGTTCGTAACAAGGTATTTGTGCTCAGATTTGCATAATAAAACGTTCTTGACGGGACGTTCATGATGGACGATCTTGGTGAAACGTCTATGATGGATGTTGTGATAAGTTGTTCAGAATGGGACGTTCATAATAAGACATTCATTCTAAGATGTTCATCATAAGACCTATATGATGGACATTCATGATTGACGTTCATGACGAAACATTCATGACGAGACATTCATGACAAGACGTTCGTGATGGACGTTCATGATGAAACGTTTATGATGATACGTCTTTCCTGAACACAACACAATCCAGAGCCCTACCTTTATCTTCTCGGAATTCTCCTCAATCTTCTCCACGGATCGCAGCAAGTGTCCTAAGGTGATGTCCCTGACGTTCTTGATATCCATTAAATTTAAAACGGACCTCAACTCGCCCCAGTGTTCTTCAGCAATCTCATCACCCCGAAGAAGCTGCAACCACTCTATCCCGGCACGGATCTCGCGAATTTTTCTGCCAACGTAAGTGCTAGCTTCCAGCTGATCACTCTGCTCGAGGGAGCCATCTTTTAATTGATCCTTCAGCTGAACGCGTATCCTGTTCTCCCAGGAGTCCAGCCAATCGTGAAGCCTCGGCAGCCTCCTCCTAGCTACCGTCCATTCTTCGTCTTCTTGGTTCTTCAATTCCTCTATAAATTCTGCTTGGAAACGGCAGTTCGACTCCTCAACTTCCAGCTGCATTTCCAGATTCTTCACTATCTCAATACTATCGTCCAGCAATTCATCGATGCTCAGTTCCACTCTTTGACAATCGGTCTTCAGCACGTCCAACTGCTCCTTCAAGTTCGTCCATCTTTCTCTCATCGAGATTATCCAATCCAACGAGATGATCTCCGGCTTCGAGGACCACTTCGTCTGCCATCTTTCGATCTCGTCTCGAAGAGCTATTCCTTTGTGACGTAGGTTGACCTTGGCGTCTTCGAGTTCTCGAGCTACCACCATTTTGTGACGTTCCAGACGGTCTGCTAGGTCCTGCCATGATGTGTGCGCTGCACTCACTCCTGTTTTAATAAATGATCGATAGTTCAGTAACTTTTTGTTGTGTTTGGTTAGCAATTTTTAACAGAAAAACCCGCAGTATATTTATTACTCTCGGAATTTAATTAATCGTTAATTTTGCTTCTGAAACTATAAATCGCACTGAGATCTTTCTAAAAGCTCCATAAAATTTTATAAAATATTTTCGAGTATACAGTGTGTTCCCAAAATGTTGTACTTCCGTGAAAGACGTGATTTCTGAGATTTTCTTTGTGAATTCGTTTAATAATAATCTATTAAAGGATTAAATGACCTTCTAGCTTCTCGCTGGTCCAAGCAGCCAAGACCTTCGACAATCCAGCGATGGCCTCCATTTCTTCAGCCATGCCAGAAGATTGCGCTTCGATTCGTGCATGAGCCTCATAAGCTAATCCAACTTCCTCCACGCTTCGGGGTCTACGTTCCAATTCCTTTGAAGCAGATGAAAGAAATTCTACGATTGCCACCAGCCTTGACGAAGCTTCTACCCTCAAGTCCGAGCACAAACGTTCCCAATAACGACGAGTCGCTGATTCTAAATCGTTTCTTGTCGTCGCTGTGTCCACACTGATGCACCAGATCTTGAGCTCGTTCCCTCGCAACTTCCCCACCTAATTCCAAATTAGAAGTTGTCAGAAGAATGTGTACCTGCCTCTAAAATAAAAATAGTCATTCGATATTTTTAAATCGTTCTAGTGTTTTATATTTCACCTAGTCATTCTTCTAATAAATTATTTTCAATCTATCAGAATTATTAAGGAAGGAAATTAATTTCTCTTTCAAACACCTGTTTGTTACGATTGTTAAACATATCCAGAAAGAAATGAAATTTTATTTCAACCCCCTTTGTTGCCATTCAGTTTTTATCTTTTTATTCCGTTCATGTTATTTATTTTTTAAGCTAGTGCATTCTATTCATTTAAAATGGTTGATTTCGAAATATATTTAGTAAAATGTAATTGAATTCATTTGTATATCCGATAATCAACAAAGTAGACTTATGCTCTACCGTTTAACGGATCCGAAAAAAGTGCTCATGGACGAACAAAGTTTCAAAGAGTTATCGAGACCGTGTTTCAAGAAATTTTAAGAAGTCAATCTAATCATTCGTTTCATGCGAGTCGCATTGTATTCTGCAGCGCAGCTGGAAACTCATGAAGAATTTAATTACTCACTGACCTCTTGAGCCCATTGTTTGGCGTCTTTGAATGCTCTCGTCCACTCCTGCGGCGAACGTCCTTTCAAACTTCCCATTGAAACAAATCAAACATCGTGAAGAAATTATTTGATTTCCAATATAGTACAGCTGGATCTCCCTTCCGCACGGTATTCTTTTACAGTTACACGATTTTTCAACGCGTTTTCACTCTCAGTTACACGATTTTTCAACGCGTTTCCAATCCCAATTACACGATTTGTCAACAGGTTTTATTCACAATTACACGATTTTTCAACACCTCCCGCTATTCTCTCACACGTTATATTCTCTGTTCCCGCTTTGTTCCTAAGAATTCGAAAAAACTAACAATTTTGACAGAACATTTCGAAGACAAATTTTCTACTTCGATGTAAGTCAAAATAATTTAATTTTTACAGGATTTATATACAGAGTGCGCATCCACCGTGCAGAGAAAGACTCAAGTGTACTGTGTAACTCTTCCTGTATTATTTAAGTCGATGTTTTTTGTATTATCAGCTACTGATAAGGAAACTTCAGCCGGGAACTGATAGTTTAGCCTAGTCCTGCGATTACTGTCCATGAAAATATAAACTTCAGGAACACGACAAAATACGAATTCAATTAATACAATGTTACTAAATGTGTATTTGCAATATGCAAGCATCGATACTTCATAAAAAAAAGTAACAATCAAATATGTTATATAGAAATCAATTTTTAGCATGTAAAGTCGTCACGTACAGTCATATTGCAAGTACAGTGAATACGAAACGATTAGGGTACTTGAAATAAATCTCCGCGTTAAATCAATCGTCGTTACACGAGAAGCCCCCTTAACACTAGAACTACCGAGCAATAAATGCAACTGACTTATATTGTTTTGTAACAGTGACAAGACTGTGCCCATTCAGACTTCATACAACTTTTATTGTAATATGTGCTTCAATTAAGAGGTTCATTAAAAAATTTCCGATGAAAACTTTTTTACAATTTCAGTAATCGTAAAAGAAAAAATTAGGAACCAGTACTTTTGACTGGTCCGGTAGTTCTAGTGTTAAAGACTAATTGTCAGTTACTTTGTAGCAGATACCGTTCAGCAACGTCGATTTTCGCCGGAGCCGCAAGATACAGCCATTTCGTCCTGAGCGTTTCCAGAGCGGAAAGAGCAATTTCAGCCTGCTTGTAAACGCCTCCGAACAGATAGCTGCTTCTTTGAATCAGGTCGCCGAACCGAGCATCAACCGCGTCCCCGACGCCTCGAAAATTCATCGGGATCGCGAGCGATCGACGGATCGACGAGTACAATTTCGCGCGGATCTCCTCCAAAGAAGGTCGCCACTGCAACGATCCATCCCGGAACGTCAGCTCCGCTTTAACATCCGGCAATTTCTTCAACAGAGAAGGCAACGCGCCCCTGAAAAAAGAAAATAATAGCTAACTCTCAGTCTACATCCCTTCTCACCCCCTACCCCTCGTTTATGCAGATCCACCATGAATATGAAAATTACGCATTACGATCGGAAAACGCCTCGCAGAACGCTCGAAACTCATTAGAGCCGCGGTCTCGGCGCATTGTTCGCGCGAGAAAGGATAATTCCGAGGAAAATTGCAAACTTTTTTCATAAACGCCCATCCGTTCGATCCGTTCCGTTCGGTAGTCTCGAAACTCTTTTGCAACTCGAAATTTCTGCATCTATTAATAGCGAAGATGGTTCTGTTACGCGAGGTTCTTTGACGTTGAGCTTCGAATATTGTATAATTACCACACTGCGGTTCTGTAAGCAAAATAAACATTTCCTGCATCCGTTTCAAGAAACAGAAATTAGAAATTTCCCTCTTTAATAATTTGAACAAGTTGAAAATATTACTCTGCAATTCTTTAACTCCTTCTGTTTTACAAACATGTTCCCGGGGCTATTCGAAGCAACTTTTTCCTTTTGCGAAAACGTTCTCCGCGGCTTTGTTTAGGAGTTCGAAAAACGAAAAACGAGGACCAATAAGAGCGCGGCTACAGCGGACAAAGTCCAGTTCGGCCAATGCCAACGCCATGCTCGGCGGGACCCATCACCAAGCCGCGCTCTGATCGGTGCGCGTGTTTTTTATTAATAACTCTCGAACAAAGCCACGGACAACATTTTCGTAAAGGAAAAAGTTACTTCAAAAGTCTTCAGGAATCGTCCCTTTCAAATACAACATTTATGGATCACCCTGTATACCTAAGAACTATTCGCATTTACACGATTTTAAACTTCATGAAAAAATATTAATAATTGCACCGAGTGCCCCACAAGGTCCAATTGTTGATCTACATTCCGAGTACATCGATTTTGTAAACTTTGTGGCAAGTCAATTTTCGCGTCGTTCCATTTTGCATTTTCCTTTCTCTCTGCCGAAGTTGCATTCGCTGGGAAAAAGCAAATATTAGCATGAATCAAGATTCGCAAAGTGGAAGCAAATGCCAGCGTAACCGCTAGAACTAATAACATTCGGAGACCGTGGCCGTTTAGTTTAATTGGCTGTCGAACGAAATCTCGGAATCGAACTTGATGCGCGAGCAAACTCATCGTCACGCAATCGTCGGATCGAAGTTTCTATTTCAGTTACCTATAAGCAACCCCCAAAGCTTTCAGCAACTGCCTATCCCAATGAAGTTTCCAAGCTTTCGTGTTCCCGTACTCCACCTCCACGGTATCGACGATCGTTCTCATATTCATCAACGCGTCTTTCCAGGCATTCTGATTCCCAATCAGGTTCACAGTCTCCCCTTTCAGCAAGTTCGTCACCAGATCGCGCAGCGCACAGTGCTTCGCCACCAGATCCGAGTTTTGCTGCGCGAACTTTCGCACCTGTTCCGGACAGAACTCCTTAGTAACCTTACCGCAAAGTTGAAAAATAATCTTTCACTATTTCACTGTCATTCCCAAGAACCTTTAGTAACCATATTTCGAAAATGGCTGGGGCTCTCTTTTGCGTCTATTTTGCGTACGAGCAACTTCAAGATGTGTAGTGCATGTGTAGGTATGTATTACGCGATTTCTTTTTGCTGTTTTTACTTTAAAGGGGGCGAGAAGTCGACACTTGAAAATTCGGCTATTTTTCAATTTTATTCTAATTTCATAAACAATTGATAAACGTTTTATTAGACGGTGGGCTTCATTAAAAAGGACAGCTTTTGTCTGGAATCTGGAAAATGTACATCTTCTCTTAATAATTTTAATATGTCCAAAATACCGTAATAACTAGACCTTTATGGAATATAAAAATCGTCTGCATCGATCGTTAGAAACAGAAACCAAATAGACGAAAAATAGTTTATTGGCATTTTTAAATTTTGTTAATTCTTCTACAATTTTAAGCTCCATGTACTCGATTGTGAATAAAATAAAATAGGTCAGATACAAAACTAAAAAGACAATTAGATAAATGTAAGAATGTTGTCCGCCGTAAATAGTTACCAGTTCTTTCAATCGGGCGGTATAGGCGTCAACTGCCACAGGGTCTGACCAAACAACACCAGACTGTTCCTGAACAGCTCTAGCGAGTTCTAAAGCAGTTGTTAGCATCAGTGGCCTCTGAGAAGGCACCATGCGATCCCCGATCGTGTTGTGAAACGTTGCAACTTGCTGAAGAGCTCTGGCACGTCCTGCCAAACTTCCTGCCCTTTCAACCAAGTCCCTGACCTCCCGAGGAAGTTCGACACCTTGACTAGAAAGCGCTCTCGCCTCTCTGATTAGGGTCATTAATCGTGGATCGTACGTCACTCGCATCATGCTGGTCCCTGTTAGCTCTACCACTGCTGACTCTGTTCCCAAGGATAGTTCCTTTCTTGCCACTGCCTCTTTCGTCTCCTCTGTCTGTGGAACGAGAGTTCACAAGTTAGCTGTCGGAAGACTAATCATTTCATTGATATATAATCGATAATGTTCAGGACCATTCGCTCGTTCACTGCTTTATTTATCAACTTTTTAAACCATATCTTTTTATCATTTCATTTTATTATTTCATTCATCACAAAGGAATAAATTAAATTGAGAAAATGAGGGTTTTTACTTATCAATTTGATGCAAATGAACCTGTTACATTGTGAAAATGAAGATTTCAATCTTCGACATTGATAGTTCACGTCTCGATTCAGCACAAAGGGACAAATTAAATTGAGAGAACCGAGGGTAGGGCGAGATCGATCTTGAAGAATGAATTTACAGCGCCTGTGGGTTTAAGGTGCAGGAGAAGAAAAGCGGCGAAAGCGTAGAAAGATAAGGAAGAGCCTCACCCAAGTTTCAAGAAAGCTCTGTCGCTTTCTCTCCACGTCTTTCAGAGCTGTTATCACCTTCGACGAGACCTCCTCGTAGCCAGGAAGATCAGCGAGCAGCTCTTTCCCTAGTTTATCTAAGCTTTCCAGCCTCGTCTCCGCTGATCTAGCGGCTTGAACTTCCTGAAGTATTTTAGGACTGTCCAAGAGAGCTCCTGTATCCGGCCCAGCCAGACAATTATCTGCCGTTTTCAGAATCAATTAACACGTTATTACTGCCAGCCTTTGATCTTCCAGGCACTCGATAGTCGCTCCTTTGATTTCGTACGTGAATGTATTCGTGCTTTATTTTCTCTTAATGAGCTTCCTACTGAGAAGCTTGTCATGCAGTTTCTCCGAGACAATTATTAGATTTTATTACTTGAAGTAGCATATTAATGCACAGCTCTAATGTAGAATTTTGTCTAGTAATAAAAATTGTACAATTCTGTTAGAAAATTGCAATGTATTTTTAGTTATTTTTCTTTTAATGTGCTTAAATTATTTATTTACAATTACAATTATTAGATTTTGTTACTTGAAGTAGCTTATTGACGTACAACTGTACTGTACAATTTTGTGTTATAACAAAAATTGTATAATTCTGTCAGAATTCAAAAAATTCAGTTATTCATACTTCATTTTCCTTTTAGTATTCTTCCCAATAAAAAGCTTAATCAGTTTTTCAGAATAAATGATACATTCTGTTACTGTCGATAATGAATACCAGAAACGTATTTCAGTGCAATACTGACAATATTTTAATTTAATAAAAAGTAAATCATTTATTTTCGCTTTAAAGAATTCGTCCCTGAAGAGCTTAAACATCCATAATTATTTTGGAAATTAAGCCACTGAATCTGAGTATATTATATTGTTCAATTGTGGTGTAGTGTTGGGAAGGGATGTCAGTGAATAATTGTAATCAATAAACAAGGAAATTTTGCTGTTTTGAGCAATGAAGTTAATTGTGCAACAATTGACCGATGACCGACGAGAGGTGGTTAACTGTGGTAGAATTGAAAGTTTACACTTGTAATTGGTGAATAATTGTAAACCGCAAGTAATACCAATAAGATCTCCATAAGCGGAAAGCAAAGTTTCTCGTTCTCCTCTCAAAGCCCTCTTCAAGCCGTCCCTCTTCAGCAACTCGAAGTAACGTCGAAATTCACCAAGCAGAGAATTCGGTGAGGTGGCATCGGCAATTTGGGACTTCAGCTTCTGAGCAACACGTTCTTCGGCAGGCACCAATCCCTCTTCGACCTTTCTTCTGAGTCGATTCCAATCGGCGCTTTTTTCGTCCTCATTGAAAACCACTGATATAAACCGCGAAGGGTGGTTTATAACTTTATCGCCTTGCTCGTAAACACGGGGAACGTCTGCGCGAGCTTATCGAAGAATTCAAGTCCAATCCAATTTAATTGTACCCTCTTTAATATGGCATCAGATGATTTATTGATCAGTGAAAATTTACTACCTCTTGTTATAGAACGTCGGTCGTTTTAGTGTTAAAAAGTATTTACTTCAGAGAAGGGTACATTCATTCTAAACTGTTTTTCCCAAATGATATTTTAAAAAACATTTTTGTGCAATTTTTATTTTCAAATATGTTTATATGAATGCATATTTATTTTGCACAGTACGGTGGATGGTTAAATTATTAGAGGCGCCTACACGAATTGGCGAGTGAGGCAATGAATGTTTAAACGAAAGTTGTACTGAATATTTATCACTTTCGTATGGAATATTGATAATGTTTACAAATTATAAATCGTCTAATAACATTGCAGGCAATATTATCTGCCACATGAACAATAAATCTTTATTCAAAACCGGATTTCCTTGGAACAATTTAATAAGAACAAAAATTAGAAGAAGTCCAGTAAACTATAAATAAAATAACAATTGACAATGACGTCATCAAATTCTCCCAACCTATTTTCTATTTTACATTCCCCCACACTCCTTTCAATTATAAATACATCAATCTGATTATAATCATTCAACTCTAAAATCAAAATCCAATCGAGAAATTAATAATTGAGAAAAATAATTAACACAAAATACAAACTTGCACAAGCTTCGGAATCTAATTAGCACAGCTCAATCAAAGTTAGATTTAATCCGGAGTTGCAGACCGTTACGTGCAACAAATGCACAAACAACAAACGTATTTATAGAACAGTGTCATACAGTTAGAATGTTAAACTATTCCAGCATCTTCGAGGTACTGCCAACGCGATAAAGGATTCTAATTCATCGGAGAGATATTTTCAGGAAAAAAATAAAAAGAATACCTCTAACATCATCGAAGCATTGCAATAAGGTGTCAGTGCCGAGTCCAGACCTCTCGTTCGGCGTTAGCAACCTTGTCAATTGCCGATACTGTGCACGTAGCTCGGCAATCTGCCTAAAGATTGTGAAGATCGCTTTTGTCTTTCGCTTCGAATCAAGGTGGAGAATTAATAAGACGAATACCTGAGTCGTACGCCGATGATCGAACATCTTTCGGGGACGTGGCTGGGTCCTTTCCAAGGGTGAAGAGAATGATGAGGCCAGAAGAGCGTTGTGAATTTCTCCGCCATGTTGGACCATTTTTCGCAGACATTGGCACTGATCGAGATCGCTTCGATCTTCACGCGCTCGTCGGAGGAACGAATCAGCTTTCGAGAAACAAATTAGAGACTCTAAATTAATTTACATAACTTTTTTTTATACCTTTACAAAAGTGAAATACGTGGCTCTCAAAATGTTAATTAATTTGTATGGATGAAATTCATTACCTCTTCCATGACATTTCGGACCAATGACACCACTTCGTCTCCAACGATGTCCAAAAAGGACTTCATTCGATCCTCCGAGTACACAGGATTCCCTAATTTCCATAGATCGTCCACGTAACCGGAAACTCCTTCCACAACATCCTCAACAGCGATCAGTTCATTTCTAATAAACAATTTATATAAATGTATTTATATAAAGGGATAGGCAATCCTGTTATCAGTTAATCTAGAGGTATAATTGATTGTTAGCAAAGTTAATATATTCTAACGAGTGTCCAAGTATTAATAAGAGGGTAAACATTGTCAAACTAACAAAATCCTCAACAAACAAACTTGATGCAGTTTAATTAATTCCCTTCTCGTCCCTATTTGCTTTTAATCGATCGTCAGAATTACAGGAAGCACGGGTCATTAATAAACTTTGGCACAATGCAACTAGTGTAATACAGTACAGCGATTTCTCTATAATATATGTCGCCAAGCGCTGGATTCTAAACGTCTCGGAATTATCCCCACTACCGCGGGGTATACTATTCGCTTTCTTTTCCATTCGCCGTTCTCTTTCACACCCGAAACTTTAACCGCTTGTTACACGAGTAATTATGATCGCAATTAGACCGTGTTTGGTTTCATTTTAATTAGAAAAAAAATCAAAAATTATAAAAGTTGCAATCTTTTACTCGACCCTTCGCTGACCCGGTCAACGAGCATATTTACCGATCGATTAGTTTCAAGGGGATCCACCAGTGGTGGGGATAAAATTTTGACAGTTACGGTAGAGACCTTTCCGACAGTTACGGAGATAATACTGTATCGCGGATCGACTGGCTCGCGAATCGGAGTCCGGGGGTGGTTTATCGAGAGATTTATTTCGTTTTTACGACACCTAGCCACCGCGGCGCTCTCCAGCTCGGCTCTGATGTTCTTCAGGGATTTTACAGCCTCGGCGTAAATGGTTCTGTCCTGCGAACGCTTTGCCTCCTCCCATCTCTTCCGCCAGTGATCCTCCTCCTCCAACACGGAAGTTGTAATCGTCGAGCCGAGTAGATTTTCTTCTAACTTCTTCAAGTACGATGGACTCAAACCGGAAGAACGCAACGTCGGTGCCCATACTTGACGCAGCGCCTCGATCAATGTAGATCCTTTTCCGCTGCCAGTCGACGTCACCTGGACGAGATCGTGGAAATTCTTCTCCGTCACTGCTGCCTCTGTCAACTGTCAATTTAACACGTCAATTTTATGCGCTTCTGGCAAAAACGAGTGAGCGCAATTTAAAAGAGGAAAAACATTCGATGAATTAATATTACTATTATTTTCAACATATTAGCACCCTGTCCACAACAAAAAATTTTAATGAGCGTATTTTTTTAAGTATTGGCAGAATTTTGGTTTTTTTAAATTGTAGAATGATTTTAGTACAACAAAAGCGATTATCGAAATCTTTATCGACGTCTGTGTAATTTTCATTTTATTGTAACGTTTAATAGCACAAAGGAAATTTTATTGCAATTTCGCGACACTTAGCAATAAAAATGTAAATTTCCAAAAGTCCCTATCGTTTACCAATTTTATAGTCCTGGGAGTTGCGTTTGAAACGCTCGACGAACCGATCTTTACGCAAATTGATATCTCGGAAACTGGAATTTAAAGGAGCCTCCTTTAATGTAAGTAGATACTCCGTTAATTTAATAGCCGATAGAAATGAAACTGCTACAAAAACATTAAAATTTCGGCAAAATTTCGTAATATCCATAGTTCACTAATTCATTAACAATTTCGATTACCAGCTGCTTTGCATTTTAACGTAACACTTTCAGTTTCAAAGCTGATATTCACATATATAATATTCTTCAATCTGTAGAATAATTAATCGCATATTAATTGCTTATTACCAATCTATATATGCCTGTTACATAAACATTGGACCGAGTCATAAATAATTTACTTTCCGGTGCCAATTTTATTAAATAACGATTCTATCGCAATCCTCTCATGGTACACGTGTCCTTTTTATAAAAAAAGAAGAATAAAATTAATAAAATTAACAATTTGATTCAATATGTATTTCCTGAATTTCCTTTTTGTTTTCATATGGTTTCTGTATTAGTCCTAAAGGGATTAATTAACTACACATTTACCATAATTTGCAATGACCCGTTGCCATTCATTAAGCAGCTGTATAACAAATTAATAGAATAGTAACCACATCATTATAAACTGTTACCACAAACGGAAATTGTTTATGACCTAATACAACCGTAACCAAACTTATTATGCATTTATTACAGAAATTAATAAATCAAATGCAAAACAATAAAAACCTTTAAAGAAACGAAAGATACTATTATTTCCAACTTGTTACGATTATTATAATGCAGAGCCCTAAACTAGACTGATGTATATTCCTGTATAATAATTACATTATTATTCAGATTTCTTAGAATTGTTCTGGTAAGATGTACTTGGATAAAGAAGAGCACTAAAAAATGTCTACAACTTCACGAATTGTAAAACAAACGAAATCTGAAATCCATCATTTTGACAAGTGATTCCAGTGTTAATGGTAACAATTTTTATTGCGCATAAGAATCCGCAGTCTAGCCACAACAACGGTTCAGAGACCCCCATAAAATTTTCACAACAGTCCCCTCCTTCACGAACTCGATAACGTCAACAAAACCAGTTCCCAGAAGCAAATTTCCATTTTATTTGCATTTTAGAACATCGACTCACCCCCTAATTTGTTTATCATGTCAATTCCCACGCGACCTTACTATCAAACCTCCCCGTTGTACGGACATTTTGGACAAACAGATATTACCTTGAAGAAGACCAAGGTGTTTCTTCCAACAGTCAATTCGCTTGTCAATTGCAATCTCGCTTTATCATCCTCATTGTCAGCCGGCCAGGCGCACAGTGTCCTGCACGTGGCTCTGTCCAAGAAATTGTCGAGCACCGATTCACCGTTGACAATGACCTCGTCGTCGTCGTCCGCAAGGGAAACGCCGAAGAAGTGGCCCGCGGTTGACACTATCAGCGATCTACGTTTGTCAACGACCACCATTTTTCCAACGAGCGTAATTTCGCTGTTCGTGCGGGTGCATAACGCCGCTACCAACGAAACTAAACAACGAAGCCTAACGTCCTTGTGTGCCGATCGTTTTTGTCGTCATGGCGACTACCTGACAACACAAACCAGCTGTCTGCCCACGTGGTGGCAGCGGCACCAGCGTAGCTTCGGTAAACACGAATTTACGGGAAAAACTACACTACTTATTTCATACACGTCTTTGTGATAAATAAAATTTAGTATCTCTTAACAATTAATTTACATTTGATACGATTTTTTTTACATAAACTTACTTAAAAATACTTCATTTGTGAAGGGGTGAAATTGATTTGTAAAAAACTGAGGGGTTAATTAAGAATTTCGATTGCACCAGAAATAAAATAACGAGTTTTCGTTAAGTATGCCGAGAGACGTGCACTTTAATATTTATGGCATTCCACGGCCACGCGCGTGTTACAAGCGCATAAAATTCGCAGTCGGGCGGTTGCGTCGGCAATCTGCGGAAAATTGATTGTTCTTGTCGAAACAATGCCGTTAGTCGTGAACTGTTCTAGAGGGTCCGATGGCCACTGTTTCTCTCCATTGATCGTTAGTTGTAATTCTAACGAGCGATCGGTTCTTTCATCGCACAGGCCATTTGCTGCGCTGCGCTGCGCACCGGCCGGAAGTATGCATGGTCAGTTGATAGTGTATGCACGCGAGCGCATAAATCGGCCTCGGCGTACGTCGGTATGTACTCCGATTGCTTATTCGAGGCGTGGATGCCAACTATACCCTGATTATGCAAATATTCGGCGGTAATAACATTAACAATGCCGACGACTTCATGCATGCGTGAGTCCACCCGTGCCTTCCATTATGGTCGCTCTCGGACCTCCGTTAAACTGTTAACAATAATTATTCCGTGAGTGGGCGAGCCTAATTGCACTTGGGCCTGTTCTCCAAATAGTGGACATATATAAGTTTTTTTTGCAAATATATAAAACTGCATATATATCTTTTCCTTTTAAACATTTTAGATGTACTTTGTATATCTTATTGTGTGACGTTTAAATAGTATTTTCTGAAAAACTGAAATTAGGAGTGCAAACTGGAACGTCGCGACGGCCATTTTGTTACAGTAGTGTCGCAGAATGCATCTTTCAGCGGTTGACAAATGAGATGAACATAATCATTTTTTTTTCAAATGAAAATATACGAAAATGAATATATACATCTTCTTGTGTAATGTTTAATTAGCATTTCCCTGAAAAATTGAGCTCAGTATCTTCAACTGGAAGGACGTAGCATTTTCTTATAGCGTTGTCGCGAAGTGTGTCTTTTGAAACATATGGAAAGTGCAACAATTTTTGTTGTACATATATAAAATGTATTATCTTTAAAAAAATTAATATGCACATCTCACTGTGTGATGTTTAAACAGTATTTCCTGAACAATTGATCTACGCAGGTTAAACTAGAAAGACAGGGGCAGCCATTTTCCGAAAGCCGTTTCTAAAAAATATCATTCGTGATGTCAAGTTATTATTATCATTATATTTCAGTGGGATTTTATCTGATACAAATATCCAATATCAAAAACTTAGCAATGACAAAAACTATCCCCGCAGTAGCAAAGCAATTCCACGATCGCTCGATAAAAATGTTTCGCAATTTTCTATCATCTTCTGGTATAAACAATTTCCCTGCGTACACCGCTTCAGGTTCTCCAGACCGAAAGGGTGGCAACCGATGGGAGATAAAGTATCCAATTAATTCGAACGGTTCGGGGCCACATATCGATTAATCGTGAACGGGTAAGAGATCGTCGACGCGCGCCAATCGAATCTCATAAATTTCTACCCGAGACGGTAAGTATTTTCAGTATTAAATTTGAAACGGCCCTCCGCGGGCGAGGGTGCTGGCATTTATCGCGGAAACGGTCTCCACAATTTTTTCCTGGCCCTCTTCTCTCATTCTCTCATTCTCTCTCTCTCTCTCTCTCTCTCTCCCTCTCTCTCTCTCTCTCTCTCTTTCTCTCTCTGTCCTTTTTTCTTCTTTCTTCCGGTTTCTTTCTCCGATATTCGCGGAGATTCGACTTTCATTCGACCCTCTCAATCTGCGGTGTCTGGCCCGGCGAGAAAGGCTGATTTATTTCTCGATATCGAGGAATAAATGTCTGAAACCGTGAGCGGAGCCAGAGATCGCGGGCAACAGGCGATGGAAACTCCGAAATGGAAACGGTAACGGTGGCGATGGGAATAATCCGTGGAGTTGTGTCGATTCGCGAGCGATCGCTGCAAATATTTTTGCAGTGACGCGGGCTTTCGACATTCGCTAATTGGCCGTAACCACGGTGTCAATCAGCGATTGTCGCCGCGTGCTCTCGCAAATACGCAATAGCCCGATTCGAAACGGTTCTCTTAAAGGGACGAGTTCTGGGACTCCTCAACAAGTTCTATCATTTTTCCTGGGTAGCCTAATGATAACCCAACGATTTCGAATCCCATTTGTTCGAATTAGAATTTTCCGCGATATTTTCGAAGCAACCAGATTGAATAAAAATTCAGGAATTACATTAACTAAAATTTTCTTTGATCATACTCGATTCCAACGTAGCCGCTCAGCTTGGGTCGAGGAGAAGGAAAGAATGGAGGATTACACGCGCCTCGGATCTTCTTTCATCGGAAGAACGGAAATTTAAAATTCACGCAACAAGTACTTTCAATTGCGAGATCCTGTGTGAACGCAGGCGAGGACAATGCAACGACGAAAACGGTATATCCTATGGGAAATCAGTGGTCGTTCCAAACCGCACGAGGAAGCTCGTGCCTCGACATAGAACATAGATTTTTCCTTTATTTGGGAGCGGGTTGTCTCCCATCTTTTCAAAGTTCTTCTGATTCGGCATCCGCTTCCGATAAAATGCCTCTGGTATCAAAATTTCCCAGTGTAATTGCACGTGTAATTTTTCAATCTTGGAAAGTTTGATTGAAAATAAAGTTGGCGGAAATTTGAACGCCACCATTGGGAATCTGAGGCACAATTCTCCTTTTCAATTCACAGTACAGTGTTCGAAGTTTTCTTGTTCCGCTGCTACTTCAAGCAGAAGTATTATTACAGCTTCCAACTGTAATCGATGCATACTATATAGGTAATCTTGAATAGTTATGTCGAAAATGGAGGGAGTAACGTAATTGGCAACTGTAATTTGAACACATCTATTTGTGGATCGCCGTTCTAAATAAAAATTGTCTGCATCAATTGCCACGGTAAGGACCAACAACTACTTAAGAATATTTTCTATGATTTTACATCAATGCATCTAATATTTTCATTATTCAGCACCCCCTTCAACCTCATTATAAAAATTTCCAATTGTGAGCAGCCAGTAATTTGTTGTCTCTTAAAAGGTTAGATGGGAAACAAAATAACTGGAGATTGGAATTTTTATTCTCTCTAGATCTCCTCGGGTTTCTTCGTTGGAAAATCATGATGCAGAGCGATCGAACGTGAGGATTCTCATTTTTATCGTTCTAGCTCCGCGTTGAATTTTCTGGGCCACTGAAAAAGCGTGGGTGGAGAGTAATCAAACGGCCACGTGGTCTTGTAATCAGTGGCTACTGACGGTGAAGTGCTGCCATAAAGTACAACGTGGTACAGGATGGCCCATAAGTCTGCTTTCCATTCAACATGTATAAATAACTCTCTAATTTCCTAATAATTTACGCTTTCATCTTGGTATAGAACAGAATTAAACAGAACATCCAGCACTCCATTTACCGCTGTACAACGTGCTTGATAGTCTTCTTCATTCTCATTCATCTTAATTATGAATTACGTGGATCTTCCTCTCTGCTCGCTAGATATTCCTATCATCCTTTCGCAGTTCAATTAATCTTATTATTATTATCGGAGATTTGAAAATTTCTCCATAAGGCCCACAAATTTTCATGGGCCCCAAACAATTTTCTTTTCAAACACTTTCATCCAAATCGCTCTTTTCACCGCAGCATAACGATAAATGTTCCCTGCGATTTTTTTCATCGTCATTACATGTGTCTGCCAACATTCTGAATAATGGTATTATCGTGGACCTGAAAATTTATTTACGAGGCCCACAGTTTTTCCCTAAACATTTTCGCATGTCGTTTTCCCTTCTTAATGTAGGATTAAAATTTTTTTAATTTTTTCGAAAAGATTATGGACCCTACACGTAGTGCCCACAGTGACCACAATTGAGACGGCTCTGGCGACCTCAGAGTGGCTACCATTTTATGCGAACTCGAGAAGATCGTTGCTATTAGTCACGCCAAGGCCGCATATGCTTGGCCATTTTCCTTGTTGTTTGCAAAGACTGTTGGAAATCCTGCTTGAATATGATGTAACATCTCGAGGAACAATTGGGAATAGATGGCGCGGTGAAATATGCTTGAAAGAAGCAACGATTCAAATATTATTAACCCTTTCGTAGATCGTACTAACAATAAGATCCAGAGGCTTCGAAAATTTAAATTTTCCTGGAACTCGAATTTTCCTATATAGTCACACACACACACAGTACTCTAACCTTTCCAAAAAATATTTTAATGACGTTACACGGGGATTCCCGTGTTCTAACAATCAGATCTAAAGGCTTTAAAAATTGTAATTTTCCTTTGTAATCACACACACATATAGTACAGTCGCTCCGAGCAATGTTTTGGTCAGGTTCCATGAGGATCTGCAATGTACAAGGGCTTCGAATCCAAAGGTTTCGGGTCGCGTTACTTTCTGAGGTGTTTTAACCAGCTCATGCAGCAAGTAGTATCGGCAACGCAGCGATATATCGTGGATCGCGCGGGCATGGATCGCCGCGTGGATCAGTCGAGCCGCGAACGTCGATCCGTGCTCTTTCTCTCGGGTGTGTGAAAGAAAAACACGCAAACTAATACCGTTCCTCGGATAGTCACGATAGTCTTCGCGCTTAAAACGCGTTGGTCGGACTGTGAAACATTCCAGGTGAGTTTCCCGTGTCGATTTCTGCACTTGCACCGTGATCCGTCGTTTCGATCCAGCCTCGACAAGAGAATTTTCGTGCTCCGACAGCCATCTTCGATCGCAGGACAATTTGCGTCGTACAGTGTTCTCCAAAAAGAGCGTTGCATAGTGCTGCCAAAATTGCTAGCTTGTCAAAAGCATTTTGACGTTGTTGATCGTTGAAATTAATCCCTTCCACTTTTAGTGTAGAATCGAGATTTCTTTAATTGGACTTCATGCGATGTAAAGAACCATACGTTCTAGGTTCATATTTTTTTCTTAAGAATGTACTCAAATTAAAAGTAAAATAACAGTGAATTTAAATTCTTCCGACATATTATAAGACAAATCTTATCTTATCTTAGTATCAAAATACTATATGGTTAATTATTGAATTAATTGCTTGAAAGTAAAAGGTGTCTATTAACAAATCATGTGCTCGTGTAAAAAGTTTATTTGTTATTAACAATAGCAACGATTAAGATGATTGACTACTGGCCTAAAATGACTGGGACAATTACTGGAACGAAGAAAAATGTTTGTTTTGGTTAATGTTTAAATGTTTGTATTTGATTATTATTGAGATCACGAAGATCCACTTAGGAAAATATTCAGTTATTCAATTGTTGAATAAAATTCTAATATCAACATTTTCATATTTTTTTTAAGCGAGAAATAAAATCGTACTTGCAGCCATATTTTTCTACTTTTACCAGATTCTACTTTTTGTAAGTTTTATTTATTTTTTAATTTCAATGAAAAATAAATATCGCTGTTCAGCCCAGTTCGTTATTTGCAAAAAAATATGAGAAAGGAATTTTTGCACTATCACCCATTAGTTTCATATATATATTATTGTATGGCTTATAAAAATGAAGAAAAATATACAAAAGACTAATGGCTGCTAGTGTGTTTTTGTAGTTGACCTTACAGAGATATGAATGACAATTTCTGTTGCTTATCGGATGACCTAATAGACACGATAAAATGTTTAACTTTTCTTTCGAGTGTGGTATATCTAATAAAAATGGGCCATCTTTACGTTTCTATTCCATTTGATAATGTTTCATTATTTTTTAGAAAGTGATACATTTTGATTATTTATTTATTTGCCGCTCGGTTCCTTAACTCTCCCGCATGTTAAACGATGCTAGAAAATAAACACATGGCTGGTAACGAACTGAACAAAATAAATAACGAAATGAATAAAATCAATCCGGTGGAAAGCGCGTACGGATAAATAAATATTTTCGTATCTGGAATTCGCTGAATGAATTTTCACTTTGAAAATATACGGAACAACACTATCGACAACACAGAAATCTATAGGATAATAGAAATTTGATGTTTTAAACGAATACGGTTGGTTAAATTAAACTATAAATCCAGAATGGATCTTTTTGCAGCTATTTCTAATCAATAGTGAAATACTAATCATCGGAATATGGGTCACTGTTTTAATTCGAAATTGCAAAGATATTTCTAAACAGGTTAATTTATCCAATTAATTATGATAATTATTAAACCATTTATAATATTAATTGCTAATAATCCAGAAGAAGATAGCGGTGAAAGTTACGAGATTAAAGTTCGAGTTAATTATGAACTCGATGTGCAGTTTTCGTAGCATTTTAATACCAGGCTTTTTTCAACCTAATTCTACAGTCTTCAAGGATAATGCTCCTCTTTTTATACTTATAGAGCAACGACAGGTGAACGGAAATCAAGGTGAAATACATTCCAATGGTTCGAGTCATTTCTTCTTTACCCTTTAACCACCTACATATAAAGAAAAAAATTCGCAAGACCTTGAAAATATTACATTATTAAATTTATGTATATTTAATAAATTACTAAACATTTTAGTGTTGCACGAGTAAATTGCGCTATTTTCGTATGTATAACACGAAAAAATACATAGAAGCGTAATTTTCTAGGTTGGATGAAATGTTTTGTTTTGGAGTTAAAATAGTTTCGAGTGCAAAGGGTTAAAATTTGATGTGCACGTGACTCGGCGCTGAAACAATGTTTGAAAATGTTAGGACTAGAAATGGTAAATGCAAAAATCGGAGAAAAACCTCTCGAAGCGTTCGATCGTAAAAGATACATATGTAAAAGTTTGAAAAGGGCATTTTTAGCGTGTCGTTGCTAAAATGACCGACACGGTCGGCGAAAGCCCAGAAGTTGATAACCCGATAGATTATTTTGCCAACAAAGTTGCTTCAGGTTCGAAACACAACTATTTTTGCGCGCAGCCATTACGCAACGAGGAAACGAAACATTCGGCCGTGTTTTATTTGGATACCGAGAAACCGGGAACCGAGGCCTGCTCTTTGCTTCGTTTTTCTTCGCGAACACCCGCGCGTTCGCGGCTTCTAAACACAAGATCTCGCGCGTTACACGCTCGCGTGCAAAGTTAACCCTCCGTATGTATACTATACCGGAGTCATTCGTGACCCGTCGCGGTGGGGACAAACTCGAGCGAAGGTCAATATGTACAATTTTATTCCGATATAACGTTCATTCGTAAGAAAAGTGACGTGACTCAAAATATATTTATAGAAAAAAATTATAACAATGAATACATAAATTGTGGTGTACTTTATAACTAACGTACATGACAATTAATCCAGTGAGATACCAATCTTCAAATCTACGTTGGTTTCATTGATTAAAAAGATTTTTCGACGTTTGTAGAAGCGCTCGTTGCAAAATTTTCCAAATCAGAAAGTATGCCCACTTTCTTGCCCGTTATAGGATGTAAGAAATTTTGTTCAGAAAAACGAACAATGGACTTCGAAAGTGGAAGGTTTGAATTTTAACGCGAGACCAGAACGAATATTCTACGATGTTTCTTCGTGAAGTTACAACACATTGAACAAGGGCATTGGCGGCAGCCATGTTTCATTCGGACCGTAAAGTGAAAGCGGAGCATAACTGCCTGAAAAAAAAGTATGCCGCCGTGGGTCACGAATCAGATCCTTCGCGGCCGGCCGTGATTATGTTACGATAAAATGTAATCAAGACACGGCCTGAGGACTGTCGGCTAACGAGTCGAGAATTCGCGAATCAACGACAGCGATTCGCCATCGCGATTTTCTACGAGCTGATCGGACAACTATCCTAACCGCGACCGAGGTTCATTATACCCGAGCAATTGGAGGCCTCGTAATTCTCAGCGCAGTTATAGCCGACGAGATTTCTATAAGAACGCTTTTGTCCATCATGGAAAATATTAATTTTTGAATGCAAGCGAACGGACGGTTAGCAAATTATAACTTTTCCAATTTTTAATATAAAAAAGTTGGAGAAAACAACAATATGTTCTCCACAATTCAGACGAATAGCAATTCTTTCAAAATTTCATACTCTTCTGGAAGTAAACTAATTGATCTAACTTCTCAAAAAAAATTCAAGTCATATTCAGTCTTTAATGCTGGATTTATTTCTGACCCACATTTCACTAAAGTTTTCTTTCGATATTAGGCGATGGCTCGGGACCGGCTTTCGTCGTATTTCGCATGAAGAGGAAGGAGAAGAGGAGATAGCGATTTTCTTATTTCTAAATGAAAAGCTTCGTCTTATATCGAAATAAAATTGTACGCAACGGGTCACGAGTGACTCCGGCATAGCATACGGAGGATTAAAAGTGTCCGAATAATATTAATATTACTGTAAGTTACTCTATGCGAATACGTTGTTCGCCACGTCGAACATAATGTGGGTGACACGATTCTTCATCTCTCGTTAACCCTGCAATGATCGCGAATATATCAGTAATTCCTTGTTTTCGCGATAATTAGTGGCTTTTATCAGTTGAACAGTCCTCGGCGCAATCTTTCCCCTTTATCATTGATTCCAACAGCCAGCGATTATTCCCGGGTCATTTAGCATTTGCTGATTTTGTCGGGAGAACGTGTCTGTCGCGAGCTGCTTTATCGAAAGGGGAAAGTCCATGCGCTCATTTCGAAAACTTTCGAGTTCTTCCCCGGTTTCGAGAAATTCGGAATATTTCGAGCAGCTTCATCAACAAATGAAGGTACTACACAAATGTTTATACAAATTTAGAGATTATCATTGAATTCATCATTTCTTATTGGTCATTTTCGACTCATTTAAAATTCGTTACCTCTATTCGTTACCTCCACAAATAGTTTTATTTTTTGAAGACGTGTGCTATTTTTCAACTTACGAATGTGTACAAAAAGCACATGTGCACATTTGTACAAAAAATTAGAATTTTTCTCCGAACAGTTACTTCATTCCTTTTTAATCGGGAATGAGTCTGTTAAGATTAAAATAATTAAAAAAAAGTCTGTTAAGTTAAAATAAAGAAAAAATAGAAGACAAGTGAGACATCTTCATTTAATAATTTTAATAACTAATATTCTTAAATTTTTCTATTGATCAGTTTTATTTTTCATCTATACATTTGTTTTACAAATGTATAAAATCAAGTATAATTATATAAGTATATAAAATTAAGTATAAATTCTTATTAAACTGTTGCGTTAACACTTCGAAAACTGTTTTCGAATATCATTATAGAAATTCATCCCAAAACCATCGAGTTCGTGACTTCACGATCTACTTCCAAAGATTGCGTGCAATTACGTCCTTATCAATGTTGATTTTCTTAAAACCCCTCGAACTCTGCCGTAATTATTAAAAACGAAGGTTCTCAAAACTTTCACAACTCGACGAACGAAGCAGATAAGTTCTTTTCTTCTTTGTGCCCGGGCACCTGCGAATTGTTCACCCGAATTCGTTCGTTGTCTCGATGTTAATCTCCCCGTAAACAATTACGTATGCTCGACTCTCGTTCTCCACTTCGTATTGGTTCTTTCTTCCGTGACTGTAAGCGTAACTGTTTCCGAACATTGTTTACCTTTCGTGTCCTACCATGAATCTGTTTGACGATACTTAAAGAACGAAGAGGCCTGATTTCTTCTCTGCTATTTTCTTCGATACATTTCTCATTAATATTCAATTTATGCATGTAACAACCAGAACGCGGATTTTATGCATTTATGGCAAAAATGAGTAGAATTTAAATGGAAATGTATGGAAATTCTAATGTAATTTAAATATTAATGTATTTCAACAATATAGGACAATTGAAATAATTAAAGGACACGAATATAATATTTTTAAGTTGCTAAAATTATTAAAGAAAGAGTGACATATGTATCGGGCTCCTGTCTCTGGCAATCGATGCAGAACGTTTTTATTTTGCATAACAATCCGCAATAACACTATTTTCTCATTGACCAGAATATTTCTCTTTAATATAATATTTATATATTTATTTAATTTCAACCCTATGGTCAAGAAATCGACTTTGGTTTACAAGGCTTATCTTACGCCACACATCCATCCATACTCCATTCCATACATCATTCTTACTAATTTTATCATACTAATGACCTATTATAGTTACATCCCACTTTTTGCCACTAACTAGTTAACTCTACCAATCTAATATTTTAATATACTGTTTCTTAATATATCATTTCTCCTTGATAATAAATCATTCTGTTTAATCACATTCTCAACGTATTAATATTTTTTCTTCTTACAAAGAGAAACTTATTGACACACAGGGAAGTCTTAGTATTTTTTCTGTTTACAAAGAAAAACTTATTGACACACAGGGACATTCACAGAGTTACGCGAGCTCGATTGACATTGATAACCGTGTCATTAACGAGTACAGTTCCTTTGTCATTAACCACCGATTGTGTCCCTTCCCCGTGCGAACCACCAATTAATTGTCGATGCCCTCGTATCAATTAAACTGCGGCCATTTATTCCCGGTCACATTAGAATTATACATTTTCTCTTGTTTCGAAATTTCCTAATGTTTTCTTTAAAGCTAAACTTTTATTCCCCAGTCATTGTTAATACCACATTCTCCGATATTAACAGACTGCAATTCTTTGCACAAAATAAAACATTTCGGCGCTCCTTTCTTACAGGTATCTTAACTCAATCTTGAAGTTCGTTATCGCGTAATGAAACGCAAGAAGTCTGTGACGTGCAGCATAATTTGAGTAAGAAACGTGAAGAAAGTGAATCAACCCATTTCGAGTTTCATTTCCTTCAATTAATTGCGAAGCTATAAGCAATTATTACTAGACTGCTTAGATTATGCGTTTACAACAAACGTTGGTAGTTGAGATCAATTAGAAGTCGAGAACAATTGTTATTTGACTCCTATTTCTGATTAATGAAGTAAATTTTTGTTAGTTGAAGTTATTTTTATTTTACATAAAACAATACAATTGACACTGGTTCACTCGATCATCGACACATTAAGTATGTTATCTACGATACGTGCGACGATAATTGCTATTTCTTTTTCGTGGAACATCGGACACACTGTCACAGTTATCGGTTAGTTAACATTATCTCGTTTACGGGATTATCGAGTTCCTCTAATAATGCCTCTGTATACATGTCACAGAGTATAACAGCGTAATTGTTGCACACCCTGGCCGGTTCAAGTGTTAACTACTGCAAATTCTCGCGTGCGTTTCCTTAAATTGAATGAACGAACGGCAGACAATGGGCGGGAAGGTTTCGGATGACTGACACTGGTCACTACTTATGTACTCCCATTAGAAAGCAGAATGCTGCTTCTTCTATTTCCCACGACCCACTTTCAAGAAAGTTAACCATATTGTCTATAATGAAACTCTAATTTTTCTTTCCAAGGAAATAGAGCATATTGTCTATAAAACACCCCCAATTCTTCTTTGCAAGAAAACAGAGAATTTTGTCAATCATAGACCCCAATTTTTCTTTGCAAGGATATAGAACATATTGTCTATCATACAGCCCCAATCTTTCTTTGCAAGGAAGTAGAGCATATAATCTATAATACAGTTCTAATTTTTTTTATTATATCCAACGTTGCATCAATCCAATAGGGTAATTAATAACTGCATTGCATTTGTCCAAAAATTTGTTATAAGTGACTAAATTAAATGTTGCATTTTTATACCTCTCAGCCATTTTTGTTTGGAAGGAATTAGAGAATATTGCCTACAAAGCACCCCCAATTTTTCTTTGCAAGAAAATAGAGCATATTGTATATAGTACAGCGCCAATATTTCTTTGCAAGAAAATAGAGCATATTGTCTATAATACAGTCCCAATTTTCAAAATATGTTTAAATCCGAAAATATGTTTAACAAAATCCTTACAGAAGTAATTGATGAAAATAGCAAATTTGTACTGGTAATACAAAAATCTGTACGCCTATTGAATGTAACGAGTTGAAGTGCGTGTCACGCAGCGCATATTTGCGAAGAAGCTCAGAAAATTGGTGGCAGCGGCAGTCTGTTCGATCTGGACTGGCATCTAGTTAATCAGCAGCCCCATTTATTAGGCTGGTGCTTGTGCAATCCTAAAAGGCAGAAGTTCTGTCAGTGGATGCTGAAAGAAACGAGGAATCGTGCCGCGCAATTAGTAATGAATCACGCGCCGCGCATCTAAACGATCGTAGGAGCAGTTGCGTCAAAAGAATTCGCTATTTTTCTCTCGCGAATCGAGGAACGGGTGTCTCCAGATACTTTAAACGCTGCTTTTCTTTACAAACAAAGGATCATGCCCCCATAAACAACAAAAAATTACTCAAATCTTTCCCAATCGTTCGCAATTGCTAGACTGCAGAAGTTGATGCAATTTCTTATTTTTGTTCACGAATTTCTTAAAAATACTATTATTTTTAATAGAAATAGTTAGACAATACAAAGTTAGAAAATACAAAGAACCGTGAATATTAATGAAAGTTAATATTATTATTTCATTTCTACCATAACGAATGATTTAGTCAACAAAAGACTAGTTTTCTTAAAATCTTAATTCACATAATGATCTATAATCTAGCTATAACTTTTATGGATAAAAAAGATGAGAAATGTACAAAATTCTATCACACTTTTTATTTTCAGATTTTTTGATAATTTGCATGTTCGATTTTATACAAAATAAACATTGAAGGTCACCTTGAAGTCTCCTGTAGGAACATAATCAATTTCAATGATCAAAAATATTTTAGTGGGAAAATAGAAGAATATTATGGTTATTAGTTATGATCCCTGGAGAATTCTACATTTTTATGGATCAATTCGATGCAAGTTGGACCGAATAAAAATGAATTGTTGTCCGACGTGGATCAAACTGAAGAAAAATTAATTGTTTCGATTTCGAGTCAGATTTGCAATTTTTGTTTCAGTTGCAAATTTAAGGATATAAGATGTCTGACCCTCCGGCAGGCAAAGGACCACCAAGCTTGATAACTATGGTGTTTTCAACCCTCACACACATACTCTTACTGGCGCCAGTGATATACATCATGAGTCTTGCCCTCTCGGACGGCGGACACAACATACTTTTCTCTTGGCACCCAATCTGCATGAGCGTCGGGGTACGTTTGCATAATCAATACCTCGACATTTTGCAAAATATGCACTCATTCTGTAGCTAATATTTCAAATAAATTCCCTACGAATTTAAAAATCTAATTATCAATGTAGAATTTACAAAATAGAAATTTAATTCTCTCTTTCAATATCACAAAATTTATTTTTCACCCAATGTAACAAGACCTTCTGGTTTTTAACAAAAAATGAACTTCACTCAACAAATAGTTCGCCAGAGAAAAATTCGTAATGCTGAATATTGACTGGTGAATAAACATTTAGTTGGAAAATTGCTCTGTTGAATTACTTTGTTATTGTATGGAATTAACGTTAATAGAGGGATTACAGAATGAGTCATAAGTAGAATTACTTTTTGAACAGAAGAAGAAGAATTGACTAGATGCTCGAGACAAGTACTCGATGGAGATCTGGTGAATCATAGTGATCTCGAGCTCAAGTTTTATGTTCTAATTCACAAATGGAAATGTGTTCAACTGTATGACTTCATTGTTCTTAAAACCCCCAGCTTCTCAAATGTTCGGAATTCTCGAAGAATGCATCATCTAACGCATTTTCTTAATACTTATGTACCATTTTCGACTGCTTAAAGAGAAGAAGCCAATGTCTAAATTAATAAAAAAAATTTTATTTTACAATCAAATCCGTAGTCTAGTCGTCAGTTAAGTGTCACGAATTTTTATGGTTACGTGATTATCTCGCGATTGCCTTTTATCATTGGTTTTTCGTTTTAACAGGCTTGCTTTGAATCGATAGAAAAAATTTACGTAACTGCATGTCACGTCGAATGGATACGAAAGGAATTTATTGCAACCATGCGGTTATGAAACGTGTTTAGACTGGCAAATGTTCATCTGCCTGAGAAAAGAGAAAATTTTTGCGCGTCTCAAAGCCACAAAGGATTTCTCGTTGCGTGAAAAGTGTTTTCTTTCCAAGCTGTTATTGAAAAACGAGTAAATACATTAATGATCGCCATAAAGTGGACCATTATCCTCATCTAAAACTTGAAAAACCCAATTCATTATTATTTATTATATCTTCGTGGAAAATTTAAAAAATGGTCGCACTTTGAATATTAAGATTTGAGTTTGTTTTGTTTCTAAGAGGCTGTCGAAATTGGAAAAAATATATTCTTCAAAATTCTCTAAAATGTATAGCCGGTTTTTTAGATATTGTGGCAATCATTTCTAAAAACATAGCTCTGAAAAATACGCGTTTAAAGTTTCTGTCGAAAAAGGTTCCATTTTCTTTAAAGCCATGCAAGTAATTGTTGATTGGGACGCTTGATTACGAAGTAAATACTAATTTCTTATTTCAAAGGTCACTCAAAGGTTATCTCAAGTTCACCTCAAGGTCATGTTATGACGGATCATTCAATTTGGCTTGTCTTGAAACATAATATTTAAGGAGTCCATGGCACTGTTTTACTAATTTTTTTACTTGTTTTACTTACATTACTTATTTTAATATTTCACGAAGAGGAAACATCGCGCGAGACAAAACGTTTTAACAATGTGCGCGAGCACCGATACAGATATCGATAACGAACACGTTAATACCCAATTCCAGGAAACATAGAAAGCTAACATAATCTTCCCTTGTAGATCGGTCTGTTGATAACGGAAGCAGTGTTCAGCATTTCCGGAGAGGCGTACCTCGGCCACAAACTCTCAAGACCGAACCGAGTAACTTTGCACTGGATCCTGCACACGGTGGGCCTGACCCTGATTGTGATCGGTTTGGTGATCATCGTGACGAACAAGATCCAATATTCCAGCCACCACTTTGCCTCAACTCACTCGATCCTTGGCCTGATCAGCATCATCCTAGCGTTCCTGACCGCCGGCTTCGGCATCGTGACCAACAACCCGAAGTGGCTCTATCCTCGTGTCAGGCCAGTTCTACTGAAGATCATGCACGCGTTCGGTGGCATCGCTGTCACTATACTGCTGCTCGCTTCCATCATAACCGGTATCTATACCTGGTGGTGGCCGGGCACCGAAACCGGAAGGAATTTGGTATTCGTATCCCTCGTCTTCGCAGGATTCTTCATCCTTCTGAAACCGATCCTCGGAGCTGTCTCCAGGAGCAAAGTCGTCTTTGGTCCACCCCCCACCACCGCGTAATTTGTATTAGGTTGGTACATATGAAATGTCCGATTTGTAACAGTCACTTTTTCCTAAATAAAACCTACTAATCAATGCAAGCACTATTATAGTCAACATATTCTGACAACGAATTGCAAGTTTCTCGATTGTATGCAAGTTTATCGTCAATATATTTGTTTCCCAACTGATGTAAGACACATTCGCGACAATCAGCTTTAAAAATGATAAATTAATAAATCCTCAAGCTATAATAGTATTTCTTGATCAAGATGCTTCATAACATTTTCATTTTAAAATAGGACATTTCATGTGCAACAACCTAATAATTAATTAGGCGAAGGGAAGGGGTCTATCTGCTCTGGTTGATTGATCGGAATTCTTGATATAATCTGATCGACTGTTGATCAACTATTTACTTGGCCTATTCAAAGAAGTCATCATCCTTTATTTTGATGTTAATGATTAATGATCAACTATTTCTTTCAGTTAATAATTAAAATAAAACGAGATCGATGATAAATAGATACGCAACGTGCAAAGGTTGCTGATACTGTCATTGAAACAAAAATTAATGAATTGCTAGGACCACAAATTCATTTTTACACCAAACAATATATGATCGAATAAAGAAGCTTACTCTCGATAATTTTTACAATTGTAATAATTGTGAAGGAAAAAATCAGAAAAATTTTGACTCATCCAGTGTAGTGTTAATGAGTTGTTAATAATCAATCAGAGTGGGTATATCCATTCTTTCTACTGAAAAAAGTTAATTTAGCTACCAACGGAAGCGAACCCAGTGAATTCCGTTCGAATTTAACGCTACGAATTGTATACAAAGTATGCAAAACAAACATAGGCAGAAATTTCCCCGTGGAGCACTACGCCGGCTCCAAGAGTAACGAAACTATACCTAACGCATTCCGCAAAGAAAGAGTAAGATAAACAATCTGTTGATCTCTTTCTCTGGCATCATTTACCATGAAGCATTTTTCCCAAATATAATCCGGAAGCAGTGATGTAAAATGGCCCTTAAATGAACGATGAGAGCCTTTTCAGCCTAAATAATACAGGTCACCTTTAGGCACCATTGATCAATGATTACGATAGTGCCCCCGTCTCCTTTCGCTCGTGTTTTTAGCGCAGTATTATCTGGAAAATGAATTTTTGTTACATCAATTGTCTTTCTGTACTATAGTCTTGCTTTTCCTTTTCGAACGGAATTAATTTCCTTTCCAGAGGCGTCTTGAATTTTTTTGACTAAAAATTTGTTTTGCTTTAAAAACTATGCAGTATTAAATTGAAAAAAGGGATAAATACTTATGGTATTTACTTTTGTGTTTAATTTAGAAGTTAAAACAGAGGATGGCCAAAGACATTTTCCTTTAAGTCAAGATGGTTCTTTTTAATAATTTATTTATTAAAACAGAATAAATTCAAATTGATATTAGCGACGCATTTGAAAAAGAAGAAACGTGACTGTAACGTGATATAAAGCGTAACAAAGATTGATTTTCATAAAATCGAGCTAAAAACATAAACTACTTGGACAGCAATAATCACGAGAGGTACTAATGAATTGGAGACTGAGGAAACGTTTATAGGAAAAATTGAGATGCCCCAACTGGAACGTAAAGGATCTGCCTATTTTGTTGTATAATAGTTTTCAGAGTAATGGGAATGTTAACATTCTTTCGCTGCTATGCAGAAATGCTCGGGAACTTTGATCGTTCAATTAAGAGACATTCCAAATATCATCGACGTGATTGCCCTAGTTGGAAATAATGGAATTTTAAGAAAAACGAATTAATCGGAAAGCGGATAATACTGAAACATTTTCTGTTCGACGCTGAAGCTACGAGGCCCATTAAAATAGCTGTATTCGAATTTTTTAATTCACAATTTCAGTATACTACCCCTAAAAAATTTGATATATTAAAATCGTATTAAATGATTAATTGATGTATTAAAAGCGTTTATTAATAAAAAAAAAATATTGGATATGCAATTAGGCAAATATGGTAGAAAAGTTAAGGATATTTTTACAAAATAGTACTAAAGTGGCAATTGTCTTCAATTTTTTTATCAAATATGGAATAATGCACGATGTACCATGCCGTATAAATTATTAAAAATTTTAGATAGCGTAACAAAACATACAGACACTTTTTAATACTTCAGACAATAAAGATAATGATAAGATAGGTAAAAAAAATGTCTACAACGCTAGAGGATGATTACACACTTCCTCAAAATAGTATCAAATGTTCTCATTCTGTACATTACAAAAAAACAAACATATTAAGTTTTATATTAACATTTTCCGAATATACAGGGTGTGGTCGGGCGGGTGGTACAACTTTTTACATTAAATACATGAATAATTCTAATCATAAAGACCAGAAATACTTTTTGCCAGGGGTGTATATTATGATAAAAATCATTTAATATTAAAATAAATGTTGTCTTGTTATTTTTATAATTAAAAATAGCGTCTTGTGGGGCTCCGTAATTCCAGTGATGATTAAAAGCGATTCCAGGGGTCGTTTTTGAGATGATTACTGTGTTCGAAACTCGTTTACAACTCGATCAAGGAGCACTCGGTTCATCGCGGTGTCTTTACAATTAGATTCCATTACAGATTAATATAATGAGTATCGATTGAGAAGCTCTGAGCCAGGCTCGGCTCGCAGCATTGATAACTTGCATTTCCGTAGACAAACATACTTGGTACAATTATCGGTCACGTACGATCAGATAAAGTATTGTAAATGATATCGCGATTGACACGTCGTATGCCGAATTGCTTTAACTTAAAATATTACACACTTTTTCTGCAATTCTGAAGGACACAAAGATGCAATTAATGGCGGATTATGCATATACAGGCTGTCCGTCTATAAATGTCAGAGCAAATATTTCGTAACTGGTTATCACCTGGTTGATGACCTTCATAACTCGCAAAGGTCAGGAGTAAAAAAAATGTTTTATATGCACTTTATAGCAGACTTAAAACTGTGCAAATTTGTCTTATTAAACTTTCCTGTAATTTCAACCAGTTGCGAAATATTTGCCATGACATTTATAGACGGCCTGTATACACCTTCAATGAAGCCAAAGTGTTTCAAACTTGGCTAAATTTTTTACATTTCTGAAGATGAGAAGTGTTTGCAGCCACGAAAAAAAATATTAGCACAGCTAGCTTTTAATTACATAACTTACAACTTAATGTTGTAATGTTATAACTTATTTAATATTTTCTATGTGGTACAGACATAATATTTATAATTTTTTAATTAACCGGGTTTATTCTTTACATTTATGTCCAACTCTATATAATTAAAAGCCAGTTTAAGCGACTGTATATTTTTATTGTGTTAGCGACAAATGTAACATAGTTAAATGTAAGTATAAACGCCAATAATAATAATAATCCGCCACTGAATACAATTTCGAAATTAAGTTTGTTTTACCACATACGATTAGATGTAGTTTGTTACTTCAATTTTTATATATTCCGTCCTTCGACAGTTGGAAGAAACAGTTCCCGCAGTCGAATTACCAAAAACTGATTACAAATCGCTGAGAATGTTTGTTAACGTTAACTGCTCCAGACAGTATCTTCTCCCGTTACCATTATTGTGTTCAGCGCGTTGCCAACGTGTATTCCAAAAAACGCATCAAAAGGAGAAAAGGAAAAACAGTGTCGAAGACCAGAGAATATCGTTTCGTTAGATTTATTTAAGTAGTATTTATAAGAACGACTGTTATCAAAAAGAAGAAAAGAAAAGAGAGAAACTAGAACGTAACATTAACGTAATTCGATCTAGGCGAGGAGGAAGTATAGAAGTACCGATATTTTATTGTAATAATTACACGCGCATCACATATACATATTATATAGAATTTACATAATGTATATATTCTCCACAATGCAATGTACATGTAGATTAATACAATTTCTTATTTTTCGATATTACACATGTTTGTCGTCTATGCAGTTTCGTTTTCTTGATTCTTCTCATCGTTACTGGACTGTGGATCATTTATGACAAAAATAAGTAAATCAAATACAAAAAAAATTTTGTTATATGTTTAATTTACGATTATAGAGATTGCAAAGATGCATTCATGAGGAATTATTCGAAGTTTATTTCCCTTGGTATACATTATTTAAAAAATTACTAACAATTTGGACTGACTTGTTATTTTTAAAAAATAATATAAAATAGTCACTTTTAGTGCTCCGTAAACCCAGTGTTAAGAAAAGAAATAAATGTCTATGTAGTCCGTATCTTGCAATCTTATTTTGCATAAAAATCTGCAGTCTAAACATTACCATCACACTTTTTAATCCTCCTCCGTTTACTAACATTTTAAGGCAAATACTTATATACATGAATATATATTTTATTTGGTATACATAATACGCATCCTTTCTTCGTATCTACATATATTAAAGTATATTGTAAAAAACACAATAATTTGTGGAACAAAATTTGTATTATGTGCCCAAGTTACACTTCTATCTTCAATACATGATTGATTCCATTGTTAAATATTTAAAATAATCCCTAATGTAAAGACCAGTTGAAATATAAAACGTGTATTATATAACAATTTATCAGTACTTACTTGTAACTCAATTTTAACAATCATTGTACAACATATCAGTCTCGTAATTTCTTTGTAGTCCATAACTAAGTAACATTTACACGTGTAACGCGAGATTCGAAGGCACTGATGTGGTGTTTTTTCAAAAAATCTTTGAATCCTAAAAATTTTAATATTTCGACATTTAAGAAATATATTCCCATAAGCCTTTATGGTGACCCTAAAAGAATACCTATAAACAAGTGGAATAATCCTTCTTTCTGCGGAAATAGATCCTGAAGAGTGTTTAACAGCTTGTCCAAATTACTCGTCTTTGTATATTCCTGTATCATTTTTGCAAACATCTTATACTTATCCTCCGACAATAAACGCTTCACCTAAAAGTGTATTTTACGTATTAAACATAATTAAATCATTTTTACATAAAAACACTTCGTTTAGATATATATAGTCTACCTCTTTCAAATAAGTTTTCCCCAAAACTTTCTTATCAGTATCATTAGCAGGTTCTTGAGTCGCTTTCGAATCATTTTCATTTTTCGTGTCTACGCTCGAAGAAGTCGAAGGGCCGGACAAGCATGAATTGAATTCTACCGGTAACATTTTTATTTTTCTCTTTTTAGCAAACGGCTCGCTGGTATCTTTCGTTAGCTCGCATGTAGAATAATTCTGTTCCATTTTGCAAACGCTAAAATTAATAACAGGTTTCGATTTCGTTGCTAGAAGCTCGGAGAAATTTTTTTTCTTATTTTCGGTCGACTTGCTAATCTCTTCACTGTTATTGCAATACGAATTGATATCGAAAGTATCTTCTTCTTTCGGACGAGTTACTTCGAGTTTTTGTTTAGAACTATTTTTCGCAGCTCGAGTTGCAGTTGGATCAAACATAGCTGTTGTTGCAGCAGGTAACGAAATGCTAGTGCTACCCCTCGCTGGTCCCATAGCTGGTTGTGGCAACTAAATAGATAAATAAATTATGACTAGACAAGAGATCTTTACATTAGTATAAGATCTCTGCACTACTATTTGCTTTCTGAAAGTAATTCAATTTACTGTATGTTCCGCGTATTTGAAGAAATCTCTTAAATTTCTTGTAATCATCCCAAAATCGGTAAATTTTTTTATATGAGGCCTCAACCAAGCAGATAAATTCTTTTTGAAGTTTTGATTGTCGAACCTACAATCGCACAGTATTATAGCACCGTAATCATTTTTGTGACGTATAATTCGTCCAATGGCCTGGTTAACAGCTCGCGATGCTTCCAACTGATACCATTGTTGTCCAGACAAAGCCTGAAACAATGAATAGTATATTTGAAGTTCATGCTCAATCCTTGACACGCTGAAAGTATATTAATGAGTTTGTTACTTCTTTGTCGCTACTTCTTATCTCTTCCAAATATCGTTGTTTTAATACTACTCTCGGGTCCTTCAAAGGCGGAAACGGAAGACCAGTAATTAAAACAGCTCTACCGTTTGCATCTGCAAAATCGAGACCTTCGCTCACTTTTCCACGACAAACTGCCATAAAAATTGCCCCTTTGCAGGCAGGATCCCTAATCTTTTCGCAATACTCGACCATTACATTTGTAAAACCGTTCTTGTATTGTGGTTCCACGTATATGGCCTAATAAATGAAGGTAGAAATGATTATGATACTCTCCACTATATAAAACAACATTATATACAAATACTGAGGACAATTACTTTACGCTCTGCGATTCTAGTCCACAATCCTGTATTTTGCCATTCTTCTCGACACTTTTTCATTATTGGATAGGAAGGGAAAAATACTAACAGTCCGTGAGGTATTAGACAACTGAAATTAAATATTGTTCGGCCAAGGGATCCTATGTATTTTGGATCATTCCTGAAAGAAATATCAATTGAAATATCAATGTTCCACACATAAATAGTAAATATTAATTTTACAATTTTTTGATTTAAGTCTGTAATGAAAATTTAAAAAATACATTTTTCAAATTTATTTCAAATGTATACATGTATATGTTGAAAATTTTTTGATTAACTCTATGTATATTGTATGAAACTTTTGTGTGATACCTCGTATTATAGGAAGAATTTAGCGCATAACCATCGGGACCTTGGCTAAGAACACCCACGCAAACTTGATCTCCTTTTACTATGTGTGGATTCTCCAATTGAACGTCGATTGGTATTCCGAGTTCGGATATGAAAGGTTTTAAAGGGGACAATGTACCGCTCGTTAGAACTATCGAGCGTACACCTTGCTCAAGTAACTGCTGCATACTACATAAAAATATGTATGTTAGAAATGTTTATACGAGTGCACAAATATAATTCTAATAATGCTACTTTTACCTGAATCCTGGACTGAAACACCAATAACTAATAACTTTACCCTCATTCTTTAAAGTTTTCTTTGACTCCCAAACATCAGTTTTGTGACTTTTTTTCGGTTCCTCTACTTGAATGTATACTTTATAACACTGCTTCATTTTTTCTCTGTATCGCATATTATTACCATTGTTAAATGCTACTCTTAATAGGTCACTGAATTTTTGCAGGGCATTACCTTTTCTTGCAAATGGAGAAGTGCTTGTGGTTGTTAAATATAGAACAATCTTGTCTAATTTCTCAATCACTAGCTGTTCCTTGCCATGCGTTATCTGCAAGGACAAATTATTTAAAACAACTACATAAGAAATATATTATCAAAATTATGATTCTTAACTAACTTGAGCCTTCTCAAATAACTCAAAGATATAGCCACCGGGATGCGTGTCTCCTTCATCGCGTTTTACAATTTTTATAGCGTCGATTGCTTTTTCTAGTTCCAGAAACATAGCTTTCAAAATACACAAATCATCAGCAGTAAAATCTTTCTGTACATTTCCAGAATTCTCCATTGAAAAATCAGTTTCTTGAACATCTCTAGCCATGTCTTCCATCACTGCTGTTATTTCGTCGATACACATTGCAACATCCGTACTACAAATCTGCAAAAATATTGCATTCAATTCTGTAACAAACATTTACTGTCATATTAATATATTACCTGCACTGATGCTGCCTCTTCGCATGTTTTCTCAACATTATGCGCTTCATCTAACAGAATAACATTGTTTTGCAAATCTATGCCTTGGGCTCTTCTTGCTTTTGGGTCTAATAAGTAATTATATGGCATAAATGTTATATCTGCATTCTGTTTCAGTTCTTTAGATAAAAAGTACGGACAACATTTGAACTTTTGACCAGCTTTCACCAGATCCTCTATGTCCAGCACTTCCTGTTTGAAGAGAGGTTCTTCCTTCCTAAAAAACGAGTTTCCAATTAAAGTTTTGCAAATATTAAGTCTTATTAACTGTCGACAGGCAAGACCAACTTATTTTCAGTGTATGCTTGCTTGCGAATCTTTTTTTACTGATCGCAATAAATGACTGGCCAGCATTCGGCCTTCTCTTCTTATAAACATATTGATCAGCATGAGGAATTTCCGAAAACAATATTCAATGAAACGTGTAAGAAGTACATTCAACATTGGTGGTGCCTGATGAGCGCATTAGTAGGAATGAGGGTTAATACAATTCACAATGTAATCAAAAAGTCCTTGGATTAAACTTTTTCCAGAATTGTTGGTGGTATAATTTCTAGGAATTTTTCGAATGCATCATGCAGACTTTGAATGTTGAAAATCTTTACCTTGTCTCAACATTATTATAGTAGATACACGTTCTAGACTTCACTTTCAAATGACACATGTGTATTTTATTTGAAGAGTTAATCTCTTTAGAAACATCTGGGTGAATGCAGAGCTGATCTCTGGATCCTAATACAGCCGTGCTCACATGCTTGTAAGCGGTTCTTTTTAACTCTTGCATCGCCTGCGACAATTGCGAGTGTGTTCTAGATGCATAGATAATTTTTGGAGCAGCCCAAATAAAGCTGGGCGAAGGCTCTGAGTCACCCGTAGCTCCTTTGAGTTCATTGCTTAATTTGTTGAAGAAATGTCCTCCAAAATTCGGTTTCTCTATTGCCCCAACTAGGGCTTGCGCTTGCAGTTGAGCTTTCTTTGTTAGCAACCAACTTAGGGACGAGCACAAGAGGCAAAGCGTTTTTCCTGTACCTGAAATGTTAATACCAATTAATTTTCACGAATGGATCCGAGTTCTAATTATTTAAAAATTTTATCATATTTTCTGTATTAAACTGTTCACTTTTTCCAGTGATAAAAATTATTTTGTTTTGCTTCGTTTATAGTTTTCGACGTGAAAATAATATTGAATTTATGTTTTATTTCTAAAAGAAATAATGTTCCTGTATGAAATGTACCTGTTGGAGATTCTAATACACCGTTCTTACTATTCTGAAGACATTCTATCACTTTTGTCATGTAATCTTCTTGAACAGCATACGGTTTAAAAGGAAAATTAAGGATAACATTGTTAACCGTCACCTCGGGCATTATAAGATTCACAAAATATCCAAAAATCCTTTCTTATTTATATATCCAAAATTCTGACCGATTGACACGAACAGTCCGAGTATATATATTAACTCATTCCCGCCAAATTCCAAAGTTAAACAAGTACTAGTTATTAATGATATTTACATACGATACGGTACACATCATACACATTCAATGAACTACATACATGTTTAAGAAAGCAATGTCAGAAAAAGGATATAACGTTATATCAAAATTAGAATAAATGTCCAATAAAATCTGAGAAAATATTAATCGAATTCAAGAGTCGAATTCAATCAACTAGTGCTCATTGATGTTGCTTATCGCCAAATTATCGCCGGTTCCGAACAACTCATTTTCAAGTGGTAACTGCAACGGGGAGAGATTAAATTGTTCGCTTTCGACTGCAAAGTAGCCAAGACAGGTTAGTCACGCATTCGCTAATTTAGTGGCCGATCGACTGAACGGCGAGACAGATTCATTTCGATTTGTAGGTTCGTATTTCTTTCTAAATTATATTTCCCTCTTCTCCGCGAGAGAGAGCTTTGATTTCCCCGCTAATGCCTTAGAATTCGAATTAGCAAATAGAAATTTCCGATTTGCGAGTATTTTGAGTCAATATGTTATTGACCTCAAAATTAGACCTCGATGAGCCACTCGACGAAAGTCACAAATTCTGTGTTGCAATTTTGCATTCAATCGATTAAACTTTCTAGCTAATACAATATATATGTATATATTTATCGTTCTTCGCACGCGTTAGATATACACAGAACGAATGAATTAATAATTGTAAAGGAAGTTTTCACTTCCGTTCAAATTTACTTAACAAAGGAAAAATTGATTCGTATACCTAAATGCATAATACAAATGTTGAGATTGTAACGTTTTTTCGCATTCTATTTAAGCGTGATAAGAGGTCGTTGTCGCAAAGATATCCGCGCATATACAGACATACATACATAAATATCATCAGGAATTCGTAAACCTATAGATTACATCGTTTGTGTGCGAACAATAGCAGCGCTAATTTGCGTTTTAAGCTTAAAAATTTGCTTGTATAATTTTTCTCAGTGTTTTTTCAGTGAGAATTTACAGCTCGAAGAAAAAATGCGATTAGTAATCTGTGATACAGTAGATCATGTGGCAGAATGGTCTGCCAAATACGTTTTGAAAAGAATCAATGATTTTCAACCCAATGAAAATAAATATTTCGTTCTTGGTCTTCCAACAGGTACATTCTTTTATTCATTCTATTAAATTAAATCGTAAATAATCTATCTTCTCTTTTAGTATGACATTTATGTTTGATCAATATCAGTATCAATAAGTGCATCGTTAGAATTTGTTTCAAGAAACAAAAATTGTTTATGGCTCGAATTTCCAATAAAATATTCTATTTTATAAAATTTTTAAGATGAATCTTACCTGCTACTATTTCTTATTTAGGTGGAACACCTTTGGGAATGTATAAAAAGCTTATAGAATACTGCAAAGCAGGAAAGCTTTCCTTTAAATATGTAAAGACGTTCAACATGGACGAATACGTAGATCTGCCCAGAAATCATCCAGAATCTTACCATTATTATATGTATAATAACTTCTTCAGTCACATAGATATTGATCCATTGAATGTGCACATTCTTGATGGAAACGCACCGGATCTTACAAAAGAATGCGATGATTTTGAAAGGAAAATCAAGGAGGCCGGTGGGATTGAATTGTTTATTGGTGGTATGTAATTTTAAATATTTTCCAGTTTTTTTTGTGTGGTACATAATTTTACATGTAGAAATGATTTGTTAAACAATGAAATTCTTTTGTAGGTATTGGACCAGATGGTCACATAGCCTTTAACGAACCAGGATCATCTCTAGCGTCGCGTACAAGAGTGAAGACATTGGCACAAGATACATTGGAAGCCAATGCAAGATTCTTTGGGAACGACATTTCAAAAGTTCCTAAACAGGCGCTGACTGTTGGTGTCGGCACAGTAATGGATTCTAAAGAAGTCATGATTCTTATTACGGGATCTCATAAAGCATTTGCTCTTTACAAGGCGATAGAGGAAGGAATCAATCATATGTGGACTGTATCAGCTTTCCAGCAACACCCTCGAACAATAATTATTTGCGATGAAGATGCAACATTGGAACTGCGTGTGAAAACTGTTAAATATTTTAAGGTATATATTATGATCTGTGAAATATTATATTGTTCAGATATTTTTGTAAATAATCTGTTTAATGTTACAGGCTCTCAGCGCTGTGCATCTTCAATTAATCGAGGCAGATGGAGAATCAATACATCGCCAGAGAAATCAAAATATTTAAAACATTGGTACAGTAAAACTTGGATAAACGCTCGAAAATTGTCGAAAAGAATAACGAGTAAAAGAGAAAACAGTCCAAAAGTAAAATCAATAAAAAAACTCACATCGACAAAACGATACTAATGCAACGATGAAACTTTTTATATATTATTTTTGTTGAATGAAACTTTTACCAATGTAATTCTAACGTTTTTCCGATTAAAATAAGACTAAACAATATATAATTATTTTTCATGTGGCACAATCCTTCTTGTAATTTATGGTACAATCGATAAATATCAATCAGTAAATATAATGCAAATTATATCGTGTTCGATCCCAGTTTAATCAGAGAAATTTCAAAAATACATTGGTAAAGTATAATTTCAAATAAACATAAAAAGTAGAAAGGTTTTGTTGTTTAATTAGTGTTGTTTGCCGATAGCGTAATGTCACTATTGTGGAGGGAATGATCACCGAGCATTTATGCTATTTATCGTTTTGAACAATTATCCAAGTTTTACCGTATAGCATTCTGTATGTTCTTTGGAAATTCATTGTTACATAACATGTTCACCGCATACTTTACCAAATGTTGAACATGAATGTGGAACGTGTAAATTATATATTTTATAGAGTTTAAATAACATTTGTGTATGTTACTTAATGAACTACTTTTTGATAACAATGCCATATAATATATAACGTACTTGTTTCAATCGAACATGCATTATTGTAATGTTGTTTAGATGGATTACTATTGTATTTTACTGTTCTAATATTACAAAAATGCCATATTTTTGTATCATTATACTTTTCATAAATAAATTTACCCTTTTTATGACAATTACCCTATTGTTTAATCTCTTTCATTAAGATGATCAATTCGGTGACGACTGAAATAAAATTTTCATATTTGAGTCATAAGAAATTCATATTACAGACATGATAATGATTAAAATGATTCAAGAGAGTTGAAATGATTCAACAAAATTATGTAACAAGAAATCATGTAAATCATGAAAAAACTTTGCATTAAAGATGTTTAGAATTTAACAATGACATTTTTTTATAATTATTAGGCTGCTCCGAATATAAAATGTTCTATTCGAAATATTACGTAATCGAGCGCAGCCTGGAGATCTTGATGAGTAAAAGTAGGCGTTGTGTCCAAGGACATCCAATCAAACACCTTAGGAAACTTATTCTGGAAACAGCTCGAGCGCGTGTTGCATCGTGAGTCTATTACTTAAGTGAACAAACACAGTAGATAAATGATAAATAGCAAAACACCAATAGAATTAAATTAACAAACCGTAAGCTGTGTAAATATATTAAATATAAAGGAACAAGGACGTCATTATGTGTGCTATTTTGTGGACACATAAATTCGGTGCGGGCTTGTCACGACGAAAGAATCAATGAATCATTAGTAAACTATGGATGTACACATAACGACGCGGATGTTTAATTTCAATTTTTATTTCCAATTTTATTGTAAAATACATACTTTCATACTATTCATGTAAATTCGCGAACTTGATTGTACAAAATAAAACTAGTTTTCTAACTGTATGGAAAAAAGTAGGTAGCCTATATGTCCCTTTTCGAGGAACTATAAATCCCACAATTTTAAGTATTTTGACTCGAAAAAATTTTGTTGTATAGTCCAAATAATAGAAAATATGTATGCAAAACCTCAATACATAACAGTCGTCGGATTTGTTTACAAAAATTTCCAAGTCGCGACTGTAATTGTGTCCGCTAATAAGGCACTCTTATTTATGTGCTCCTTTTCGAGGAACTATAACTCCCACAATTTTAAGTATTTTGACTTGAAAAAATTGTGTTATATAGTCCGACTTGTTTACAAAAATTTCGAAAAACGTACAAAATGACGTTTCAGACCAGAAGGCTCCTTTAAGATTGTGGGCGTTGCTCGGAAATCTTGCGAGCTAATGCAAAAAGAATGACGCCATAATTTTTGGAATTTCCAGGGGGTCTGAATCGTCTACTGTCGAAAGAGCAGCTTCCCCTGGAAACGGGGACGAGCCTAACAGCGATAAGTAGGAGAGTACGCCGCGCCGGCAGGAATGACGATGATCATCAAGTATTGGCCGGACGAGACGGATCGCTGATAGCACGGAAAGTTCACATGTCGACTCCAGCACGGTCTGAGGATAATTTAACGATGGCAAGTGTGCCGGAAAGTGTTACGTAACAATTTGTACATCACGAGCCGTTTGATAAGGACAACGATCCGGGATCGTGATTGGCGGACGTCAAAAAAATCGAAAAAATAATAGGAATTGTGCTCTGAGGTAGTTCTCGGTGAGATCGATCGCTTTTTTCGGGCTGCTAGCGTAGATCGCAGCGAGCGAAGATCAGATGCGTGAAACGATGGAAAACGGACAGGTGACGGAAATGAAGACGATCGTGCTCCGCGACATCGAGCCTCTGTTGAAACAGAAACTCGGGGACCATGTGGTTGTTGAGAATTTTACATCGGAGAACCTGATGCCCCCGGGTGAGAATTATGGCAGCACTATCCTGAAGGTCGACGTCGACCTGAAGAAAGGAGCCTCTGGAAAAGAGGAACAGATTCACCTGATCGCGAAAATGTTGCCGCCGACGGAGTTCCAGAGAATGATCTTCAATAGTTCGAAGACGTTCTTCAAGGAGATCTTCATGTACGAGACCATCATGCCGGCTTACAACAAGATCGAGCTTGAATCCGGATTGAAGGCCAGCGAGGTCTTCAACTTCCTGCCCAAGTTCTACGGATCTAGGTCGTCCTTGCAACCGGATACTGACATGGATGATGATGCTGTTTTCATGATGGAGAACCTGAAGGCCAATGGCTACTACCATGGCGTTAGGAGTGTGGGTATGTACACAATCTTGTAACAGGGTCATTCCACGCGAAACCGGACACTTTTCGGAATACTGTTTCGGATTTTTTCAACTGAAATAATTTTTATTAGATATTCTTAAGCTTTCATTACAAGCACCTAAAAACTTATTTTCATCGGTTTGCAATTTCACGTCCGTAAAACCAACGATTACTAACATTTCGAAAAATCATTTCAATCTGATCAAAATCGGAAACGGTACTCCGAAAAAGGTCCGGTTTCGCGTAAGACGGTGTTTGCATTGTAATTACACTAAGGATTTTACGGCAAGAATGAACAGGCGACAAATTGTGAAGACATTAAACGAATTCGAGAGCGTCATTATTTTCGACTTATTAGAATGATCAAAAGAAGAGATACATTTTAGTTTGTTTTCTGTGCCTTGCAATCGACTTGGAAACTGTTTATTTTAAAGATCCGTTTTTTACTTAGAATGTTAATCATTTTACAATGGGAGAGTTAATATTTTTGTTTTATGTTATTCCTTGCCCTATAATATCGAATTAGATATGAATAAATATTTGTTAAAAAAATATGGCACAACGTCTTCTAAGTATCAAGAATAGTTTTTGTTTGTAAAAATATAGGAAATATGAAACAACATTTCCAGGTTAGTGGAGTAGAAATATATAAAAATGAGCCTTGAGTTTAGAGTGTGAAGATTTAAATTAGTGATTGTCTAGAGTCTAGGCATTACAAAATTAGGTACAGGGTTAAAGGTTTCTCTCGGGGAAAGTTGGATTCGAGAGTTAAGCTCTTGTGCCGATTTGTTCGAGGTCCTCGAAGAAAAGAAGAATAAAATTTTTTGGATTAATTGCAAGGAGCAGAAGACATATTAAAATTTCTTTTTTCTGTTAACGATCTTAACAATTTGAGAATAATTTTGACAGACCTCCAACAAACTATAAATTTTCGTTTTACCTAGAATATTATAAATAATAAAAAAAAACTTTAAAAGTGAAAAAGTGAAGAGTCATGTCTATCTATTCGATAAGAAGTAATAGATAAATCGCGAGGTGTCATACGTGTGAATGTTAATGCAAGGTGTTACGTAAGCGTTGAATAGACCAATTTTTATGACTCATCACTTTGTATTACGTTTGTAAAGTCTTCTAATCCCGAGAGAGTTAATGCGTTTGAACGAGAATGTTTGTAAACCATCGTGAAACCTTAGTTTGTTTACGCTTCGAATTATTTCGACCAATTAACGGATTTAGAGTATTCAGTCGGTTTAAATCGCTAGCAGTGTTTTATCACAAATTGGCATAGATCAGTTTCACAACGGTTTGGAGTAACTAGCCGTCTTGATTTATAATAGTCTTCGCTTTCCATGATAGATCTAGGTCACTGCGATTGAAGAGGGACATTCGTCACGATGGAAACAAGGAAATGTTCATATCTACTAACTATATGTGTATTATTTTACAATCTTTACGGTACGTTGCTATACATCCAGTGGCAGATTGGGGGGGGGGGGGCTATAGCAAAGGCACAAGTTACAACAATAAAAACAAACAAATGAAAATGATAGCAGAATGCAAAATGCAAGTACCTAACTCCCCCATCTCTGTAAAACGAGTTCAACAAAATTAGGGGTCAGGATAGTCACGTGACTTTTTAATTAATAATGTTCATTCACAGCATTTTTCGCCCATTTTTTGACGGTAATGTAGTCACTCTACCTTATCGCGAATCTACGAAGGCCGGGAGAGATAGTGTGTATAGATAGAAATGTAAATCCGCCACTGTGTATAACATAAGTAGAAAACAGTTTTTGAGAAATATAATAGAGGAATTTCGAGTCTTTTTTCATAAAAATCGATAAAAAATTCATGCATTTTGTTCACGCAGGATACGACTACGAACATTCGAAGGTAGCCCTGAAGGCTCTGGCGAGGTTTCACGCTTTGGGTATGGCCGTGAAGCAGAAAAAACCAGGTCTGTTCGAGGTGTTCAAGATGCACGCGAAGGTTACACCAGCGGAAGGAAGTCCTAGCAACGATATTTTCAACCTAACGTTGAAGGTGATCAAGGAGGACCCCGAGATGTGCGTCCATTACGACAAGTGCAAAGAAGTCATCGACGACATAGGATTGACGGGTTTCTGGTCGGACACTCCCCGAGAGCCCTGGATGACTATCATCCACACGGACTTCTGGGTGAACAACGTGCTGTTCCACCAAGACAACACGGGGAAAATCGACGACGTAAAGTTCATCGATTTCCAAACGTACACGTATGCGAGCGCGTTGCGGGATCTTCAACTTTATCTGTTTTCGAGCGTTCAACTGGACGTTACAGACGAGCAGCTCGAAGATCTGATGGATTTGTATTACGACACGCTCTTGAAGAGACTGGCAGAGTTAAAATGCCATACGAAAGGCTTCGACAAGGAGAGTTTCTGGGCGAAAATGAAAGAGGACGGCCGCTACGAGTTTGTACACCTGGCGCTCATGATCAAAGTATTGACGATGGACGTGACCGAGACGCAATTTAGTGTTGCCAACATGGAAAGTGCTATTTCCGAATACGAGGGCAATAAAACGTTTGTCGATCGGTTACGTAGACTGCTATTGTACTTTTCCAAACGAGACTGGTTGGCCAAGCCTGACAAGACGTCCTGAAGATATTAACAAACATCCTTCGATCATCATCATTTTGCGTCAATTTCCGGCACTTTTACACAAGAACTGCGAAACCCGTCAAAATGGCAGGTTTCTAAAATGTAACAATACCACGACTATCGGGGTTGCAAAGCTGGCTTTGTGAGGAATTATTCAATGAATTTATTTCTCTCGGCATAGGGTAAGGGACCCAATTACTGTACCCATATTAATTATACTTATTTTTAAAGCATAATGAATATTAAAAAAGGGGCTATTCAATTTTTTCAAAATCAGTTAATATATATGTTATATATATTTTTCTTAATATTAATTCTACTTTAAAAATAAGTATAATTAATATAGGCACAGTAATTGAATCCCTTACCCTATATTATAATATAAAACGCTCAAATTCTAAATAAATGCACTCTCGTCATGTTCATGAAGTATTATAAGACAGTAGGTTTTAGTGCTCCGTTAATCGATGGATTACGCAGATTGAAAACTCACGGGCTTCGATCTGTTATGATAAGTTTCAACCGATCAGACTTTATAGAAGTTACTCCGATTTTGTAGAATTTTTACAAAAATCAAATGTATAATTTTTTCTCCGATGTAACGAACCCGAGTAAACGGCCGTTTGGATAAGTATCCATTTTTTTACAATTATAATTCTCGTGTTGATCAAGTGAAAAATGTGTTGCTTCTTTATCTCCTGCTCCTCACTTGAAACTAATGATAATGAATCTATCTTCTGGTCAAATCGATCGTTCAATCGCTTAATTCCTTTGTGACACAATTTCAACGATTTCAAAAATGAATTATCTGAAAACAAATTTGTTATCGGGGCATTTTTACCCTTCTTCTTTTAACTACCGTTTTTGGTATCTTTTATTTGAAAAATGCACATCTTTTATCAAATTTTTATCGCGGATGATGAAACATATTTGAATATGGACCGAGACCTTGGAAAGACCTTTAGATGACCTCGAATATAAACAACGTATTCGAAGTCTCTGATCTCTTTTACAGGATTTAGTAAAATGATCTTATAAAAAAATGATCTTGTAAAAATAACCTGACAAAAAAATTCTTTTTCAGATTAATCTATTCTTGTAACTATTGTATTGATAGTAAGCTGTCAACATTTTTTATGTAAAAAACAAAGGCCATATAAGTAGTCTCCTTCAGCTGACACACCTGTATAGTACAATCACTATGCGATAATAGAGAACGGGTTAGCTTTTATCAGCCAAATCAATCTATGCCTACATTTATCTTGCTAAAGCGACATAGAATTTCCACCATTTCACGATAGTAAAGTTACACACTAATGTTTTTATTCTTTAGTTTTTAAGATTAGTCTGATTAATTGCCTTTTTATCTAAATTGCTTGCACTCATGCCATTTAGCAATCTCAACTATAAAATTTTATATACAGGTTAACGCGGATTACAAATTTATTAGTAGCACAATAAAACGCAATTTCTAACTGTTAATTATGATTTGATGCATCTCGATTTAAAACATATTAAGAGGTTTATTGTTACTGATTATTTTGATATACACTTCCTTTGATTCTACTACTTTAATGCACAATACAATTTAAAATTTGCAATGACACGATAATTTGCCCTAAATGACTTGCAGCAGCAGTTTAAATGAAAAGTACGTACATACAAGGATGGCAAAAAAATTGGATGAATCATGAATGGACTTTGTTTGCCAAGCAAGATTGATTTCAAGCACGTTGAAGATATGAAAAGTGAGAATGAATAAATATGTTTTTGTGACATGTTCGAGATCTAAGATAACGAATGAAGAATTGGAACAATTATGTATTCGCTAACGTAGATACTCAACGAGTCCGTAAATCACAGGCTTTTATCGTGATTGTTGAAACGTGATAGATAGCAGGTCTTAAAAAGACATTAAGTATGCTAATTTAATGAGAATACGTATTTTTATAAAAATTCACGTTTTTCCTTCAGTTTTAAGGTAAAGAGACCTTTTAAATTAACCAGCGCTGGTAACAAAATACACATATTTGACAAAAGTAATATGTAATAATTGTATGAAGTATATTTATATTGCTTTTTCATGGACTACTCTAGAGTAACTAAACATTTAAAAATCTTTTAATATTCAATAGACACTTTTTCAAATCAAAAATGTCGGAAATGACAAATAAAATTGATAATTATTTTATATAATTTAAATCGTCTACGCCTTTGCAATGTTGGTAAAGCAGACTTCTCTTTACATGAAGGTTTCAATTCCCACCACTGATAACGCTCTGATCACAGACGAGGTATTCGTCTGTGCTCTGATAAAACACCTGTTCAATCGGTACGGCAGGGAGTGACTTGAAAATGATAATAGCTAATTACCATAATTATTATGCGATGAATGATTTTTTGGCATACTAAATAAAAATATTGCCATACATTCTATTGAGAAACATACTCGGCCACGATTTACACAGTCATACCTTTCATTTATGCAATTGCCAAATTAAAGCGAATGAACAAGTATTATCAATCGAAAGTCAGTTTCTGTATGTTATCATGTAATTTTTATGGGACAAAAGTGGACTGTTAACTAATTATTCAAATAGTATAGATTACAATATGCAGATGACTTTCATGTGAAATGAAATGCGTGGCACGTATATCATTTATCAAATAACATTTAATAGAGATCGCATTTTTTCTCCGAAATTTGCAACACGAAGTAATTGCAATAATTATAACAATACTAAATGAAATTTCAACTTGCAGTTGAATTAATTATTTTCTTTCCTACCGTGTCGAAAATTTTTGATTGTTAAAATTTCTATATTTGTAACGTAACGCTTTTTGAAATTTCTACCACATCATTATGGAACTCTGGAAAAATGGATTACAAGTAAACTCCTATACAACGCGATTAAAAAATTGTTTAAAATGCCTATATATGCATAAAATACATGTGTACACTCTTTTTAAACAATTATTTTGTATGCAAAAAGGAAATTTTCGTATGTATGTAAATATGGAGAAAATTTTCTCTCTGATGCAAATACATTATACAGTCCTAAACAATGTGGCAACCTTGCACCTTTCCGATTTGGCAATGCTGTAAAGGACCGAGTGGGAAAGTAACAAGCGGGCTTGGTCGGGCAAGCCCAATTCCGCCTATTGATTTATCCAGCTAGGCCGGGCCGGGCCGGGCCGGGCTGGCCCGTCCTGCTGCATCGGTTGCTCAAGGCCACTACATATATCTATCTTCCTTTTGACCGGGTCTGCATCACTCTATCCTCCCAAGCTACAATACATATTTCGGGCTTATCCGAGCCTGCCCATCCGGCCCGACCTCGAATCCTGGCTCTCAATTCTATACCCGCTTCTAACTTGCACCGTATTTTCTTACTTTCAACCATAAATTTTTACTTCATAATCTTAATAATAACACCTTTACTCTCTAATATTGATACAGAATTTTCATTCGCAATGAGAAATTTATTTCTCCTATATTTATGCCTTCAACAAAATTAGAAAAATTATTTACAACATTTGACGAGTTTAATAGATTCAAAAACTTTGGAACTAATCTACTTTGGAATAGAGATATACTTTACTTTTTTAAAGAGATATACCTTCTTTAGAAAAGATTTACAGAAGTGGGTCCTTTTTCTCTAGACTCTGAAGAGTGTCAACTTCTTTAAGCTTCAGAAGTACCTTCCCCTACTATCTATGTTACTAGGGTATAGTAATACAAATGACTGCCGTACTATTGTATAATGATTACTGAAAGTGAACATTTCCCGCTCATTTTATGGTTCATGGAAGCAGAACATTCTATGCGAGCCTCGTCTGTGAACGTCGCTAAAACTACTGTAACCGGAGATAGTATAAAGTGTATTAAAAATAGGTTCCAATCTGGTTGAGCAACTTCAAACACTTTATATGGGCAATATTCTGGACTGGTCAGCAAGATCTCCGGATTATGATTGAAGATATCTAGGAAAACCTTGACGAATTAAAACATTGAACATGAATGGCAACAATTAATAACGGATAATAATGTCCGTGATAAAAAATGAAGGATACTCTACGAAATATTGAATTTTAAACAAAACTGGTATATTCTTTTTGTACATTCCATTTTTAAAACATATGTCCTATCATTTTGTCCTATTAGTAATTTGTCTTAAAAGTTTACATTTTCATAGATAAATGTATGTGAAGCAACATTTTAGTTTTACCAGCTGTAAATCGACAGTGTAAAGCGACGTATATACACGAAATTTCATTTACGTTATCTACTAAATGAAAATTAACAAATTATATAGGGTGCCCTATCTTTTTGTCTCTGACTGTAATACCAAATCATTCCCTGAAATGTGTAGGTCTTTGTAGGTGGCGCCAAGGGCGTGCTCGCTCTCGTGTCCCCTCTTCAAGTCCACTCTTCAACTTCAAACTATAGGAAATTTAAACGAGACTTTTGTCACCCACCCCTTATATTTTGAAAGCAGTTCCGTTTCCAGTGGTTTTTCGCTTCAAAATTTTCAGTGCGCCCGTGACCATCGAACCCGCCGCGTTCCTAACTCAAATGACATCGGTACACGTCGATTCGGTCGTAAGATTAATACATGTTAATCGAATAACACGATTGATATATTTCGGCATGAAAAACGAAAGTTCATTATGGGTGGTAAACAGGAGCTAATAATGGAACACACCGAGAATGTGAATATTCAAGAGAAGATCGACAATGGACAGTACATGCTCGTGTGGAACACAAAAGGGAAAAGTGCGGTGTGGGAAAAATTCTTGATGATAAAGAACAGCGAGACAAATAGGAACAGTGGTTACGTTCAGTGCAAGCTCTGTAAAAAGATATTACAGTACAAAGGTAAAAGTGGAACGTCTCATTTAATCAGGCACACGTGTAGAACTATTATAAATGATATATCAACCAATGATAGGAGGAAAATCTTGGAGAAATGCACCGAGTATTGTTTACGCGATGTACAGCCGGTTAGCAATTTAGGCGGCGAAGGGTTCAAGAAATTAGTGCAGACAATAATAAATATCGGGTGCAGGTACGGCAGCGTGTCGGTGAAAAACATTCTGCCGAGTCCAACGACGTTAGTTAGATACCTTTTACGATTAACCGACAAAACGAGAAATCATATTTTGCCGGAGGTGTTGAACGCGGTACAAAGTGGCAATTGCGCCGCTGCTATAGACGTTTGGAGTGATAGCTGCATCGAAATATCGTATTACACTGTCACGTTATACTACATCGATGAGTTGTGGAAGTTCAAGAGGAGAGTTCTGTTTACAACAGACTTACCGGATGACAGTAAAACGACGGAAAATATCAGATTGGAAATGCACCGGAAGTTCGAGGAATTCGGAATTCCGAGTGACATGTTACAGTACATCACATTCGTCACGGACCAGGACAATAATATTATTAAAGCGTTGAAAGGATTCGACAGGTTGGATTGTACGATTTATGGTATTACCTCGTGTTTGTGCAGCGTATTCAACGAACAATTCCTTTCCGAGCACGCGCCGGGGTTATGGCAAACACTCGAACAGACGAAAAGCATAGTCGCGTATTTGAAACAGTCCGGCTACGAGTCGCGGCTTCCTAACCTCTTACAAGAGGAAACAGAAAACAGATGGTGCTCGAAGGTGGCCATGCTGCGCTCTGTTGCAAAACAGTACACGCAGATTGTTGATATTTTCGCGGACGCGAACGAGAGTTCGAAACTTGATGGTTATGATTTGAGGAAAGTCGAAGATTTGATAGAGTTTTTGGAGCCGTTCGAAAACGCGATCGCGATCTTGGAAGTAAACACGTCGCCGACGTTGTATCTAGTTCTGTTATGGCTGAAGAAACTGATAAAACAATGCTTGGACAACGACAACGACAGTCCCGAGATGGAAAGAATCAAACGTGCCACGAAAGATTATTTACAACAGAAATTGTTCGTTCACAAGTATTGCAAAATGGCTACATATTTGGTACCTGCGTTCAGGAAATTGCGAATGCTTGCGGAGGGAGAGAGAGTAGAGGTTGTGCAGCACGTGAGGGATTTAATTGTTGACAGTTTGATAGACATTAAGACGGAGGAACCTGTTGCGTCAACGAGTTACGAAGGACCAGAGTTAAAGAGACTGAGAAGTATATTCGAAGAATGGGTTGACTCGGATAAGGTATCTGTAGACTGTCCGGACGAGATTAGCACGTATATGAACATGGAATCTAAAAGAAATGATGATTTGTTACAATGGTGGAAAGAAAAGACGTCACTTTTGCCACAGTTAAGTAGTATCGCCAGAAAACTATTTGCAATCCCAGCGAGTAGTGCTCCCAATGAGGAATCTGTGAAGAGAGCAGAATATATACTTGTGGAGCGAATATCTTCCACAAAACCGGAAATTATGAATGCAATTTTATTCCTACACGATAACCCGTAAGTAATTTTAGGGAAAATCTTGCTTCTTTTTTTTTTATCATTTGTAATTTATGATACTTTATATTTGGCTAAACTTCTGAAAACCTCCATGTTCCGTGGGTATAACTGTGTCGGTAACAGAGGGAATGATACTCGATTAGTATCAAATTTTTTTTGAGACGCCGAAAATCCTTCTCACAATCGTCATTTTTGTCAAAAAAGAACCTATTTACAAAATTTCAGCCAATTCAGAACATGAGGGTTCGTGGAAGTACAGCCCTATATTTTTCTAAAGTAACAAAGATTTAATAAACTTTTGTATTTTGTTTTTCAGACCAGAGGAAGAAGGCATAGATTAGTCAGTAAATTTATGCCATGGTCATCGTTTTCAATTTGCTTTCATTCAGACACTGTTAGTGACATTGTCTGAAACAACACATTTGAAACAAAAGATTCTAAATTCTTTTGTTGAGGTTCTATATTAGAGCTTGTTGACGTTGTACACTCTTGAGTCTGGATTTCTACTGAAAGCTCTTGCAATACTGTGTGGGTACAACAATATTGCTATTTTGTGATACTTAGTAGATAAATAAGTGCCATTGTAGTTAATCTTTTGGAGTATTTGTATTCGTCAAACAATGTTCTATTTGTTTCCTCAGTTGTATTCACATAATAGGGAGTATTTTACTTTCAACTGTGCAATATCTTCTTCAAAAAGCTCTCTATTATCTAATTTTTTACTTTTCTTAATCTTTAAATTTTATTCATGCATAGATTTGAACAATTTCTCTGAATGCAACTGTTAGTGAACATAATTATTAGAAATATGATTTGCTTTTGATTTCAATAGTGACTGTTGTAATAAAACACGATATATAATCGCAATACTTTGTGTATGTGATTGTATTTTTTTATTGATAAATTGTTTGTAATAGCGTTTTGTGCATGTTTCTAGAAAAATTGTTGAAACTTACTAACGTGCCAACAACGTAACTTCTGCAAGATGATACAATTGTAATATGCTGTACAACACCATAATGAATTTCGATTTAGTAGTAGATTAATGTTTCATATACTTTTTCTAAATTTATGTTTATCCAAGAAGGCTATCGTAAATAAATTTTTTCAATTTTTCTAATTTTTTAATGTAATATGACAAAAATAATATCATTATCTTAATATATACTTATTGGTCTGTGATAAATCTGTGATAGTAATACAATTACCACACTAGTTGTAATATAATGTGTCTTGATACTGTCGGATATGGTAAAATATATTTTCTACAATTTTTTGTACGTTTCAATCATTTTGGATTATATTTATTATTATATGGATCACAAGTTACATGTATTGTATTAGATGTTCTATTCTTCTGACTACGATATAATGTTTAGCATAAGTTACACTGTACATATCTGTCTGTATGTATATATATTCGTTTTATGTGATGCTATATTATAATAGGGTGAGCTATTTTACAAAATAATTTATAATATACAAACCAGTACAATAAGAGTAAAATTCTTTTTATTGCCTATTATTCTTATTATTATTATTATTATCTTGCTTATTGATTTAACCATTGCAAAAGTTAATTAGTCATTATTGAGATTTAATCTGCATTTTGTTGAATTTTGAATCTCTTCTAAAAACACAAAACAGTTAATGTATTTGTTATTAAAATACATGCTATAGTACAGCATGGTCTTAAAAGAAAGAGTCCATAATTATTAGACATGAGAATCATTATGCAAAATAAAAATTTTCTATGTGAAGAGTGAAATAGAACCTTATTTTCTTTCTTAATGTGTTTAATAGGCTGAAAATAATGTAAAATTTTTTAGTTTTTCTAATATTTTTACTGCTTTAAATTACATCTACTCGGTTTTAATAATTATGCTTAATTTCCCGCCGTTTTGGTTTAGACAACCGGTGGTGCACTCTACAGGTGATTTTATTATTAGCATTAGTTTGGCTAGAGTACTGACAAACAGCTGATGTGCTTACTTTAATACATATTTACACACGTGAAAAGCATCGTTTGCACGATGTAACATGAACGTTTTTAATAGTTAATTGTCGTGTATAAATATTATTTGTTTAAGTTGATTGTACATACATATCAAGCAAAGCTTGTTTATCTTTGTGACAGATGCAAATGACATTTTAATGAGATGCGCTCAAAATCTCCTGTTTTGTCACTAAAAATAAAATTGCATTAATATTCAGTGAATTAAGTAAACATTCTTGCTAGCCACAATAGAGCTTTTCAATTAGTTGCTGTAGAACGTAAGTACTATTGTTAGACGTTTATCTTACAGTGTCGTATAGAACACTGTTTAAAAATTACACGATCTAACATTCAAAATACATTTATTTCTTTGGGTATATATTATAAAAAAAAAGTGGCTACAAATTTGAATAGACACATTCTCGTTATTTTGATAAAGTTATGTAAAATAGTACTGTAGTTATGTACTTTTAGTGCTTCGTCAATCTAGTGTTACAAGATAAACTAAATTTTTCCAGGATCAGAATGTCCAGGGAAACAAAAGAAATGGACAAAAATTTACCTCTGCCTTCTGACAAAATGCCAAAATGTTGGAACGAAGACGAGAGAATGAACTCTTTATTTTCCCCTTTCCGAAGTAAATTGGCCAATCCTTTGGATTGGTCATCTAAATATAAGTTTTGGCAGAGTTTGATACACGAATGGTTGAACTACAGAATGCAATGCAGTTTCTCCATCGCAGATTTACATGTAGCTTTTAAAAGGAAAGGATGTACACCAGTTTGTTTAGTAACTGTTGTTGAAGAACTCCTTCGGTAATGTTAGTTTTATTCTTGAATGCATGCATGACCAATACCGTCTTAAAGAAATATACTTTCTTATAGTCATTAATCTATCTAATGTTTTCTAGGAATAATGAGATAATTCCAGAAACTGATTTTTTGAAAGAACCTTGCGAATCGTGGACAGCATGGTCGATTGACATTTTTGTAAAACGGCCACTCGTATGGTCATTTTCTAAGGTCAAAAGTTATGTTATGAGCAACGAAATCAATAAAGAAACCATATATATACATCAACAAGTTCTTAAAAATTTAGGCGAAACGGTACTCTCTGTTTTGGAAAATAAGAAGGAAAATGTTCTTGTATCATTTTCCGAAATAGTCAAAGATTGTAAATCCGAAATAAACGAGAATATATCGGACAACACTATAATGCTAGTTTTAATTTGGCTGAGACGTGAGAAAAGAATCACTTTTACAAATAATACAGATAAACATGAGTTTCTGATCAAAATTGCCGTTCATTCGTCCGACAATGTAACAGAAGTTGAACAAGGATTATACAAATTGTTGCAACAAGAGAATGAGCTTCTGAAAGAAATAGTTCAATTGGAGGAAGCAAAGCTCAATGTTATCAATGAAGTTAAATCCTACTTAGCTAGAGGTTTACGACAAGTGGCAAAAACGCGCGTAAGAAAAAAATTGGAATTGGAAAACACTATCCAAAAACGAGCAGAAACGCTTGAGAATATTCGAACTCTTATATCTACCATCGAAGAGACTCACACAAACACAGCTGTACTATCAGCCTATAAAACAGGATCCGATGTGTTAAAGAAATTGAATGAAAGTGGGGTATCGGAAAGTAATGCTAGAGATATTATGGATGACTTGGCAGAGGTAAAGGCAAATAATTTATTACTAGACTGCGAATTTTTTAAACATAAAAATTTTTTACATTGATTTTAAGGACCACAAATTAAATGACAGTGCATTTCTTCTTTTAATAATTTAAATAAATGCATACTTTTATATTGGTTCATGATTGTTATAAATGCATAAAATCCGCAGTCTATTGATTACCATTAATTTTTACTTTGTATCAAGAATGTCAACTGATAATAATATTAAATTTCAGGCCTTGGAAGAACAAAAAGAAGTACAAAGTATATTATCAGACACCTTCAAGGATAACGAATCAAATGCTGATTTGGAACAAGAACTGGAAGAATTAATGAAACTCGAGGAACCTACTCTCCCGTCAGTTTCGAATTCTCCGTTGAAAACCAGCGTTGATGAACTCGAAGATAGCTTTAAAAAGTTGTACTTTGAAAGTAAGTTATTCATAATAGGATAAATATACTGCACGATTTCTATCGTAATGCTTATAATTATTCAATTTTTACAGATCCTACGATATTTAAAAAGTCTTCTTCAGAATCAAAGTCACAATCTATTAAACAAAAACAGGTATTAGCCAACCTCGAATGTGCATAAAACATGTGCTATTAAATTAGGAACAGTATCCGTTTGCATCAAATTTGCGTTGACGAATGCAAATATTGATTTCTGTGATACATTAAGAAATCGATGAATATACAATACATATATTTTTTTTATTTGTGTGTATACACGACTTGTAATAAAATGTCATCGGCAGCTCACTGTGTAAATACAATATTCATGATTTTTTGCAAGCACGTAACTAAATTTGTAAGTTTTGAAGCCGTACCAGTTTATTTTCGTTTTATAATTTCGGCAATTATTCCTGCCTTTTTGTAAGAGTTTTATCTTATTTCTATGTAATTTTTTTATTGTCTAAAAATGTTACTTTTAATATTACAGAACTTATACCTAAATAATGTTGATGCGTGATCATGTTTAAGATGATTGTAACAAAGTTGTATAAGTATGGTGTGTACAGTGTATTTATTTTATGTAGAGTCTTCATACTCTTGCAAGTTTTTATCACATTAAACGTTCGAACATTCTAAATAGAATCTCCGGAATTAATTAATTCCTGCACTTAACATGCAGGCAATTGTGTACTTATATCTAGTTCGAGAATAGAGTTCTCTATCCACGCCATATGGACAGAAACAGTCGTGTACAGAGAATACGTGGAACTGTCGCATCGTATAGACCCTCCTACCGCCTTTGTCCCAAGACTGACACTAACAATGCCCTTCAAATACCATAAAGAGCCCAATCTGAAAATTAGTCCACCGCCACTATCGCCGTCGCAAACCGCTGAACCTATAATTTGTGCGTTTTATAATAAACTTCCGAACAGTCCAAAAAAATACATATAATACGCGAATGTACTTACCGTTCGTGTAACCCGCACAGAACTTGTCGTACGTGATATAGCTTTCAGTCTCGAAGGTGTTGCTAGCTTCTTTGCACTTTCTATTAGAGATATACGGTACTGTAATTGTTTGCAAGATATAGCTAGACGCACCTAAAGCAGTTCTACCGAACCCTGCTACTCTTCCGAACATATCAGGTTCTAATAAAATGTTGTTGGAATAGTCCAAGCATATTGGTTGCAACAATGCTGAAAATACAAAAGGTTCAGTGACCTCTAGTATAGCTATATCTGCTTTATAAGTTCCGAATATTCCATTGTAGTCGCATGAAACATAGATATTTTTTACCTAAAATCAAACATACAATAAAAACAGTGTCGAACATCAATTTTTAAAAAATAATAAAAAATATATGTACCGCAGTTTTCACCACCATAGCTGGATTATGGAAAGGGGAGTCATAATCCCTATAAATATTTCCCGTTGCTATAAAATATTTCCAGGGGTCGTCTTTGCGTCTGGTACTGTCATCGTAAACGCAATGCGCCGCAGTAACTATTAATCGCTCATGAATAATGGTTCCACCGCAAATAAACTCTTTTTTTGCATTCGGTGTTACTGCTTTATATAGTGTAGCATGCCAAGGGAATTCGGTAATGTTAGCAGCAGTTCCATTTACGACAAGCGGTGTGGTTGGTGTAGGGACGATACCGCACACTAAAACATGCATTCAATTATATAAAATTCATGCAACTAACAAGTGCATATAATAAAGTAATGTAGAAGTAAAACAGGAACCCAACAAGACGATTCACATTTATTTCAATACATAACAACGCTTCACAGACACATATAATAAGCATATAAATGCATCACATATTTATTGTTCGTATAAGTATAATACCTACTGGCAATAAATAAAAATTTTTCTAACGTACGTGAATTATAACAATGCATAAACAAAAATAAACCTCATTATTTGGAAATGATTTGGATAATTTCAATCACACATACGAGTATTCTTCATATTAATTTTGGTTTTACAAATTTCAATACTCAACTTCTAATATCAAGATTCTGGTCTAAATAATCCATCTTTGGTTTTGTATATAATGATTTTGTCATCTAGATTCTCTATTGCAAAGAAGTTACTCTGTTCCGTGTTCAATTGCAATAAATGCATAGCGCAATTAATATAAATATTTATTGGCGGACCTGGAACACATCTCAGCGGTTCTGGAACCCATTCCCCGGTGTCACTACACCTAACACTTGAAGGCGATGGCAGTGTTCTGTCCTCGCGATAACTATCACGACATTTTAGAGTTGCTACTGTACCAGGCCTAGGCGAATTGCATGTCACATAATCTGGTCCAGGGTATTTACAGTCAGCAGCTATTGAAGCTGAGTTTAGATCTTTACAGCGTACCTCTGAAGTCCAAAAAGTTAAACAATGTCTTTGTGCAATCACACAATCACATGTGCTAAGTTTAATCATTTTTCTTACCTTCGCATACAGGGATATTGTATAACCATTGACCACCCAGACCACAGAAAACGTCAGGTGAACCTTTAACCTTAAAGCCACTATTGCAACTGTAGACCAGAAGTGCTCCTGGTCGAAACTGAAAATCTTGTCCAACGTGACAGTGCTCTCCAGAGGGACATTGTGATTGATGCAATTTCCAGACACCGTTTTGTGGTTGCGGTGGTGCACTACAAGTTGGTCCGTATGCGGCAGTGGTAGTGCTTGTTATCAAAGGAGGACGGTATGTAGAAGTAGTAGTCGTTGGAGTAGAAGGTTTTTGACATAATGTTGGATTTTCATCTGAGCCGTCTACGCAATTTACTACTCCATTGCACTTTAAATCACCGTCGATGCAGGCACCATACCGACATTGAAAGAATAATTGTTCACAACTACAAAAATTATAAGAGAAAAGTAAGTCGCTTGCAGACAATATGCAACTGTAATTATTAGAGGTGTACGAGAACTCGAAAATGCCGGGTAACCGATATTCGGGACGAGTCGTGTTCACAAAAATTTCGGGATTCCCGAGAATATTCGAGAACCCTAATATGGTCGGGAATGTCGGATATTCTCGAGAATCCTAAATATTCTCGGGAATAATCCTGAAAATTGTCGAGAATCCTGAAATTTTCGAGAACCCATCTCGATCCCTACACTTTCGGATTCTCGTACACCTCTAGAAATTGTCTATTCACTATTTCACTGTCTACTATTTTAATTTTCACTGAATTTTGTAATAAACGCATGAAATCTGAAATCTAGCAGTTACGATAAGTATTGTAAATTGACTCAGTGCAAATTGCAACTTACGAAATTCCTCCGCACTGAACAAACGTTTCGTCTGAACCATCAGTGCAATCTGCAACACCATCGCATACATTGCTTGAGGTGATACATTGCCCACTGACGCATTTAAATTCATTCTTCCTACAATCTGTGGTCGTGTTAAATGTATTGCACTTTGACAATGTTTCATCACTGTTGTCGATGCAATCTTTTACTCCGTTACAAGTTGCATCCCCATCTACACAAGCACCATATGCGCAGCGAAAGGCAGTATGCGGGCATATGATATTTAGTCCAGTACACCCTAGTTCATCAGATTCATCCTTACAATCTGCTTTCCCATCACATAAAAGTATACTTTGTATACATTCTCCATTTTTACATTGAAATTTTTCCACTCTATCAAAAACAAATTATTTTAATTTTTTTATCAATAATCAAATAAAATAAATATAATGTGTTGATGAGTTTGACTCACCCACACTGACTACTTTGTCCATGTCCAGTTTTTAATACATCTGCAAATAAGATAAAAATATATTTTTTTATTTTTAAAATCTTTGTTGTATTTTTTATATACATTTTGTGTGATTTATCATAAGAAGATAAAAATAATACCTGTTGCCGGTATGCTTTATTATTATTATAAATTAATATTTTTATGGAAACTTTAGTTTCTATGGATCAATATACCAAAATTGGAATTAAATGAAAATTTGTTTATCCAATATTTTATGAAATTCTAAATATAATAAGAGAGCTACAATTATTTTATGTATTCTGTTGACATTTAATAATTTAAATGAGTGCTTATGACAGAATGCAATTTCATAATACTTGATTCTGATAAAGGAATCTCTACAAGTGAATGGTATGTGATTCATGTTAGATTAAGATATATAAATGTTCGTTTTCTCCAGAGTTCAAGGTCACCAGTAAACTAGTTTTGAACATCACTGTATATTTGTTTTCGTTAACTTACAGTATTGCAACATTGAGACAGAGTATTCAGTTTTTTTCAGTAGAAATAGCAAGGATGAATAAACAAATTTCTTTAATATGCAAAACAAAAATGTTCAGATTACACAATGCAATAAAACACTGTCTTAAAAATTTAAACAGAATTTTCCTTATTCATTTCTTTAAAGTAAATCAAATTTAGTTATTCTAAACTTGAACAATGTCTTGTTAAAGCATAGAATCTTAAGACTAAATTGGTGACTTTTAACTATTCATAAATAATTACTGGCATTATTCGGTAAATTTAAAAGATTTTTCAAAGGTGTAATAAAAATGTTTATACTTACGAATTATTAAAAAAAGCGCGATCACAGTATTTCTCATAATAACAGAGCAAATTTTTCAAGTCACGATTCAGCTCTTCGGCTGGTACTCGCCGATCGTGTACTAATCTTGAATCAATCTGGAATTACCAGACTCGAGCTAAACCGTGATTTCCAAGTAGCAATCACAACGGCAGCGTGAGTGTGACTGTGAGGGGAAACACAGCACACACACACACACATACGCACAGAACATATTCTTCTCTAAAGATTATACGTGGAAAAGAGAAGTAAATAATATATAGCGCTTATCTTCTTATGTCAATGGTGATAATCCTGATGCTTTTTAATTCAGTGGTAGTTTCAGATATAGAAATGATGTTCATTCTATAATTTTTTATATAACAAAAGCAACGTTTTCTAGGATGGTTCTTTTTACCCGCTTTTCTTTCTTATAACTATTGAGCTTATTCTCGGTATTTGGTTTATTATAGACATCATGCTTTAGGCTCTCAGAGATTTATTTCATATTTTACATTCTAATTTGTCCCACAATAACTTAATAGTTCTAGTGATTGTGTAAACTCTGTCGTTTTCAACTGATTCTCCTTTACTTCCTTTTTTACATAATTACTACATAACATTAATGTGTACTTTGAAGTGTTATCTTGCCGTAGGGATAAAAATATAACGAATGTTCATCCCATTCTTTGTTTAGTTTTCTGTCGATTTTTACGAGATCTCAGAATTCATTAAAGTGTAAATGTTCTCAAATTATTTTAAATTTTTATTCTTAACATTGATTATCCAATTTTAGCCTTCTGATTTTATTTTCAGTTCTCAATAAAAATTTGCGGCAGCCTAGGGCAGAGTATTATTATAAAATGAAAATTGTAAAAGTACCTTCTTTTGTTAATTGCATACCGAAATTAACCACCGAATTAAGATATAAGCGAGAACTCAGGATGAGTTATGTTTAAAATAAGTAGAATGTAAATATCACTTTTATATACTGCTTAAGTAAGCCATGTAAACGCATTGTAGTGAATACTCCATAATTTAAAAACTAAATAGTTGAAATTATTTTAAAAAATGTATTTCGTACATGTTTAAAACATAAATACAATGTTATTTATCATGAACAGTATTTTCATGGTGTCAAACATCTCTGAAAGCAAATCTCTTTGGTGTGAGAGATGATGCCAACCAGTTTAACGTCCTATTATACGCTAGTTAAGACAAATACTTCATAGAAGTTATCACAGAAAGACATAATTATCAAAAAGGATACGTTTTCTCTGTACTTTCCGTGTCTATTATATTTCTCAAAATATAGTCTCTATAAAATCTTTCCACTTCTTCATTACATTCTTCCCAATCTAACGACTCATGAATTCCATCATTTCCATACCTTTTATTATAGTATTTGTAATGTACCTACGAACAATATATAAATTATGTGCAAATATTTATTTAACCCTAGACACCTAAACTATCGTCTGAGGTGGCTAATTAAAAAAAAAACATATTTTTATAAAAGTAGTTCATAAAGAAGCAGTTATATTCGATATTGAATTTATGGATTGAAACATTTAACAAATCATTTAATATCACAAGATTTAGATGTTTCTATTGTCATTTTTACGAAAGGTTAGTTATCTAGGGTGAAAGATGCAATTTGAATGTTGGTATTTTCATAAATAACTTACATGGTGTAAACTTAATCCAAGACCAGGTGCCATAGGAATGTCCATTCTCTCTAACGAAAATGCAGACTTAACAATATCTGTTGTAACAATATTCCTAGATATTCCTACTATTAAGGATATCATTTTTCTAATTTGATGAAGCATGAAACTTTGCCCTTTAATTTCTAACACCGCAAATTCTATGTCATTTTCAACAAATATGTCAACACAATTAAAATACATGATGTAGCGGCGAGCAGAAGGGTCCATGGGCCTCCTATAAAGTATTATTTTACAAAATTTAAGTGTCTTCCATATGACTATATAATAATTTAAACGTCAAAACGACTTACACTTTTATGGTAAAATTATGGAAATTATGTGTACCCTCTAATAATTTCAAGCTTTCATTGAGTTTATCAACCATGTCTTTGGTTGATCGAAATTCAGTATATGGTTTTCCATCTATTAATGAAAGTTGCTCTAATCGTTTATCAACATCTATACTATCATCTTCTTTGTACACAATATTTGGGTCTTCTGGTGCCAAAGAAAACGTGGGTATAACATATCTATATGTTCTTGCATCGCACTGATTTTTACTATTGAAACCTTTTGTTACTCTTTTGACACCGAATACTCTAATTTCCTTGGGTAGATGTTCATTTATTGCCTCTTTCTTTGTATCTCTTGCTAAAAAATATTATTTAACTATGTCAACTATTAAAGAATGTCGTTTATACCTATATACAATAATAAATGTAAATTAAAAATATTTAAACCATTTAAGAAGATACTTGAATATATTTCAGTAAAAGAAATACTATTGAAACATGAAACATATGAGATATAAAAGGCGACAAACTATCTGAGACACTTACGTAATTTAAGGGAAACAATTTGTCTAACTGCAGACACACTTTTATCTGTGCGTGCAGCTCTCTGAAATTTAAGTTCTCGAAAATCATCAAACTGATACTGTGATATTAATTTGGCATTTAACAAAGCAATCATTAGATCTTCTTCGATTGTTTTTAGGCCAGGATTTCTTTGCATACCAAAATAATCTCTGCCAAGGTAACCCATCATTATTACAAAATTGCTTGTCTTTACTTTTTCAGTTGGTTCTACCTTTGGTACTTTTACTGCAACTTCATCATCATTGCTATCAGTTACGTGTCTTTTAATACTTTTTTCAGCATCATTTACCTCTGGGATATCTTTACTGTCACCAATATCAGTTACATGCCTTTTGGTACTTTTTTCGTCACAGTTTGCCTCCATGATTTTATTGTTGATCTGGTTAGACATGCTTTGATAAACACTAACTGTAAACATACAATTGTTTTAATAATCTATGTATTTTTCTTTGATGTATCATAATTACTAATGAGATCACATATTTTATAATAAATTAAAATTTACAATTTGGAAAGTTAATGATCAATAAACTTTTCAACAGCGCAATATGTACCAAGTAACAAATCTTTCCATTCAAACATCTGATCAATATTATTAAAATAATTACATCAATTATGTGTATTACAAAACTTTACACATTAATTCTATAATAGGATCTATTTCTTTAATTTAATGTATTACAGTAACTTAAGAATAAGAAACAGCATTTTGAATTAATCATATTTAATCTAAAGCAACCTAAAATTTATGTCCTTTTACAAACATTTATTATAGTAAATGCCTTACCAAACTGAGTTCTTAATAAACGTAAAAGAGGAAACTTATGAGATATACTGCAAAATTTTATAGTAGAAAACATTTGCAAACTTCAAATCAGTGTATTTAGGATGATCGTTTAAAATGTTCTAAGTTTTCGACAGTACCTCCCATGCACATTTATAACCTAGAAAAAACCAATGTATTACGAAAGACCGAATACAATATAAATTATGTTATCAAGCGAACTAATTGTATCTTAGAGATTTTTAATTGATCAATATATCGAGAAGTTACACATTTTTAAACATAAAAAATGTATACTAATACCGTCATATAGATACTGATGCATGTATCAATACAGAACATGCAGCGTCCACAATATCGTTGTGACACGTTCTTATGCCTACAGATAGTCGTAAACAAGATAAAAGGATAGATAGACCTGACCAGAGAGAATATGAGAGTGCTCTCGCTCGGGGTTTCGACGTTCCCGATACTGTGCTGCTGCCCTCTACTCATTTTTAGCATGGAACAGTACCTGGGCCACAGACGAGGTATAGAAGTAGAGCAACCACCATATGGGACTTCGTGTCTCACATGTAAACAACTGTAGGAGTGTAATATATTTCTCTAAGTAAAAGACGTGTTATCTCTTTCAGTATTTGTTTTAATCTGTTGCAATTTGTTATGTCAATAATTTTGTTGGTAGGAAACCAAAAACAAAATAAATGTTAACGACTAAATATAAACAAATTAATCGATACAGAAATCTACATTATCTACAACCGCCGCACAACTGGTTTTCTTACGCCCTCTACGCTGACGAACGATAAATGCTGGAACTAGATCCACAAGAATGATCAAATCCGGTCAAATACAAATGATTGACGAGTTATGTATGTGATGTTATGACTATTCACTATATGTTCAAATTATATATTTTTTATTTGATGTCATAAAAAATATAATATTAACTATTAAAAATACAATATTAATAATAAATACAATATTAAATAATTATAGATATCACATTTTCAAATTATAGAAATACAATTTTCATACATTTATTTTATACATTTTATTTATACATTTTTCCACGCGTATAATTATTATTCGAATTTTTTAATAATTTTTTAACACTATTAATACGCATCCATTTTGAATATGTTTTGTAACTGAATTTGAAAAAGAAATTAAATTGAAATTTACTATATAATTTCATGTATATTTCATTTAAACAACATAAATTTTAGCTTTAAAGAATCTTGCAAAATGTCCATTAATATTAATTGTGAAATTTGAAAGAGTTAAGAATTAATTAATCAATAATTATGTATTTGATCGTTTTTTGCGAGATGTCAATCTATGTCACTCAAAATGTATACTATAGTGTCTGACTCAGTGCTAAAACTATTATTATTCGTAACTATTATTATTCATATCGGACGAATGAATAATTTCCGGTACGGCATCTTTGCGCAGTCTACCCGACGCGTAAAAAGAATTATTAGAAAAATGTTGACTGCACACATATTGATTTTGTAATTTTTTATCAGACATTTCCACCCAATCATCTAAACCACAGTTAATCAGCCACGTTATGCACCTATCACTATCTCTCGTTGGAAATGATTGAAAAGAAATATCGTTCGTTGTAGTACGGTTTGTTAAATCACAAAAGGGATAAGCACACTTTTTATAGTGAGTTTTTCGTTCATTCCGCTTCATTGTATGCGAGAAATAGGATAGCAAAGCGATTAGAAAGAAAATAAGCAAATTATGGAACACTAGCTTTCTATAATAGTAAATGCGATATTTAATAAGTGCATACAATATAAAATAATATATACGTAGGATTTATCTGAATATAAGCTTTCCCACGTAGAAACGTCGCCTTCGATGCACTCGCGTAACAGGCGTAACGAAAGTAAAAGGACACAACATTCTTTTGTTTCATTCATCATTTATAAAATCTCCGACATGAGATTTAAAATTCTCTCAGCAACAGCGTCGTTGTAGAATATTGGTTCCACAATACTAGTTTTGGCTGATACGGTAGGATGTGACACTGAATGGTAAGGGGGCTCTAGAGCCCCCCGAGCGTGAGGCATAAAAATACATTGGGTGATTGGTCTACTCCTATACCTCGTCTGTGGAAATACCCTGATATACCCTTGTCTACCTTGGTATATCTTTTAGCTAGCTCGGGCTGGGTCAAGGGTTCTTCATGCGTTGTTCGTTTACATTGGCCCACCTTCAACAGCTCTTTTCAATTATTAACCCAAACACAAAGTTTCTGTTCTAGAATACGTGTACGTTCAACGAACGTCGACAAGTAGGACTAGAAACAGATGCGTAACAAGAAGAAGAAATCTTACCTTACAAAAGAAGAGATAGCAAACTCCCAAGCTAAACGGTTAGAAGCTAATACATTAGCATACGCAGAAAAAGATTTTGAGAAAGCTACTGTACATCCAAGCCATCGTTCTAAGTCACCAAACGCATTGCTTTGTCTCAGATATGGAAGAGCATACTTGATGAAATTAGCTTGCTTCTCCTGTACATGATTACAATTATGATTTGGAACCAAATCCAAATAGCGCAACAGGTTATAAATATAGAGAAAGTCTTTGATGAGCAAATCAGTGAATAGCAGTGTGAAGTTACATGAAGTATAAGCAAGTATTTTTCTCTCTGTAGTTTTCTAATTTTTCTAATATGTGTAGCACGAATAATATACATAATTATTGAGAGTACTTGTCTGTCGAGACTGTTAATTACTTCTGATTTTACCTTTGAATTGATGCATTTTGTTATTTCTTTTTTGTGAGTAACTTGTATTTGGGATCGAGTTGTCTCATTTACACAAATGAAAATCACAACACACATTCCTATTTGAAAAGTACATAAATTAAGTCTACTTAACTTATAAATACATAAAGTAACATTTACATAAAACAACAACTTATATTCTCTAGTAAAGTAAATATTTCAATGTATTAAACGTACTTAATATATTTCTGCATCGAATGACAATAACAGTGACAATGGTAATAATAGTATCAACGATTCGCGTAGTTGCAAAAAGCCAATCACACGCGTGAGCATCAACAACACAACGCAAAACTGATAAGTATTTTTCTCTCTCGAGAGAGAGAGATGTTCAATTTGAACAAGGTACATCAAAAGTCAAACGGTTTTTCTAAGTCAAAACAAGTATATTCATTTACATTGAAAATATAGTTTGTGTATATCAACGTGGGAACATATGTTATATCAAGTAACTAAGTAGTACCGCTTCTTTCTTTTTTTTTTGTAAATAAATATTTTATAACTTTTAATAAGAACACAATTCGTTTATACAAGGTATTTTCACAAAAGCCTCAAAAAGAGATCATTCTTATCTCTTTCGCAATGGAAATATTTTATGTATATATATATAATATCTTTACATATCGATAATATGTAAATTCTCGTTACCGTCTGACGATTTTCTGACGGTCGTAGTGTCACAGTGCTGCATAATAATCGGCGCAACTATTACACTAGTTTCAAAGAAGTCTATAGCGCGAGTTCATTTTATGATCATCTTTTCGTAAACATTAGTAGGACCCACTATTGCTGTGATATGTTTTCTTTAAAATCGCATGATCGAAGCTGTGTGTTTGAACACGATCAAGGGGAACTCACTGTCCATTTTAGATCGGAATGGTAGCACTCTTATCATCTTCCGAACACAAGTACTTAGCATCTTGAAATCATCTCGCCTTCCAATCCAGAGCAGTGCACTCAGAGGTTATGTTCTGGTATACTGTGGTATATACGATATATATACTCTTCATACCCAAAAAATACTGCATCCCTTCTCATCCTCGAAGTGAATTATCTAGTAAACCACATAAGGATGTGTTCCAGGAGTTCTATTTGTTTCTTTCTGGGACCCAGGTGGATTTTCTCTCCAAGGGCGATCCAACCCTATAGCTTGTTGTCCCACAGGTAGACAGTTCTCTGCAACGTCTCGAATATGGAACTTACACTATTGTTCGTCGCCTTCCACTCGTACGCTTGATTAGTTTTTTTGTACAATTTGCTCTCACGCCATAGATTCTATAGCATCGAGAGCTCTGCTTCAGGACGTTCAACTACACTCAACTGGGAGGGCTGGTCTCGTACTCGTGTATGACTTGCTCTACTGACTTTTTGTATTTGCCTACCAGCTCGGGCAGGTCGTAGGCGATGGCTACGTCTAATCTATTGATCGGGCATCCACGGAAGTAGGTGCACGTGGAGCTCAACAATGGGAAATCGTACAGAGGATTCAACCGGAAGAAGTCTCGGTAAACGTCCGGGTCTGGCAAGTCATAGCGCGAAATGTTCTTTAGAGTACTGAGCCCCTCGTAAATGTGATAGTCCTGAGGATTCTCGACGATTCGGTCACTGATCTCCTTCTTGTTTCCGAAGAACGTCTTGTGGTTGTAGTAGGTGGTCAGATAGCAGTCTACCATTTTAGCATGATTGCGCACTCGCACCTGCAATGGCAATACATTCAGTATGTCAGAACTTGACGACTTGCAAAAGTCACTCTAAGTTTTCATGAACATGGAGTGAGCAGTCCCAATACCATAACACAAGGAATAGTGAATATAATATTGATAAGAATGAAATAATACAAGGAAGAAATAAAGAGTTAGTAATTCAGGTACGCAAGACATATACCACACTAGCTTCTTTGCAACCTCTGCGTATTCTGATTAGTCGAAAAGGATAATAAATTGCATTCATGGTCAACAGACAACAATGCCTCTGTCTCTAGAACAGCTCACTCTACCGTAAAGTTTGAAACAGTTTAAAGTATTTGTAATTCATTCGACAAAGAACGTGTCTGATAATAGTTTGTACTCTCAGTGACAACTCACAGCGAATCTTCTGGCGCTCGCAATCTTGTGCTCGACTTGTTTGTCAATGGCAGTACGCAGATCACGTAGGAATGCACGCTCCTGAGCGTATAGCAATCTGGTCGGTGCTCCAGCCTCGTACGGTAACGACCATAACGACGTGGAGTACATGACCGGCGGCTCGGCGCTGGACATCAGCGGCGATATGTTCCAGATCAGTGCTCCTTGCACTCTCATCAGTTCCTCTGGTTTCACTTGATCAGCTTTGTTTAGAATGATGCGTGTCTGTTTCGGAAATACCGTGTTACTGCCTGTGACATGTTCAAGGATCGGTTATGTACCCTTACCTGGTACTCTCTCCCCTTCAGCTGATCGAGGATCGCCTCCGTTTCCGGTCCGACATCCAGTTTCGATGGGTCATAGACTAGGAATATTATGTCCGCCCGATCGATGAACCATTGACACGCGTCGTTGAACGGGAACAGACGTTGTACCTGCTTTCGAATTTCTAGGATCCCTGGTATCTCAACTATGTTCACCTGGTACAAAGATTACATAAGCGTGGGTTTTGGCTCTGGGTCCGCAAGGTGATGACCTAGACTACCGCTTTTTCCGTCGAATCAAACTCAAAATGGTCTCTGGGTTTTGATTCTTCTACTGTGATACGCGTTTTTAGGTCAGGTTCAAGGTCATCCCAAGGTCATTACATGGATCAAGTAGCTGGAGAGCTTCTTGATGAATGGATAATGTATCAGCAATCACGAGGACTTAAGACTGATCACGAGGACTGATTTAGTTTCTTAGACGTCTCTCTTTTTGACCGCCAACTTTGAGAATGGAAGTTGTTGTGAAATGCTTTTCTAGGAATGTGTGTGATTTGAATTTTTATTTGTTTTGCCTAGTTCCATTTAAGAAGCGGTTGTCCAGGTCGCGAGCTATTTTGTCAGAGGACATTTCATCCACTTACTTTCTCTAGCAACTTGTTGTTGAGTCGCAAACCCTTGAGACGGTCGAGCAACCCCTGCCCGAACTTCTGCAGCCCGGAGAAGGTCCAATCAGCGGCTAGCTGGGTGCCATCGAGGACCTGCTCCTCCTCGCCGTGCATTAGAATGTTGAAGTAAGCTGGCGACGGCTCGGCTCCTGTGTCATTTCCATTTCCCGTTTTGCATTGCTCCTCTAAGCACTCTCTCAAATCACCTAAACACTATCTATATATTCATGCTTCTCTAGCATGCTTAAGTCTACCGCTAAGGGATACCTAGTACAAACCCTGACAGGGTCGGGTCAAGCGTCAAACAAAGTCAAACGAGAAAAGTCTTCACAGAACAATGTGCCATATGGCTACTTACGCACCTGTCCGTAGTGATGTTTGCTTGTACTCGATGTCGAGCAAGTAGTTTATGATGGAGGATTTCCCACCGCTCCATGGACCCATGAAAAGAACCAGTGGCTTGGAGAAGATCTCTGGATCTACAGACGCAACGAACAGTGTGTTAAATTTCAAAGTGTTCGGAAATTTTCAGAATCATTAGTAGACTGCGGACCTTTATTCAAAATGAAAAATTTTTTGTCGTAAATAACAAAAATGAGTAAATCAAGCACAAAACAGTCAAAACCTTAAAAAAATTTCAAAATACTATTGTATCATTTTCAATTCACTATAGTCATGAAAGAAAGAAAGAAATATTTATGTAGCTTTTGCGTCTTGCGACTAATGCAGACAATTTTTATTTTGCATAAGAACCCGCAGTCTAGTTATTACCGTTTTCAAAATCTATGAAATGATGGTAACATCTATGCGGTACTCACCACCGAAGTGCCTGTTGCTGAGGTCCCTGTATTTGTAGAGAGACTCCAAAGGTTGTATAGCATTGTCATACACCCTCTTCAACTCCTTCAGTACATCATACCCGATCTTCGAGATAGCTCGTTCATTCTCCTCGTTCTCCTCGTCTAGCTTCAGCAGTTGGTTGAGGTGATCTCGAGGTCTCAAGTTCTCCGGCACCACGATCTCCCTAATCAGGTCTTCCTCAGGGGTGGGTTCCTCCTCGCTCTGTTCCGGTTCTTCAGAGGCTTCGGCTGATTCCTCAGCCGCGCCCTCCTCACCAACCTCTCGCCTAGCTCGAGATTTCGTTTTCTCAGCTCCTTCTTCAGATGCCTCTTCAGCACCTTCTTCCGCCGACTTAGCTTCCTCTACGGATTCTTTTCCCTCATCTTCGTCAGGAGATTTGTCTCCCTCGGCGGACTTAGCTTCCTCTTCAGATTTAGTTTCCTCTGCAGATTTAGCTTCCTCTTCAGATTTAGCTTCGTCAGTCGTCGCCTCCTCCGCCGATTTCCCTTCATCTTCAGCAGACTTTCCTTCCTCCTCTTTACCTTCTTCGCTTTCCTTTGCTTCTTCTGCTTGACCCTCAGCACTCTCAGCTTCACCTTCACCTTCCTTGCTCTCTTCCTGTCCCTCCTCCGCACTCACTTGCTGTTCCTGAGATTGTTCTTCTTCTTCTACTTTGCCCTCGTCCGTCTCCTCTTCAGTTTCTTCCTTAGAAGCCTCCCCAGCCTCACCCTCTTCTGCAGAAGCTTCCTCCGCCTTCGAATCCTCTTCCTCAGGTTGCTCTTCTTTTTCGGACTTCATCTCCTCGGTTCCAGCTTCGTCGGATTTCTCTTCGTCGAGTTTCGCTTCCTCAGCCGATTCGCCCGCGGCTTGGACTTCTTCGTCGGATTTTCCATCGTCGGCTTCAGCTTCTTCGTCGGATTTCCCTTCGTCGGCTTGAGCTTCTTCGTCGGACTTGCCCTCGTCGGCTTGAGCTTCTTCGTCGGATTTCTCCTCGTCCGCCTGCGATTCCTCTTCACCGGACTTGCCTTCGTCTACCTCTGCCTCCTTGGAGCTTTGCTCCTCGGCTTCCTCCGTTCCCTCGTCGGATTTACCTTGGTCCTCTTCTTCCGTTTGATCCTGGCCGGAGTCCGCGGCATCATCTACCTTCTCGGAGGACTGCTCTTTGTCCTGCTCTGTTCCCGCGTCTTCTTCGCCGGATTTCTCCCCTTCAGTCTCACCTGGAACAAGATGATGACCCTACGTCAACCGCCGCCTCTGCCTCCGTCTTGCTTTGTCAACTGTGTCGTGTTTGGTATCATTTGAATGTACCTCCTTCGGCTTCGATGCTCTGCTCTCCAGCCTCTTCAGCGCTCTGTTCACCCTCCGCGGACTTTTCAGCCTCCTCTTCGGTTTGTTCAGCACTCGTTGCAGCCTCAGTATCTTCTACTGATTCTTGCTTCTCGTCCTCGGTCGCCTCATCTTCTTTCGAAACATCGCCCGTTGGCTCGCCCTCCTAGAGCCCAGTGGTTCAATAGTAACTGATCCAGGGGATACATAGTACCGAATTCTATGAAACCATAACTAGACTGCGGATTTTTATGCAAAATAAATATTGACTACATTCATTACAAGATTCGGAAGCTAGATATTATATACGCGGTTCTTTTCTTGACCGTTTTTACAAGTCAAAAGTAGTACAACAACATTTCTAATTTCTTGGAATATTTTCACTGTTTTGATTTTGATCCAGGCAAGTTTGTCCTAAATGCATAAAATTCGCAGTCTAACCCTAACAAATTGATCCAGGAGGATGAGTGGTCTCTACTTGGATCAATTTGTAATTAACCTTGGAAGAGTTTACCTCTTCGCTCGCAGGTTTCCCGTCGTCTTCATGGCTGTCTTTGTCCTCGTCGGTCCCAGCCTCGGCACTGGTCTGCTCCAAAGATCCTTCAAACGAAACATTCTAGAAATTGCTGTGCTCCAGTCGCGCGCTCCCTAACATCTGAACATTACCTGTACCGAGGTCCTTCAGCGCTTTCTCAATGTACGGTCGACACAGCTCCTCTGGCACCTCTAGCTCCTCTTCGCTTTGCACTCCTGAAATGAAGCGAATTTCAAATGAAAATAAATTATTCACTGGAAATAAAATATTTAATCACCATTGACCTCCTATACAGCATAACACAGTGTGTGCATGCATGAATAGATGAACAAATTAGATTGTCCCTAAAATCCGTTTTGTCACCAATAGACTACGGATATTTATACAAAGTAATCATTTTGAAAAGCCACTTTAGTCTCCCTGCATAACACTTTGACTTCCGCGTCAGTTATATATGGAGCAACGTGGCTGCAAAGAGTCCCTCAAAGGGATCATGTGACGTCACGTGCCGAGAATTGCTCCATCAACGTACCAATAGTGGGAGTATCTAGTGATGTCACGATCCGCACTATAGGATTGTGATAGGCTTCCTATCCTCAGCTCGAATCGCGACGTCATTGGTTACACCACACCTAGGTTAGACGACACTATAGGTTCGTGACATCACTCAGATTCTGACTATAGTATTTCCCTCACCATTCATTCCAGAAATCCCTCGATCTGGTAACACCGTACATGGGTGAGAATTTTTTAATCAGTTTTTAGTACAATCTATTAAGTAAACCTACTTTTGTTAGTGTCTACGAGGAATAAGAAAATTACAAAAGTAATTGGTATAATAAACCTTGTCTTTTCTATTTTTAGAAAATCTAAGAGAGAAAACATTTCGGTCAGCAAAGGGATAAAGTTGTCCCGACGTTGTGCTGCTTTTGTGAACACTAATATGGCAGTCAACGTTTATGCTGACATGATAGGCTCTACTGTTGCAAATTTCGGTTATTTATTGCAACGGTTCGGAGTAAGGGAAACTTGGGACCGTTTCAGGAACGGAATTTTGCTATTGTAACATAGTTTTAAAGCCTGAAACGACTCTGCAATGGCGGCAGACCTCCAACGTCGATTCAGGGACCTAAGGACGCGCTAATAATACCAGTCCTCCCGATCGGGAGGAACGTTTCTAAACAAACAGAGGAGGCGTGACGACGGTCCTCGGTTGACGTAGAAATATGCGAAACACACACGATCGTCGTCGGACATTAATAAAAGATATTTGTGTTGCGCGGGAGTTCGCTCGATTCTCAGCCGATTCCTCGGCTGCCAGGAATGTTCATCAGGAGTTTTCACTATGCGACTGTGGCCCGACAGTGCCAAAAGAACAGGCGCGGGGGTATTAGATAACTCCCCGAGGGTTTAACGCCACGCGACCACCGAAAATATCTGACCCAGGTGACGCAAGAATCTTGTCAAAGTCGTTACACACCGTTCGGATGAGCGCGTGCTCGGACAATGACAGGTGTTCGGGGAAACAACAAGAGCATCATCTTATTGTACAGTAGCGATCGTTTAAAGTTACCAGAACGGGAGCTGCAATTTTCTGAAGAAATAATACTGAAACAAAATGAAAATTTGTTTTCCACTTTTATCTTTCTACTACTTCCCCTACTCTACTCTACTAAATCCCCTTTATCTTTCTACTACTTCCTGTTTCACCTACTCATTTTTGTCATAAATGCATAAAATCCGCAGTGTAGTTATGATTATTACACCAATTTATTTTCGTCATTCTTCTGATTGAAGCGATTCCAAACACCATACAATTAGGATCTCATTTACTCCTTTAATCCACGATAGAGTAGAACCTCGATTATTCGCATTAACCCTTTGGAACTTCAGTGTTCCACATAGATAATAGAGCAAAATTACCTAGCTACTTGCCATACCATTGGTTCAGATAATAGAGGTTTTACTCTATCATGGATAATACATGTAAATACGATCGAAAATGTGCCACGTTTGGTGTCATTCCAATTAGGAAAGTGTGAAAAATATGATGGTAAAAGTTTCACGACAAAAATTATTCGATCAATGAATGTTGTTACTTCTGTATCCCCAGCCATCTTGTCACTCGAGTACAGTAGTACACACTTAAGTTTGCAGAATTTAGCGTTCGAAGAATTGACTCTAACACAGCTCGACAAAGTAAGAGAGTAGACATAGTGAATAAAAGCGAGATAGACGCAGGACGTCAATGTTCGACATTTCAAAAAGATGCAGCGCAAAATAAACGTGCAAGAAAATTTCAAATCCGTAATTTTTGTGTTACTTTCTCAAAAGTGGTACCAATGGTTTGTTGAGATCCTTCCGATTAAAACGAGTCCAAACACGACGTAAATCGGTCTGCTCTTATAAACTTCGTACATAGCAATTATACTTATGTCCTTAATTTTGTTATCTACATTGAATCTGTAAAGCTAGTCCGATGTATGTCGTGTTTGTACTCGTTTTAATCAGGAAAACCTCGATGATCCACTGATACTACTTTTAAAAAGGTAAAGCAAAAATTGCTTTATCTTTATTAGAAGTCGGTCATTTGATCGGTAGTCTCAAGAAGAATGTTAAAAGCGAGTTTTTGGCAGGTTCCTGTTAATGGACCAGACTCGTCGAGAAGTTTCGTTTACGAGTTCGTTGTTGCTGTGGGACTTGGTTTGTTCTAAATTTCGTGTCCTGGTGTCATAATACGTGGCGCGGAACGTAAAATCTCGGTCGATGAAAATGTCGATATCATCTTTCTAGGCAGTACCTGGGACCAGGAGGCCGGTTTCTAAGTTTAGCGGCGAGTAGGCGGCTTTGAGCCGAGCAGCACTTGAAAATATTTATATATTCGATGAGCGAAACGTATTTTTATCGGTTATTCGCCGCGGAAAAGTGTGAACGACTCGGCGGGGTCGCTTGCAAAAATCAGATTATTCGCGAGTCGTTCGCAACTAATAAAACAGTGCATAGAACATATGGTTCCCATAAAATTTTCAAAATGTTCAAACTAATACGTATTGATTAAATTTTCAAAACAGGCTCGCATAAAAATATTATAAAATGCAACCTTTAGTATTATTATACTAAATAAATTACATTGTATAATACGAGGACCTTATACCTCGTATTATAAGTCGTACTGTATATGTATGTGGAAAAATAAGAATGGCGTCATTCAGAATACAGGGTAGAAGGTGAACATCCTCTGTAAACTTCTCAAGCTAGGATTGGCGTATCAACAATTTTTTCAACGTTTATGATTCCCTCGAAGCAAAACCACGCGAGCCAATTCAACAATTTTATATACACATTTTCAAAGTGAAATTTAATTGGTCGTCGTGCGAAACGAACAAACGAGAAAATACTACGCGGGCTACGTTTGCGCCCAGCCCGTAAATTTTCAACATTACATCATACGCGTTGCTACTTTTGGCACGGCAGCTCGGTTTTATCATTTTATGTGCCTTTTGTTGTCCAACGCCAAACTGCATCGCAGAAAAAAGGGACTTTTCAGGTCGAAGGGATCAGTTGCACTAGCCCTAGATCCGTGAACCTTTTTGATCCTATTGCTTCAAATTTTCTAGTTCGAAGAAAAATAATATTTCAATTTGTTATTAATACCGATTTCTATGTTCGAAAGAATATTTCGGAAAATTAAATAGAATCATTATACTGCGTATCTTTATGCTAAATAAAAATTGTTAAGGATAACAGAAGCCAAATAGAACTTGTATTCCTTTTTTTATAATTCTAATAAGTTGGACCTAGTACGCTGATATATTTGAATTTTTTTAATTTGTCTACTGCATCAAATTGCATCTACACATTTTCGTCGTGAGTACATGAAATCCGCAAATAATCATAATTGATTTGTAGCATGTAGAAATTTGTAAAATCCCAGAATACACATCTATGAACAATAATTACTAGTCCTAGATTGTTTCTAATCTTACCAACTCGCGTTGCTTTCTTTTTAACAAAACGAATTATTCGTTCCGAGTTTCATAAATTATGAAAATTGAAATTTCATGAATATTCGCAGTACAATGAAAATTATGTACAGTTACCTTGAGAAAGGTGAATTCGTAGTTGGATTTTGTAATAGTTTTTGTGCAAACTGATATTCGATCGTGGCGAATGTATTAATTTTGGTCTCGAATGATCTGTAAGACAACATGTTGAAATTGTGTGGTCGGAAAATAATCCGCGAAAATGTCAAGATACAGGTAATGGAAGCAGAGGTAAGCAGCTGTCGTTTGGCAAGCATAGTGAGGATAAAGATAGAATCCGAAGTCTTGTCCACAGTACGCGGGCTCGCATAGTCTTTAATACATTCGTTAGAAAAATAAAATTGGATAAAAAATATTGATATTCGTTCCGTACAATCTATTTTTCTGAACCACATGATTATCGTGAAAAAATTAACAAACTATGTTGGACACAATGCGGAAAATATTCCATTAAGACCTTCTCGAAAAAATTAAGAAGCCAGTTCAAACAATTTTAATTACTAGACGGTGAAATTTAAAACAGTAAAAATATTAAATGAATTTAAGAATATTGTTACAGAAGGGAAAAATTGTCTAGTTCCTGTTTCTTAGAAATGATACAGAAAATGTTTATGTTGCATAAAAAACAACATGTTTATTTTGGTAGTTCCTATAATAAAATTTTGTAAAATATCAGCTTCCTATTTCTGCTATAATGTTATGCCCAATGAATAATGATGATCTAATGTATAAAAATATCTTTGAATCGTGGTACAATTTTTTAAACAGTTCGAAGTTGTTAAGTATATTTCAGTCATATTGTGGTAATGGAATTTAAAATATTTAAAATTTTTTAATATTTTTTAAATATAATTTGGTACGATTTAATTTTTATTTTCACAAAATTAATGGTTACAGCGGGCCGAAAAATATTGATAGATTTGCAAAGACCGGCCGTGAATTTCGCGCGGGTACCTTTAAACGGAATACACGACAAGATTTGCGAAATTTAGAGCGAATCTGGCACGGATTTACGCCCGTCCTTATGTAATTATTTGCGAGTTGTTGACAGTCGGTTTCCATCGATTCCCAAAATAACGGATCCTTGAATCCACAATCGGGCACTTTTTCCTCGATCGCCGACCCGATTAAAGCATTCGCAATTATGTGCCACTGTAACGTGTCCCATTTGCAGAATACCTGATTGACTGTTCTAGGCCAACGTCTGCATATACTTCTACCCGTGCCACAAAATGCAACAATCCAAATTTAATCATTTGAAAAATAAAATCTAAACATATTCTCCTGAATATAATAATTAAAACTTGTTTCTGATCAATGAGATATCCAGAAACATTAATACGTTTTCTATAAACCGTCACATGTGTCTGACACGACCACGATTTTATACTTACGCAAAAACAAGATCATTAATTTCACATCTGTGATTATTTCAAATTATAACTAGACTGTCAATGTTGTGCGTTTGTAACAAGAATGAGAAGATCAAAACGATAAAAATGTTTAAAGAATTTCAAAAAGGTACCATTTAATATCCAACTTGTTATTTGTGTAAGCTTAACAATGAATTTCTGTATAAATTCGAAACAAGCTTAGTACTAAACAATATTTAACTTCAATGTGTACAATGTTATAAAAAATATAACTGAGTCGTCTCCTGCTTCTTGCAATAAAACAGACAAGTTTTATTTATAAAAAGGATCATATAATGGGAACAGATTAAGATCACATTATAAACTTGAAAATTTATGACAAAAATGAGTAGCTGTAATTTAGAACAGGAAAGACATCAAACAATTAAAAAATGCAATTGTATTGGTTTGGAACGATAAATCGTAGCATTTTAAAATTAAAATTCAAAGATAAAATTAAGATAATTATTCATAGATTTATTGAATATCATATTTTCCATTCTGTTCTATTAATTTTTCCACTTTTCAGGTGACTTATGATGCTATTGAATAGATCTGTGAATTTTACCTTTGAATGATTTAAAAATGCTTTCGTTGGAATATTAATTTCAGCCTTTTAAACATATTAAAAAAGAAAATAACTTTCTGTTTCACACCAGTTCATTGCAATTCAGGTGAAGAATTTATATTTCGCGTAAAGGTCCGTAGTCTATGAATCGCAATCCCTGAAGGGCTAAACGAAGAAGTTGACGAGTGTTGTTCAACAAGTGTCACATGCGTCAAACAGACAAGCCGCGGTATTTAATGATGTATCGTGGCGATAATGACGCAACAGATCGCGTAGGTTCATCGGTTCGATGCCGAACGAGTCGAACGAGCCAGGAACCAATGACGCAGATGTTACTTTACGTAACATTGACCTTCGTCAGTCGTCACTGGTTCGTCAGCACGTCGGCCACATCATCGACCACTAAAGCTCCGAAAAAGCTGCCCTGTCCAAATACACGGTAAAACCTCGATGAAATTTATAAACGTGCTTTTCCAAGACGGAAAAGACTTTCGAAAGACCCAGCAACGATCAACAAGATCAACAAGATCCACGGCGTCTAAAATGATCGATGATCAATCTTTATCTCAGACGATGATCAAAAGCTCACCAATTTTATTCGAATATTTCACACTGATAAGAAATTACAAGTCTGACGATGGAAAGATTTTTGATGCACTAATAGAGAATCAATATTTAGCTCAAACTTATTATTTAGCAAAACTTTATTACTCATAGATCAAGATGATCATCGAAGCACCTAGATGGCGCTGAAAGAGAATCAAGAATTTTCGAAACAATAAAAAGTGAAAATGAGTAGGTGCAGTTTCAAACAGTAGAAAAATTTAAATGATTCAAGAATGCCAATTTATTATTTTCAGCTTGTAAAAGTTTTTAAACTAAGAATGAAATTTGGTTCCAATCTGTTGCAATTGACAAATAATTATTGCTATTTTTGAGTACTTTTCTATAAGAGGTAATTGTGAATTGATTGGAGCTTTCGATGATGATCGATCGAGTTGCATCGAATTCGAAGCATTTTCGAAGGAAATCCTAAGCTCGTGATCACTTCGATCATTATATTTAGCAACGTAGAGTCTGTAACTTATCGAATTTGTTTGAAGAGCCGGGAAAACGGAGAGAAAATTCTGAGCTTGCAGGCACTCATGAGGTTTCAGTCATCAGCACTCGTCACGAGTCGCGGCACGTCGATCTTTATTTATACTATAATTAACGCAAATAAACGACGTCGAACTCGGGGACCAGGTGCATCTTAAAAAAAGCCGCGGCGTGACAGTTAAAATTAACGCGACAACAAATCAACGCCCGAATTTATTTTCGGTTCCATGAAAATAAACAATTCAAAGAATTTGCGAAATTTATGACCGAGCTGTTTGTTTAAATTCAACTACAATAAACTATATTCCAGGCTCGCTTTAATGAGAGGTCGAAGTGAACAATGCTATTTTCTGTCACTATATTTATATACTAGGTCTTTATGCAAAATAATAATTGTTTGCATCAATCACAAGACACATCATTTACAAAGACTCTTTTTTCAATAATTGTAATCAACTGAAAAGAATACAACAGCAGTTTTAAATTCTTTAAATTTTGTTTCTACTTTGAATTTGAGCTGCTAATTTTTATTTTAAATGCATAAATTTATTTTTTAATTCAATAATCTTAATTTATTCATTGTTTTAAATTGCAACTCGTTTTTGTTATAAATGTATGAAATCGGCGGTCTATCAATCACATACTTGACCGAGATAAAATACAATGGACTGTGAACGTCATAGAAACCACTGACACGTGATACTATGTTGACTACAGAGCCGTCAAAAATAGCGCAAAGTTTAAGCAATTTATTTAACCAAACAGATTCTAAATCGTCAAGATTTATCATAGTCATTACTATTTTTATCTTCCCGCATCTCACAGTGTTCGAGTGTATTTGGCACAGTCGATGCATATTAGCACAAAAATGAATTTTTAGATTTAATTACGCGTGTCAACGTGCTAATTGTGGTTCATTGGAAGGGGGAGCAGGTTTCATCGAATTTACCTCGAGGAGGAATCATGTAACGCTATCAAGTGTCTATCAACGCTCGCATGATTCTGAACGCCAAGTGCCGGAAAGAATGCAAGGTCAAGAGAGCAGGGTAGCCTGCAACTGGACGGATAACTTCCGGCAAACTTGTTCATTATTATTAAATTGTTGCAAAGTGATAGAAACCTTACTTCAAGAAATAATAAAATTGAAAGACTTGCAAGACAATACTGATCGAGACACAAAAGATTACCACAAGATTATACACAACATTATCAAAAGTTATTGACTTTCAACCTTCTCGAAATTCTCCATTATAAATGACACCAAGGGAAGGTCCAGATGACGAAGATCATTGTTGGAGCCCAGCCATGCTACTGGGTAGCTAGAAGTTGGAGACCAGAAGGAGCTAACTAGTTCGAACCGGCGAGGCAAGGACACTATCAAAAGTTGTGTTCACTGACTTTCAACCACTGCTTCCTAGATTTTTTTTTTTTGTTGTAAATCATACTAAAGTAGGGTTCAGCTTGTGAAGATCGCCGTCAGAGTTTTGGCTACCCATTGTGCAATTATGAGAACAAGAAAGTTGGGTCCCAAGGGTTCTAACTAGTTCAAACCGACCTGGAAGAGGGATCAAGGATATTATCAAAGTCTATTTCGTCCACCGACTTGCAATCTCAAAATCACAAAAAGGGTGTCAATCTTGGAGACCATTGCTGAAGACCAACTATGTACATAGGAACTAACTAGTTCAAACCGGAAGTATCAGAAGGATTAGAGTCATAGAGTCACGAAGGATATGAACCTTAAAGATCATCGTTGGGGATCAGCTATTCTCGTCTAGCTCAAACTGGTAGCACACAAACGATCAAAGCACAAGGACATTAAAAAATGCTATTCCCATTGACTTCCAACCCCCGTTGCTGAATCCTCTTTAAAAATGTCACGAAGGATATAAACCTTGAAGATCATCGTTGAGGCTCAGCTACACTCATCCTACATAAACCTAACTAGCTCAAACTGGTAGCACAGAAACGATCAAAGCACAAGGACATTATAAAATGTTATTCCAACCCCTGCTTCTCAAACGTTCTCTTTGCAAATCGCACGAAGTGCTCGTCCGTGAAAGATCATCAACGGAGGTCAATAATACCTAACTAGACCTAGCTAGATGCTCAAGAACGTCGAATGAACTCTTCAGGTCTGGAGCAGTTCCAGGGAACTCGGTTCAGCTCGGTATTACGTCACCGCAGGTTCCTCTTACGAAGAATGTTAGAAGCCAAGGTGGTCCGGGGACCTTCCACTCACCCTGTAAGGCTAGAAGGGCCACGAAGAGGCCCACGAAGAACGCGGGTCTCAGCCGCGAGCCCGTCATTTCGTTTCACTAGGCACTACACGATGAGCCAGGGCTGGCAGCTCGTCTCACTCGATAGTCGTCTTCGACTCCAACTCGCCCGCGAGGAACTGGCATTGTCACTACCGCCAAACCCCGACAGACGCCCCTCTACTTCTTCATCCCAGTAGACGACGACGGCGACGACGACGACGTCGGCGGTTGCACCGCGCCGACTATGCTCGCTATACAAGCAAGCTGCTGCGATTATAAGCGTTTCTGTCTGCGAACGTGTCTCTGTCTGAGCGACGACAACGGTTTTTCCGTTCGGGGTTGGTGTCTTTAGAGTCTAGCTGGTGGGTCGCATCCCTTTTTAATTTGGTTCGGGGCCAGAGATGGCCTCGTTTCTTTCGATTTTCTGCTCGATTCCCGTCGTCGGCGATTCCTCGATATTCTTGATCTGTCGACGCCGCGGTACACTCGCGCCTAATGGCTGGTAAAATTAAACCGGGGAGCCTCTCTCGAGACACGCGGGACCTGACCAAGTGACTTTCAGAAGGTCGGAGACAGGGAACCGTTCTTCGCTGATCGCTCCGGGTTTGCATTGTTACGGTGATAGAGCGAATCGGCGAATCACCTGGTTGGTACCTTTCGATTGAGCTGTTTTGTACGAAGAGGGCGCAGCGATGAGGAAGATTGAGCCAATCAGACCATTTCTTCAAACAATTATTTCGATTTTGATCATTTTGGGAGACCTTCGGGTATTTTGCTTCCTGTTTCTTACAATGAGTGAAGACAATTTTTATTTTGCATGAGGGAGTTGGAGATAGGGAACCATTTTACAGAGGTTCGTCCTTGGACAATGGAGGATTCTCGTTGGGATGTTTTGATTTCTGTTCCTCGCAGCAAGTTTTTCATTGAGCTGCTTTATGCAGAGAAGAGAGAGCAAAATTAAACCAGTGGAATCATTTTCCTAAGGAATCATTATTTAACCTTACAACTGGGGATGTCGACTCAAGGTTAAGGACACTGTTGCATCAGTTTTAATGTGTCAATATTATTAAGAGAAGAAGTACCTTTCTACCAAACTCCTCTTTCTTGTACTGAATGCAGATCATTTTTATTTCGTGTGAGCAGATCGGAGACACGGGCCATTCTTTGGCGATTCCTAGGTTTTGCATAGTTAGGGTGATAGAGTTGGATGATACGGTTGAGGATACATCGTTCGGACGTTTTGTTCTTTTATTCTCTGCTAATAAATTTTGAGCGAGCAGTTCTATGCAGAGAAGGTACAGTGAAGAGCAAAATTCAACCAACGAAACCTTCATTTTGATTCTGGTCACCTTGAGAGACCTTGAGATATTATTTGTGAACTGTTGATCCTTTTAATTGAGCTTTCTTACACAGAGAAGGTATATAGACATAGAGTAAACATAAAGAGTAAACAAAGAAGTTGTAATTATTTTAATCGCAAAGAAGATCCTTCGGTAAGAGGTTAAATCTTATTAAGGATCTTAGGCGTCCCCCGACGAGGGGGGGTGGTGAGGGATGGGAGGGTGTAGGAGTCTCCCCCGCGCCAACTGGTGCCCCTGGGAGTGGGGGCAGAGTGGGGTTGGTGTGATATGCCCTGATCTGCCCCTGTCAATGGGGGCGGTGGATTTGGGAGCCCGGGATGCAAACTGATCCGGGCCCCGTGGGGAGGGGGGGATCATAGCTTCCCCCGTGATAGGACGGCACGCCCGGATTAGTTTCCCGGTGTGGGGGGTGTCTGTCCGTCCTTCCCTCAGGGGAGGGGGATTCGTGAGTCCCTCCGGTCGGGGTCTTTTAGCGTAGGCAATGGGGGAGGCTAACATCCTCCCCCGGGGTATGATGTTAGCTGGGAGGTGTCCTGTTGAGTACTCGCATGATCCAGGCATCTCCCCTGTAGCTTAGGTGGGCGTGAGGTTTTAGTGTGTAGCCTTTTAAGGATTTTCCCCAGGGGTAGTCCACATAACCGGAGCTTCCCCTAGGGAACCGGGGTATGCGAAAAGCATTTCCTCACGATAAAAAAAAACAATTGTGTTATCGTGCTGTAACAGTAAAGTCTCGCCAGTGATCTGCGAACGGTGAAAGATTGAACCGGTAACCGAATCTCAGGAATCCCGACTTGTCAGCTTTTATTTACCGAAACAAATTGCATTTTGTTTTCACCGACATTTCGCGACTGCCAAGACGGAGGTCAACGTGTTAATAGTAAAAACACGGCGCACACACCTCGCGACACAGTCCGTTGCATAAAACTCGGGACCTTGAGGCTCGCTAATGCTGCTCCTCTCTTCAAGGTTCCACTTAATTAAGGTACACAACGCGCGTATATTTCGAGTGGATCTAATTCGCAGCGAGGCACGGAGAGAGTGAGAATTTTCGAAATCGCTCGGGCCGCGTGAAATGTGAATTCCATCCGATTCTCAAGACGGCCTTGTCCCCGTGTCACAATTTTGGGACACGTATAAACGCTCCTATCGTTGTAACAATTAATCGCTAGCACCGCGAAATCATCGAGCTCGATCGAAAGCGTCAATTATTGTAACATTCCCGTGGCAGTGTCTAATTTTAAAATTGCTTCTCGGTTTCCGGTTTCCCTTCGAGATGCGAGGCTCGCGTAGCGCGAGAGAAAAATAGCCGACTTTCGTCATAAGTAAAAAATAAAAGAGAAAAGCGCGAAGAGAGGAAACGAGGTTGACGATGACGCGGTGGCTAGGTCGAAACGCGTGTAGGATCTTTGTACGAGATCACTAGTCAATGTCTCTGCGGTCTGTCGGCCAGGTAGACCCTGCAAACCCGAGAAAACTGGGCTGCCAAGAGGTATTTTTAAAACTGCGACTCTTAGGCCAGTATCTTCAGATCGTAGGAGATAAAGATTTGGTGATTCAGTGGCGGCCGCGTAAACCTCTCAGGCCCCGAATAAACGAATGCCTGTCGTTTCCAATATGCGAGAACGTGCAATTACAAATCGTTCCAACAAGAATTCAACCTCACACTCGAACACAATGTAGACGACCACACGTTCCCCATCTTCCTCGCTTCAGAACCGAAACAATTCCCTCGGCTCAGATTCTCCGAACACGTTCGCGAAGATTGTCATCGAAGAGCCAGAAACAACAATCAAACATATTTTTTAAGAAATCTCATTCTCTTGATTTTTCCCGAAGTTAGAAAAACTCAAATTTTTAATGCAATCAGTCGTCTCAATTTTTCTGACAAACTTTAAGACAGTGGAACGAATAAAATCTTCATGCAGCCTTCGTAAGTATGAAATTAATAAAAATCCTACTGAATTCTATCAGATTTTGTATTCCAGTATTTTTTGACAATTTTTAGGAGCTGTGAAGATCCGCAATCTATTGATCACTAGACCCCCAACTCTTTCAAAGCAAACAGTCTGTACCCTCCATTAGCAATCGTACAATAAACCAACGAGAATGAACTTGAACCTGTCCAAACCCCCCTAAGCGAGCTAGAGAAGTATCGTTTCGAGTCTGCAGAATCTCCGCGCAAGGAACACGACCTTCGCCTCTCCTCCGTAAAAAAAATTGAACAATTTAATACAAAAAATTAATTAAAATTAATCCTTCGTTTTCGTAAAAAACGGAACGATGGCGTTGATTTGTAGGCAATATTCTGAATTGATTCAGATTTGTCCAAAATCTATGGATCCTTCTTTTCCAGAGAAACGAGTACAAAGATCCCAGGATGATTATTTTACAATTCACTGAGCGAGCTTCGATATTTGTTTTTTCATTTTTGGCAGATGAGATTCCTTTTTCTTGTTCCAAAGTTCGAGGTTGCGGAAATTGGAATGGATGCCGGGCGTTAATTAGTTAATTAGTTAATTCATCTTTTCCAGAGGATCGAGTATAAAGATCCCAGGATGATTATTTTACAATTCACTGAGCGAGCTCCGATATTTGTTTTTTCATTTTTGGCAGATGAGATTCCTTTGTCTTGTTCCAAAGTTCGAGGTTGGGGAAATCGGGATGGACGCTGGGCGTTAGGTGCTTCTCGCGTTGTTGCCGGCGACGTAACGTAATATCCGCGAGATTCCAGCGGCCTCTTATTGCAGGCGAACGGGCCTGAGAATCGCGAACGAGCAAAGAGAAGAGATTCGCACGCGAAATGCGTGAGCTCCGACAGAGAGGAACATCGGGACGTCGGGCGCCTTTATATTTAGAAGCCCGGGTCGCCGCCGTATAAGGTGGTGCTCCCTCGTGCAAAAGTTCTGGCGAATGCTTGCTCTCTCCCCTTCGTTCTTACACTTTCTTCTTATCTATGCGTCCTCTTACCCTACCTATCCCCTCTTATATCGATCGCATTCCGACGTTGAATCGATTTTCACAGGACTGGGTAAACAAAACTGTGTTTAAGACATTTTGTACTATTTAACGCTGGATTCATCACGAGAGCTTCGCAGATTCATTTAGCTGAAAGTGACTGCTTCACATTATTTTGGGGAAGGGAGAATTTATTTATTTAGATTTTTAGCGATTTTTTATATAGAATTAGATGTTTGCAAAAGTTCTTAAAATATCGGTTTTTTAAAAATAATTATGTAGTCATTACCATTTTCTAGAATTGTTTTCCGAAGTTTCACAAGTTGGTGGATTCTTCTTTTGGAAACTATTTTTGTTATAGTCTAATGCATGATCAGAGAAATGAATTTGTTTAATAGGTAAGAATATACCGAAGATGCGCTTGATCAAATTTTTAACGATTTTGGTTATAGTTAAATTACAACTCTTCATACAAAATACTGTTGTGTATCGATTGTGAGAATCAAGACTGAAATAAAAATGTATTTCTTCTTCCAATAAAATGAATGTAACAATATTCTGAAATTCTTTTGATATCTTCACTATTTTTTATTCCATGTTATTTTTGCCGTAAATACATCAAATCCGTAGTCTAGTTACAGTGCACGGTCAAAGAAATGAATATAGTGAATAATTCTTTGTGAACGCATCTTTGCAATCTCGATGGCTGTAAATTGAAAAATTTGGATCTTGCCAGTGTGCTAACAGCTATTATGTAAATGTTGGAATGCATCCATTTGCACTTTCCACTCGCATTTTTTTATTGGCAGAGAGAAAGTTAAGCGAAGCCATTAATTGAACAAGTCATCGAACATTTTCGAGTCGGCAACGAAAGCGGGAAAAGTATATGGGTAAAGTTTACTGGCCAAATTGGCTGCTTCTCGATCTATAATAAGCTTCTAATCGTATGAGGTCACAATGTGACTTGGACAGACTTGTTTCCTGTCATTATGATTTAGAATTTGGATAGGTTCCTCGGCCGATGCAGACACCTGCTCCTTTTATGGGATACAGAGGATGATAGTCTATACTAGAGTAAGGGACCCAATTACTCTGCTTATATTAATTATATTTAGTTTTAAAGCATAATGGGTATTAAAAAAGAGATATTAAATTTTTCCCATTCAAATCAGTTAATATATATGTTACATATCTTTTTTTATATTTATTATGCGTTAAAAATAAGTATAATTGGTATTATAATTGGTACCCCCGCAGTAATTGGAGGAATAGATTACAAACAAATTAACAGGAAGCTTAAAAAAATCGATTTCATGGAATTTTGAAATGACCGTTTGAAGTGATCTAATCTTATCTGCTAATGTTTTCAACCATTCTAATTAACGTAGAATCCTAAATAGAACGATGAGTAATAAGTATTCTGCAACTCTCTTTTCTTTTTCAATCATTTATTACTTAACATTACATTTTCTACACGCTGTGTAATCTACGTCAAGCGTTTTACGGAGTTATCTTGTCCATGTAGTTCAACTCGAAGAAGAATAAATGAAACGAGCATTATCGACTTTGTTAACTTTTAATAAAGTTCCGTGGGAATGGAGGAATGTTCAGCGAATACTACAGCGTCTCGAGAATATGTTTGATAAAACTTAACCAACATAAGTTTAACAAATACAGTGTTGACAGTTCTATGTTGACACTCTGAGTTCTTACTCGTCAGAGGAGTCGTAAGGAATATATACAACGCGATAATTACTATAAGACTTCGGCCATTTACACGGATACAGGAATCATCTATTCAGATAAAGATATTTTCTAAGATAGTTACGATGTTCTCAGCATTATAGAACAACTATCGAGTTAACAACCAGAAGCTGAGCAAGAAATTTTTTAACCTTCGGTCAGTTGACCTACCCATCAGCATTCAATTGTTGTTAATCCCTTTTGCATCACGAGGAGGGATAGTTTTTTTTAGCACTGTCTGATGTTTCTCTAGCAAAATATAATTCAAACTTTTCTCGGTATCAGTAAATGTTATGTAAATTTAAATCATGTCAATTCATACTTTTTAGTTTCTTTGCAGTTGAATTGCAGTTTCTTAGTTGAATTGCAGATTTAATGCATTCACGACAAACTTAGACTGTCAGAACAGTTGCAATTTATTGACATCATTAAATGTACATTCAATGTTTGGATGCTTGCAATGTTTGCCTGTAGAAACAAATAACAAGTTCTGCAATTCAACTCGTGATGCAAAATAGGTACCGAAGCAATTTACGGAAACTAAAATGTGGTACACGCTATGAAGGAATTTATCGAGTTACTATATACTAAATTCCGGACAATCCTGTACGCATAAAACCCTTGGTCCATCAATCACATGCACACGAACTCCACAAAACGATCAAGAGAATTCCACGATCGTGAAAGGTAACGAGACCTCGATGGCTAGCAGCGACGTACAATCCGCGCGAATAAATAAATTCCTACCCGTAGGTCCTTACATACGATAATATTGCACGTGAAAAAAAAACCATAAGGTATTGCACTCTCCGAGATAAACGTCACCCACTTTGATACGCAGTATAAAAAGAATGTTGGATAAATAACACGTTGAAAACCGTTGCTCGCTTTGATATAATATAAACAGTAGATAAACGACGCGTGGAAAACTTCTTTCGTGGTCTGTTTTTCGAAAAAACACTAACTATAATACGCTCGTTATCATAATATCCACTATAATATTATGTTGGAAATTTTAGGTAATGAGACAACTATTATAGCTGCCCACCTCTCATTCTTGTTAGCTCAAATTTGCAAAACCGTAACAGGATAATAATAATAATAATGATAATAGCTGTGGACCTCACTCCGATTACCTTAGAATCGCAAAATAAAAGTATAGTGGACAATTATTATAATTATGAGCGTGATTCGAGTGTTTGTTTTTGAAAAGAAGACTATAACATTCGCAAATTCAATTGGCCGTTCGAAATCACTGAAAGACCGCATTTTCGATATACAAAGTAACTCTCACTCGAGAATTATTCCTAACTATTTAAATCGTTAAACTAACGTACCAAATGCTCTAGGGGCAAATTGCACATATTACGTATATATTAACAACAAAAGAGAACTTGTCAGGCATGCGATACGTATCAGAGATTCTCACCATCTCTGCGAATGTGATCTCGAGATGCCAATCGAATTTGTGATCATTGTACAGTAGGTGTCAGATAATTGTCCCTCCTATTGGAACCGATTAATTACTATGAACCTTTCTGGCATTTTGTATACTCTCTTTCCAATAGATTTTTTTATATGTGTGAAAACCTGATTGACATAATATTAATCCACGACGAAAGTTAACAATAATCAATGATAAAGTCTCTTTGTTTGCAATTATTACCAAGATATTCGTGGCATTTTTCGAATTAAAATGACACCAAACACAATACACTTCGGAGCATATTTGTTTGTTTAATTCACGACTTAACAGAACCTCGACTATCCGAACAAATTGTATTATCCTTCTGAAATTCATAGTTATTTGAAACTCTAAAAATTTATTTTTCTAACACTCGATTTTTTAACGATTCGGCGAACAAGTAGCTCATACAAAGAATAATAATGCATAATAATGCAAAAGGTTTAGAACAGAAGGGAAACTTCTGGACAACTATCCGAGCTCTACCGTACTCCAGGGCAATTCACAGTCCACGTCGAATTTTCTCAGCGACCCAGATGTGTGTTTCTATCGCTACGTTCTTCTCAACTTGAGCATGTGCAAGTTCGGATGCCATGGCACTTTCCTAAAAGTCGACGTGTTCGTCTCATCAGGAGATAGGGCGTCCTCGTTGCAGTTGTCCTCGGTGGGAGTCACCTCAATCAACGCGGTGTCCCGCCAAGGTCCGCTGATGCCCGTGTCGAAGCTGAACAGTCTGCGATGTCGTTTCGCGTTTTCACTCACTGAGCTCCAGTTTCGCATGCCCGGGTCGCTGACGACGCGACGGTGCTTCCTATGATGATGCCGACGATGATGATGATGGTGGTGGTGGTGATGGTGATGACGCAATTTCCTCCTGTCGTGGTCCAAGCTCGTCACGCGAATCAATGGAATCGGATCGAAGTAGAGTCGATTGTCCACGACCGGAACGAAATGCACTGTGTCCATTGTCAACGAGCTTGGGCAGAATGTCTTTGGGGTCTGACGCGTGGTCGGGGACCATTCGGTGTCCGGACGCAGGTTGATCGTCACCTTTCTGCGGTGGTAGGAGCGATGCGACCTCGACTGCAGCCTGGAAGGTCGTTTCAATGTCTTATTGCAAATTCGTAACCCTTCTTGCACGAATTTATTCATTATTGGCAAGCAACTAAGATACATTCTACCTAGAATAAAGAAAACAGGACATCTTCACCGAAATGAAGAGTCTACGAACCTAGAGGAACAAGAGTGCGACCTTCTGTGTCGTCAGTTGAGCGGATGCTCTCCCCTGGGCATCCTATAACACTTGTTCCACGCTTCCAGCAGCAACACGCAACTATGAAACCGGTAGAATATCAGCAGCGGGAGACCAATCCTCGAAAGAATCCCCCAAGCTAGGACGCCAAAGAATCTCAATTGCAGTTCCTGCGAGATCCAGGTCTGCGTGATGACAGTATCGAAGGCCCACAAAACGGAGTTGCTGAAGAGCAGGAACGTGATCACTTGTCGAGCAGGTTTCCCAATGATCTGGAAACGTGTGATGCAGGACCTCTTCGACGCTTCAGCGATCAAAGTGCTCTGAGCGAAGCACTGAACGAGTTGCAAAACGGAAGCGGTTAGCAACATGATGTGTCTCCTTTTCGTTTCTTCAGTCTCGTCATCCAGTATGGCCAAGGAGCAAGCAGTGACCACAATGGTGAACACCGAGTACAGTTGAACGCCGAACAACGCTACGTTCGATAGCAAACTGTCCAAGGCAGCTGGTGCTCTCGTCACAACCGACATCTGCCTGACCTGAATCAGGCCGCTGGTGGTCATCAAGGTACTCAGGGTTAGGATGCTGATCAGAGTGCCGCAGGTTAGCCAGGACAGAATGTTCAACGGAAAGTTCTTGTCCTCTCGGACCACCAGGAAGATCAGGATCACCACGATGCCGGCTACCATGCACAGGATGCCGAGGAACAAGCCTTTGCTGGATCCGTCGCAGCCCACTTTTGTGTGGCTTGTTAGGTCCTTGCTGCTGTGGAACTTCTGCTTGTGCGGCAGAAGGTTGCGACCCACGTTCTGACCCATCACGAACGTGACTGCTGCGGCGATTATGCTGAAACACGACGCAGTTGTCGATTGAATCTTGTTCTAACTAGTTGGTGGCGTTTCCGTATGCTGTTGGATGGAGTCATAAGTAGACTGTGGATCTTGTGCCGTTAAAAATGAGCAAATGATGATGTTGCTAAATTGTTTTCAATTTATTGAAGTTGTTCAAAACTTCACAGTCCAGTTATGAGACCCCAAGCTATAAGTTCTTTGTTCTATATTCTGATCCTGAAGATAGTAGCTGATTGGAAGTGGACATACTTGGAAGCAGTGATTAATATTTTAAGTTACTTTGTATTGGTTCAATCAAATGATTTAAAAGTGAAGCTGTTTCCTCGTGGCATCAGCCCATTCAATTTGGAGAGCGTTTAACAATTGTCTCCAAAAATGTGAATACCTAAACTGTACGATGAACGGATAGAAGAACGGCATGCTCGATGTCCACAGTTGGCCCAATGCATTCGTGTTCAGGCACTCTTGCAGAGCTATCACCTGGGAGATTTGCTCGTTCGAGATCGGCTGGTAGGGATGAAAGGTCTCTTGCTCTGACGAGGTGTAATCTAGAAGAAGATGAGCCTTTCGAATTCTCCTGGAGAACAGAGACAGCAGAGCTAAACTCAATCGACTGCTCAAGACCACTTTCACGCGGAAGGAGCCTGAGTGAACGACCTCGAAGCAGAAAATTTTATCTTCGAGATCGCAGCAACCGCTATTACTATTTGTTCAGTGGACTTGAGACATTTAACAGTTACTGTGGGAATCCATTTATGGGAATTATCAATAGACTATGGATTTTATGCATTTATAGCAGAAATGGTCGAATGGAAACAAAAACTGTAAAATGACATTTGAAGAATGTCAGAATACTGTTACATTATTTGCGATTTATTATAATTATTGAAAGAAGAAATACATTTTCTATTTTTCTCATGATCGACTTGGGAAGTTTTTATTTTACATAAAAATCTAGTCTAGTTATCATTGTCGATACAGGCCCGAATAAAACAAATAAACATCAACTTTTACTATTATTTTTGTGATTCCGACCAATTTCAATTGTTTCAAATATTTTTTTTGCACCTCTTCTGATAAACAGTCAAGTCATTTGATCTAATTTTTGAAAAGTTTGGCTCTTTCAAATGGTGTTGATACACTTTTGCTGTTCGCTATATATAGAGAGTAGTTAGATAAATGGAGTCCCACTGCACAAATTTTTTGGAGTAATTGATAGCAGACCTATCAGATCTCTAGGGTGTCTGATCAGAGACTCCGGGAAACCGCGAAGGTTCAACGGGGACGCAGAATTCGGCAATCCTTTTTGCGCCAGATGAACAGAGTATGTCCATTCTTGTGCCGAATCCCAAATGACCAATCGTATCCAAACAGCTATGTTCGTCGCCGCTAAATGAATGAAACCGAACCTCGCTGCTAGACCGAACCTTTCTACCAAAACCTGCAAACAAACATTTTTTCGAGTTACGCTTTAATTTTTCAATCGTCTTTTACCGCAGTGCGTGCACAAATGAATCAATGTACTAAATAAATTCCCACAAAAGGACTTGTATGTCCTTCGTAAATATAAAACTCGAAATCTGGAAGAAACAATTTTAATTCTCCCGGCATTTCTAGACTAGACTTAGAATAGTTCTCGATTTTACAGTTTCTTTCATCTAGAATTAATCTTAACCCTCCGGAGTATCAAAACAGTCACACATGTGCACTCATCATCATGTATATGCACTCAATTGACAATTAAACTAAATGAATAGCTGCTACATTAACAGAAACAAAGACTAATTGTGTGTACAGGAAATACTCTTAGAACTATATTTAAAAAAAAATTAATAATTGATGCCGCAAACGGTCCTGATAATCGTCAATTACATAGTTATAAAAAGTGATTAGTTGTTCGAAGGCTGAATACTTTTCAAAGCATTTTCCAGTTATATTTCGTTCAACCTTAAAGAAAGAGTTTCATACATATATAACATTGTCACTGACCTGGGAGTTGACGAAGAGGAAGTGCATCTGCAGAAAAGTGAACAGTCCATGTAGAACCGGATGCACGAAGACAACGTCGCTGAGACATTCCACGCCCTGCATCATTGAGTGCATCGCCATCTCGAGTCCATTGAATACGAGGGTCGCCAGGCCGAATACTATCCGGGAAACGGTTGTTTTTCTGTTAGTTATTGGTCGCTCTTCTAGATCGATGGATCTGGATCGAATTGAAGGCAAACTCACGCAATGCCCCGACCCGAATGTAGAAGCTTGTCGGCGCCGTTCTGGATCGTGAGATATGCGCTCGTTTCAGGGAGCCGAACCTGGTCATGGACGTGCCACCGAGTTCCGCGTCGTCGATGCCTCCGGCACCGCTACCGAGGCTGCCACAACTGTCCACCAACACCCATATATAGATGCTGATGATCACTGCTATACTCCCCACGTACAGATACATCATGAACACGCCCTGCAACATGGGACACCGTGGAGAACCGATCGAGAATCGATGAGACTGCAGGATACACCGTGACGGTGCACCGATCTTCGTCGTTCCAGTCGCTTGACGCAATAAGAAATCGATCTAGTAAATTATAGAATGACTGTCCATGTTGTAGTTTGCAGTATTGTGCGGTTGCATTGACGGACAATTTTTGTGTTCCATTTTGTACCGAATTAATGGGATCGCGGGGTTCATCGCGACGATGGGTCGATTTTTGTCATGCATGGTGACAACATGGCCAACCTATTCCATTTTGTTGTATCCTACTGTTAGAAATACTATATCGCAAAATTTGTATAAACCTATTTTGTACTGAATAATTGATAGGTTCACAAAGTGCACAGCGACAATAGTTAAAATTTTAAGATTTTGTTGAACAGAAGAGTCTTCAATAATGAAACCCACGGCGGTTGCATCCACGGGAAAAATGTTCGAATCCGAAGAGAGTTCATTATAACTCCATCACAACCTGCCAACTCCATCACTCCTACCTTCACAACTTCATCATAACGCCGTTACACCTCGAAGTAGAGCCAGTGCTATTAGAACTGCGGCGATCTGCGGAAACGTTATAGTATGTGAGCTCGCTACTGATGATCACCGGTCATTTCGGATCGGTCTGAATCGCTATGCGGACTGGTTTACGGTAACCGTAACAGTCCCGCGAATTGAATTCGCGATTCCTTCCACCGGTCAGGATCATCAAGTATACCTTTCGCGCAGGGGCCGAGCTCGAGAGCTGATCTCGAACACCGCATTTCTTTGACGGTCCGACTGCCGGAGAATTATGGAGCGTCTAAACCGTACATTATCCGCTAATAGAGCCGTCTATCCCGGATCCGACCCAGACCTACCTCAGATCTGCTGCCGTACCGTGACCCACCGCGATAAATAAATTCGCCTAGAGTCATTCATAAACCGACTTCACGCGCTTTGCGTCCAAGATGTACTGTAGCGATCCTCTTCTTGGGGATTCTCGGTCTCGGGTGTTAATTTTTCGACAACAGAATGGTAGAAACAATTGTACAGAGCCGGAAAATTAATTTGAAATTAATATCAAAGATCAACAATCTCTCTTTCATTGCGTCATATTCTACTCGTCGCAAGGATAAAAAGTGCAGAAGAAACCGTAGGTCGAAACACAACCGTTCTCTTAAAACATTCCGATGAAGTTTAAACCGTAATTCCTTCGATCCAACGGAAAAATCAAAAACAGGAAGAACATCGGCTACAATATGGCTGGGCATTAAACACCGCGTTGCACGCTAAATTCGAATCGTGCATTAAACGCACTAGCCGTGGAATGATTAAAGGAACACGTTCCTTGATTATCGAATGAAATATCGTCGAACGTGCGTTGTGATTTTACGACGGGTCTTCGTCCGCTATAATATTCTACGTTTTATGGCTCTTCTAATGCTTCCGTACTATCCGACGATTCTCACGATTAGATTTTTAGTATGCGCGGTTTATACAACTTCGCGGACGACGCCGGCTTTTAGCACGTTTTCGAAAAAGTTTCGACTATAAACTGATGGAGGAAAAATTTTCGATGCCAGAGCTTGCCAGTTTCCGCGTAATAAAATTCGAAATGTTACATCGGCTGGGACACGCGGGGATTTCGATGCGCGGCATAATGTGCGCTACCATGAGCGCTGCCATTAAACGACGGATATCGAATTTATTTTTGCTCTTCTTGGTTTCAACGTTCAGGAGTTTATGCGAGGCTTACCTCAGCTGTACGTATATTAGAATTATTATTAGACTGTGGATTTTGAGAAAAATATTGGACTTACACCAATTTTGCATTGCACCGCACGTATCATTTGTAACTTAAAAATGTAAAATGACTTACTTGCAAGCTGAGGAGAGGCACAGGCGTGTCCATGACCTCGGCCAAGCAAAGAGCAATCATCAGCACCACGACCAACTGGCCGTAGACATTCGACAAGACGACCCATAATTGGGAACTGTAACAGTCATACAAAAAATCATGTCTTTAGTAAAACATCCTTTTACGAATATGTTAAGAAATACCAATTGTTTTTAAAACACTTACAGTACTGAGAAAAGTTAACATTTTTTGATGCATTAGATTGACAAGAACAATATAAGAGAGACAACCATTACTACGAATTTTTATATAAAATAAAAATTGTTTGCATTCACTGGAAGATACAGTAGCTATATAGACATTCATTTCCTTGAATAATCATTTTAACAAGTTGCAAGTAATACAGTGTTTTCAAATTCTTTAAATGCTTTTACTGTTTTGTATTCTGTCATAAATGCATAAAATCTGTTCTTTAATCATTACTATTGTTCAAGGAGAGATTTCTCGTCACACTCGTACAGTATTTCAACGAATATTCGATTGAGCCATCAATTACTTTCGACATAGCACATGCAGCATTCCTAATGGAACATTTCCATTGAATGACAATTATCATATGTACATTAGATGAAGTGCAGGAAACAATCCTCGAGACTACAGGCATTTATGTGCAACTCATTTATGTGCATCACCATTTATTCCAAAGGCTTTCTTTTAGAGTAATATCGTCATGAAACTAAACACCGTTTTGGGGTCACTGTACACTTAATATGCTCACTGTTAAAATGTTTTATCAAATGCAACGCATCTCCTTCTTGAAATATTAAATCAATTAAGAAAAAAAAGAAGTCATGGAGTCTCTGAATATTATGCTGTGTACTACAGCTTTAAATATCAAAGCGTATTAAATCAATTTGATTATCTTTTTGCTTGGTTAAATTTACACGAGTCCCCAGTTTTCTTCCACAATTCACTTGTCAGTGTCCTTGAAGCAACCTCATTGTCAGTGAACAAGGATAGAGAATGTACACAGTAGTGCTCACTTTTTAACCTGGATAGTTGACAGATTTTGCAAATTTAAGTTTGCACTACACTTTAAAAAATCTTCCCTCGCAAAGGGTTGGAAATAATTGAAAGATAAAGGACTTACAATGGCTCCGAGTGGTCCAACAAATCGCTCTGCGACCGACCCTTGGAGAGGAGCCTGGTGACGAATGACCTTGACGGCTCCGAGGACCTGGTGGTCTCAGCAGCCGCAGTTTCGGACTCCGTGTTCCTCTCAGCCCGGCTAGGGGCTCCGCCAGGTGCACCCTCCACGGTGCCACCTGTCGTGCTTCCAGTTTCGTTCAGGCTGTCCTTGTCGTGTTGCTCATTGCTGGCTGTAACATAATTTTCGGTGGGTCAGCCACAGCTCGAACTGGTTTGCTCGAATAATTTATTCCCGTTCTTCGAGGAAGTTCTGGGTCACTGGGAACGGGACAGGGTCACTGAGGAACTTTCGCTTCGAAGAATCCGCCTTCTTTTGATAGTTCCGGGCTCGCAAATGAGCCGCTCCGAATGCCCACAAAACGATGATCTTTATGCAACATAAACATTCTCTGACTCGAAAAAGATATTTCTTGTTTCAATGATCTTCTTCAATTCCTCGAATGTATTTACAGTTTTATATCTCACTCGTCCATTTTTCCCATAAATGCATGAAATCCGCAGTCCAGCGACAATTTATACGCAGGCAATGACGGATTTTTATAAAATTCCATAGACTTGTAGCATATGATTGTTTAATTGTTTCCGAGTTGCGAGGTTGAAGATCGAAAATTCAGTGCCAACTCTTTTTTGAAAAATTGTAACTCGGACAATATTATAGATATCAACGTGAACCAACCGGCATTTTGTCCGCAAAACCTTGAAGTTTAATTAAAAAAATTCTATTACTACGTGGCGTCTAAATTATGATAAATAATGCTTTTAATATTCAATTTTAAAAACGGACCCTTGAGGCAGAATGGATTGGGCACACAGGCGGATCTGATCTGCGAAATGTTCGAAAGTTGCAAGATTTCGCTGGGAATTTTTCAACCACCCACACTGCACTCGTGCACTCTAATCAAGTGAAAGTTTCATCGCCAGTTTCTATATTTGAAACAATAACTCGTAACAATAATGAAGAATAGATGTTGTTAAATATAAATTACAGAGGAATTCCGTGCCGATGAACTTTGGAAGTTACTAAGTTAAAATCGAGAGACCTCAACAATTGTGCACTACAAAATTTGGAACCCATCACTGTAAAAATAATTTTTATAGCATGCACTCTCGTAGAATTTTACAATAAAAATGGTTATTCCTTTTCTCCGACTTATATTTACAATTCCCCCCAATTTCTATTTTTGAGACTCCTCGAACACGATAATACCAAGCCAATCATGCTAAATGAATCACCTCCTTAATCATAGCAATCCACGAACATTGGAAAAGTGGTAATTACCGGTGATGCCAAGCATGAAAGCATAATGTACGAGCACACAAGCGAATAAGATAAGAAGAACCATTAGCAGAATTTATTTTAATAAAATGCTACCAGTACTCTTGATTACAATATTTCACTACAAAATATAATTCTCCACATAATTCTAAGAAAATGTAAAAGTCGTCTACTGTCTGATCGTATCATGCCGAATGCTTTCGAATAACAATGTGCTGAAAAAATCTTGTGCTTTTCTTTACAACAAAACGTGAGATCGTAATCGTTCGTTGGCGATGAGCGCATTAATGAAAATTTCGAAATATCATTAAAGATAGTGGAAACGTGCGACTTGAATTTAAACATGAAATTTAGCCGCTGATTAACACGATCACAGGACTATGAAATGTCAGTGAAGAGGTATAATTTTTTCGAAAGTCCTCTCCATCAGTTTGCTAATTAATCGTGTTCAATACCGAGGATTCCACGGGGTCTGCCATTTTTCTTCCCATAGAAAGAGATATGGGTTCAGGAACAGAGAATCCTCGGGTGCGTTAAATCGACGGTAATTAGTGGTATGCGCAACGCGCCGTGTAATTTATGCCAGTGAAAATCCCTCGATAAAGTTGCACACGACAGGTGAAGCGGATACGTGCCGAACAATTAGCAGGATCGATCAATTAAATCCGCCGCGATGCGAAACCGCCTGAAAAATTGAGTAAGAGTTCGCGAGAGACATCTGGGAATGATGGTTTGACGCGATCATCATCACCTTTCATCGATTCTGAAATGATCCAACTTCTTCCCAGCTATCTTTCGAATACAATCGTGGAAATGTCAATGGTTCAGTAGGTTGGAGATCTTTGTACGTTTGTGACGTCTGCAACTTTGCAAAGTGATGATGATAATGAGACAGTCCCTAATTATCAGAACAAAATTTTCTCCTATTTTTGTGTCTATAGAATCACTTATGAAATAGGAATTTGTCATTTTTTTTTTTAGTATTTCTTCAACAGAAGAAAATTTTCCCACATTTTTATTTCTATAAAATGGGTATTTGTTTATTCTAACCACTAGGCAGTAGATTTTTATGCATTTACCATCTCTACAATTTTGTAAAGTACAAAAAAGTTCATGTTTCTTCTATTTCTACCACAAGAAACATCGCAATCATTAAAATAAATTTTTGTCAAATGCCAGGCTCCTTAAAGTATCCCATAAAATGGAAAGTTATTTCCAATGATTGGACTGCAGATCTTGATGTATTTCCAACATCTGTGAGTTTATAAAATACAAGAAAATGCATTTCTCCTCTCTGCCTAAGAAACTTGGTAGCCAATAAAAGAATATAAAATAGAAATTTGTTACTTCTGGACATAAAACGTTGGGTCTTTACGCATTCACTATATTTCCAAGTCCGTAACGTACAAGAAAATACGTTTCTCTTCCAATCCCACCACAAGAAATTTTTACTTTCATAAAATGGCCTATAACATTGGAATTTGCAATGTCTGATCATTGGACTGCACCTATAGCACATCAGTCTTGACAATTTTTCAAATATATTAATCGTTCTTTAATCAAGTGTGATGTAGTGCGTTTAATCTTTAAAACATAGTAGAACATTAAAAAGAGCCGAAAAGAATTTTTGGAACAACGTAATAATTATTTCTAAACGAAGGATATCATATTCAGACAGTGAATATGTTAATAGTCCACGCTACTGTAGAATTCTAACTCTAAAAAAATTCACGTTACGCTAAACAATAAATTGTGGAATTATTGCATAACTTCGCCCAAGATGTACAAATTTATTTTATTTTTTTTTCTATGTGCACGTAAAAATCCGCTGTCTACGTAACGAACGAAGTTCCACGATTATGAATTATAGTGCAGCTCCACGATGTTCCGTTACATCGCGATATGATTCTCTTACGGTGACTCTTTGTGCCAGATAGGAAGTCTCTATCCCCCTCAGCAAAATCAATAGATTTATCGGTAGCTTTTGACGAGGATCGTATATATATATTCGCGAGCATGCGACGGGCTTGCATGATCAGTAGGGTCAAAGGTCAGAGGTGATTCGCTGATTATTATACCACGATTGGGGTTGAAGAGCATAGCATGTGTTTGATCGACGTGACACGACGATGAAGGGCCGAGAAATCATCGAAGACGCCGCACTGTAGTCTCAAATGGCAAAGTGATGGATGTCGCAATTTTTTAACTTCGAATACCTGAAAAGTAGTAGTACTCTGCATTATTTACCACATGGTTTTAATCGATTTGAATGTATTTTTGATACATAGACTTACTATAGTAGAAAGATTAACCCTTATCGGTCGTAAGTCACCGTAAGATCAATTTATAATTTCGAAGATGTATTTTAATACAATTGCAATATACATCTTCAAAAAATGTTAATTCCTATGAAATTATTAGAAGAATCGTCAAATAAAAATGATCGCACAGTAGCGTATGAGTAATCACGTATTGTTTCAATAATTTTTACAATGATGTTTCTGTGTATATAACACATTTAAATATTAAATGTTACGTATTGTTGGAACGAATGTACATATGCCAAAACGAGGCATATATATTTTATCCTCATAAAAATAAGTCGCGTTGTATGCAAACAATATTCTTTCGATAAAGCCGTTACACAGAGCATATGATGTTTTTATTTAATCGTATCCAGACCTCTAAATCAGGTCACAGCAGTTCTATTAGAATAAAATCACCGAATATTAATGTTCCTCCAGGGCAACAATTATGTCCCGTTACACAGCTACAAAATGAACCGTCTGGAAACACTACGCGCCGTTAAAGATGGCGTCCAGGGGGTCAAAGACGGCGATGACTGTTCAATGTGCACAGGCGGGTCATCGAAACGAAAAGAATCGTGCTCGCACGACTCTGGACAGCTGACGGGAGTTGAGTTACGGGAAAATGATACACTCGGTGGGCTCTGAGTTACGGGGAAACGATACAGTCCGCGAAGCTTCTAATCAGCTGTCTTGAAATACGGCGAGAAGCTCAGATCTCTCGATCAAAACGCGTGTTACCGTGAAAATTAATGCGCGTGAACACGTCTCCGGTTGCTTTACAACCGACATCGCTAAACCATTGTATCTATGCGTCCGCTGGATGTTCATTGTCGTATTGCTAATGGGCACTAAGAAAGCTCTCTCTCTCTCTCTCTCTCTCTCTCTCTCTCTCTCTCTCTCTCTCTCTCTCTTTGCGCCGTTCTTCGTAGCCGTAATCTAATTTGGAAGCGTTCGTAATGAAGTCGCATAATTAATTGGTGAAATTCCGTTGTCCTCGTAAATCATGTCGTTTGATTTATGGACGAGAAAGTCGATTTTGTTTCCATCTCTTTTATTTCGGGATCTTTTACCGAAGATAAGTTCAGGATCAAAATCTAGTCGAAATGATCGATGCAGAGCTCAAGTCACATGAATCGTAACTGCGAGAAATCATTTCTTACGTTATTTCTTGATTTAATACTACAGAGCGGTTCTGTGTGTGAAACAGAAAGCACGGCATAATGTTTCCGTACAGTGTTGCAGGTTTTAGGTAATCGAACTTTCTTCGTTATGAAAGTGATAAATAGAGTACGAATTTGATGCACGCATTCGTGCCAAAAATGAGAGCAACACAAAATTTTGGATACAATACAAGAATTTAAGAACGATATTACGTTACGAGAACCTCTTGGGGGTTACTCAGAAAGGTGACCTTGAACCCGAACAAATTTCTTTCTTTAAATACGCATAGTTACAAAAATTGTGCAAAATCTGAAGAAATGGTGTCGTCATTTTTACGGCTCCAATATATCATTATTACTTTCAGCTCTAATATTAATTAAAAGAACTATGTGGAATACTATAATGAAGACTATAATAAATTCTCATTAATGCCAATACTATTGTTATGGAGGTATTAGACGCCGTATTTTACCGATATAAAAATAAACCGAAAACAGGAGATTAAAAGAATTTATGAATACCGATATTTCCGGCATACTAAAATCAATGAAAGGAGACGAATGTAGGCCACAGACCATATCCAGAGCTATAATCAAGGCAATATCGAGTCCAAATCCACAGCAATAATCGTGCATAGATCTCGAACGATGATCTTCGACTGGTGAAATTTCAGATCCGGTCAAAAAATTAGGTCAAGGAACCATGAATCCGAAGATGCGCAATTCGCTGTTAAAAACTGCCCCCATTACCAATTATATAGTATGTCTCAAAAAAGGCAGAAACTTTTATATCATAAAAGGAACATAAGAGTAACATGGTGATGTTTTTTTCAATCGATCATAAAAATAATTAATTTTTCAAATTTAATTTATCTGCTGACCATTCGGAGCAAAAATTATGTAAATAAAAATTTGATACTTAACGGGATAATCTGAAATTAGATTCACTTGGAATACGAATTAAATTGGAGAGCGAGAGGTTAATAGGGATTCAAGGGTTAACAAGTTAAAAATCTTCGGAATGAAAGAATTTGTGATTGATATAGTGACGTGTATCGTTGATGAACACGATGATGGAGACAGAGGTTCGATCCGGGACAGTGAAGGTGGAGAATGATTTCCACGATGATTTCTGGCATCGTGGAGACCGAAGACACGATGGGAAGATTCCTAACGATGAAGATAAACGACGCAACAACCGCTCGAGGGTTTTATCGCGCGAGTTGTTGACGACATTAGATCCCTACGGTGAGTGATTGAAGAAAGTGGAACCGTGATTGAAGCCTGTTTTCGGACGTCATTGCGGTTTCAATGTTTACAAAGTTTCACTTTTTCAGTCCTCGGATGGGGAAAGAAATTTTTCACCAGACAAAATTAATTTATGCCTAGTTCTGACGTTTATTGATGAAAGACATTTTTATGAACACACTCATTCTAATAGATAGGGTGAACTATTGGACTGAGGATTCTTATGCTAATCTTTGAGGATTGATTGTCGAAAGCATTAGCAGAAATGTTCAGATAAAGAAGAATATTAATCATTGGATCTATAGTTACCCAGAGTATGTCAATTGTGGTTTTGTTCCCCACTTTATTATAAAAAGATTAATCAACTGAATCGATATCTGTCTCATTAAAAATATAGACAGACTATTGAATCTTCGGTTTGTTATAAAAGGATTAAATCAATTCAATTGATAGCCATTTCATTAAAAATATAAAAAAAACGAATCTAGATAAAATGGCTTGAATAATTGATAAACGAAGCTGTAAATTGCTCTGAGCATCAGCAACTGTATAGCTATCACAAAAGTCTGTTTATAAATATTAATATTAGTTAACGAACTATATATTACGAGGGTCATGCTTTTTGTACCGAAGATTTTTTCTATGCCACGAAGTCGCTGATTTATGGGATGGATTTTAATTGTAATTTTATATTGTGCGAATTGGTAATAGTATGCTATTTGAACATTTAGCGAGTTAGAAGAAAAGTGGAATAGCAAATAAAATGAAACTGAGAAATGCAATATTAATGGCTGGTCGTCGTGGAAACAAATATGTACGTATGATTTGCAATAGGTTTGATTTCACGAGCACCTTCACTGCCACTCCAAACGGTCGTAAAAACCCCTCCAAAAGTTTTCTAACAAACGAAGTGTTGTTAAATTTATCGCGCTTTCTTAAACATTCTTGACTTTCATGAGCCCTAACTTGATTTCCTTTTAACCATAAGACACGCCAGTGATCTTGAAAAGAATATTACAGTTCGGTGCTTTGTGTGTATTAAAACAACAATTTCAAGGTAAAAGTGATCGGAGTACCTGTTACTTCTATGTACCAGTCACGTCTTCTCACCATTACGTAGTAATCCTCGATAATTGGTAGTTTTCAAGCGATGTGATTCAGTCAAAAATTATTTACACACGACGAATAGAACAGTCATTCATGGAACAGTCTGCTAACGTGTTTGGTTATGTCTTTTTTGTTACACGAGTCGATTGAGGAAACAAAGTTCGCGATTAATTGACAGTCGATCATGGAAACAAATTTCGATATATAAATATATAACTACATTACTCAATTAAAACACCGTGTTACAAATTGACGGTATTATATAAAAACATAAAATAAAATTTTGTATCAAGTACATATTAATGTGTGCAAATTACACATGTGCGTTTAGTAGTGTATTATTCACGACGTGGTTGAAGAATATAATTTTTCATACCTGTGCCTTTAATAATTTGATTACCCACTGCATTTGCAATAGAAGGAGGATGCCATCGCCATTAATATTCGTCACCGTGAAGAATTCCACATTCTTCAATAAAATTATAAATGTCATAAATTCGGAAGACTGCACTACATATTAGAAAGTCCCAAAATTACCTATGAATAATTCTTTATAACAAAAGCAGATCGAAAACAATGTCAATGTTCGTTAGCTCAAAAGATCGCGCGCATTTCCCGCTGAAATCGCAACAGCCCTGAACGCGCAAGCCTGCAATAGAAGCGACAAAGTCACAGAAGGTTACCTCGACCCTTTTGTCAAAGGAAGACGATGGTGTTGACCGGCACACTCGAGTCACCGTGCATGGCGAATGAACTCAGACTCTCTTCGGGTGAAGGACAAAGCGACCGGTGTCTGCCACGGTTTCGCGGACTCGGAGATCGGGTGAAGAGAGAGCAAAAGAGCAAGCAACTGCTCCACGCACTATCGCGGAACGGAATGGCAAGGTAACCCAGAAGTGTGCGGCAAGGTAACGTCGAACAAGATCGACTGGTCCGGTACCACAAACGGTGGTGGTAGTCGTCGCTTCTAGCCGATCATCTGGTCTATAGACCAGCGACGACAACTACGTCAACGATGATGATGATGATGATGATGGTGATGGCGAGGATGATGATGATGATGATGATCATGTCGTTTCTCGTAGCCTCGTTTTTTTTTTCTTTCTCTCTATCGCCGCAACATTGCTCGCGATGATAGAAACCGCACGAGGGACACCGACAATCTTCCGCAGAATTGGAAAACGACCTAAATGGCCCTGAAAAACGGCCCCGGTGAAATTTCTGATCGACTGGCGCCGATGAAAGCGTCCATCATCCTCTTCGATCAGTGAACAGACAGTTTTCTCTGATTTATGTTTGATGGCCGTGCCTTCTTCTTTCTTTTTTTTTTTCGATGATGATAAAGTGGCGTTGTAGATTATCAAATTGGAAGAGGAACGTTCTTGAATATTGTATTAATTGTAATTGACAGCGGATTGTATGCATTTATGACGATTTAAAACCGTGGAAATATTAATAAATGAATCTATCACTGTCCTCGATGTATCGATAAGAAAGTTGTAAAAAAAAACTAATTCTTCGCTAATTTTGTCTTTCATAAAACGATTACGCACGAGTCATAAATTTTATCGGTACAGAACGGCGTGCCAAAACAAACTCTGTTGCTTCACGACACAACGAATGTATTTCTTCTCTTTCCCCGCCTCCATCTTGAAATCACTGATTTATGGCTGCACCTAATAGATAACTCGAAAGGATATATTTTTTTGCCGCGAAATGGTACCCGCACCTGACGGGACTAGAATTAGAAGGAATGATGGCGGCCAGAAACGCTATTTGTTACAAACAGTCACGATCGGCGAAGGATTTCGCGATCGCAAGTGCCTAATCGAATTTCGCTCCATCAATTTCCGAAGCTGGAAGGAGCGAAGCCACGGTCTTTGAAAAATCAGTATAGAAAGATATTGCTCGAAGCCCCGTGCTGCGGCGATAACTCATCTGACAGGTGGTTGCCGAGGACTTTTTTTTCCTCGATAGTTAGTGCACAGGCATAGGCACCGTGGCATAGTAAGTTAATGTGATTACGCTTGCCTCGCTGTAGGAGGCGAACGATTAATCGCATTATCACAGTTGCGCGCACGTGGCCGAATTAATCTGCGCCGGTGGGCAAACATGTAAGACAGCGTGGAAATTACTTTCATAAGCATGGTACTTTAACCAGTTAATTTTCACGATTTTGCAAACATTTTTTCGGAAAAAATTAAATAATAACTACAGCTCATATGCCGGTCAGTGTAAGTCCAGTTTTGTTGTATCAATATTTATATATTTCTCAACTCAAGTTTATTCTTGCGTCATCTGCTAAGAATATATTCTTCTAAATTCGTATGCTCTAATTGTAGGCTGATAATTTATGAATGCAGTACGATCAAAAAATTTACTAGCATATTTTTACATTCGCTGTCACAGAAAATATGTCTACAGTCCTTTTTAAATAATTTCTTTGATCTCGTCCTATGAACGTAATGTGTGCAGATTTATAAACAGTAAAGAAACGTATAACGCGTCCATTAACAAGTACACTTTTATTTTGCTTCTACAATGAAAAATCTTTCAGTCGATGAAGTAAATTTTTCTTAATTCTGATTATATTAAATAAAAATTCGCAGAATCACCTACTGATAAGCTATGCACATTCAAAATTTGCTGTAAGATTGTCCATTAAATCGACAACTATTAAACGAAACGTTAAACTCGCACGTGACACTTGCTTCGTAGATTTATTAAGGAATCCTCAGCTATAAGTCATTCATTTTTGAAAGAGGCTTGCAATCTTCGTGTCAGGTACCAGACAGAGTGTTAAATTGCCGACGACATATTCCAATAAATAACGTGATATTTATTGATACCTCATTTGTCCTTTCGCGCCTCGTGGGGAATAAATAATATAAACAACGTAATCGTGTAGAGCCTTCGAATTAAGATAGCAACATCACCGATCACCATAAAACGCCCACGACAATTCGCCATCTGCTAAGACATACTACCCAACCACAGTAAATCCGTGAGTCATCGAGCATAGGCATCCCTCATCGATCAACGATAAAACCAACAGATTGGCGTAAGATTGGCGATCGTCGGCACGGCAACGGTTTAACAAAACATTTTTCACTTCTTCGGCCGATACGATCGGCGGATTACGTGTGCTTCCCGGTAGTATGGCTGTGTGATAAGCACAATCCCGCGAACGCCGCGCCGCTGCGTACGTTAACTTTTTTTATTTCCCTTTCGAGGATCACCCATGCGAAACTAATCGGCTCGTTTTACGGCGCATAAAATTGAACGGCTTCGTTACCGGTCGCGAAAAAACGATGAACGGCCGTCTAATTTCATAACTCCTTCGGTTAGGATATCTAGCACCTGCAGCAGTTACTGAAGTCAATTATAAACCCCACCCCGCCCCCAAATCATGGCGTTTCAAAACGCGGAGAATTTAGGAAAAAACCTTATAGGGTAAGAGACCAAATTACTGTGGGGATACCAATTACTATATTAATTATACTTAGTTTGAAAATATAATGATTATTATGTTTAGGCACAGTAATTGGTACCCCCAAAGTAATTGAGGCCCTTACCCTAATCTGATATAGCAGACCCATAATCGCCAGATCAAGACTTGTTCCCCCACTTTAATTTCCCCTTCTACCACGCTATTCACCCACGCTTCCGCCACAGCCCGGTCACGTGACGCGTTTTGTCTCTGTCCTGTCTATATCACCATGTCACGTGACTAATCCTATACTGGCAGAGAGAGCGTAACTTTTTCCCCTTGATTCGTGCTCCCTCTTGAATCTGGCGATTATGAGAAGACCCCCGTATTACGATCAACTATATCTTTGTCGTTTGAAACCCTTCAGATCGAATGTATCTTTATTTGTTTCTGTTATACTTTTTAATAGCTAAATAGGGACTGTAAGTCACGCGTAACAAAGATAAATACTATTTAAATCACGTAGAAGTTAAGGAGCACCGACCAATGGCGCCATCTTCGTGACGATAATAATGAAAAGACGAACGAATCACGTGTGAAATCCTGCCCGAAATTCGATTTCGGCGGCCAACCGGTTTTCTCGGAATGCGAAAGTCGTCGACCGCGTTCTGCACAGTGATCGAATGAAACAAATCCTTCTTCGCTGTTGACCAGTGGTCATCAATTTTGAATGCAGCTAAACTTTAATCATTGAACTAGAAAAATTAGCATATCTAAATTTAATAATTAATTTGATTACTTCGATCACCTCTTCTCGAGGCGAAATTATTTATTATTTTATTTGAACAACGTAATGGAAATTGAAAATTACATGAAAATGATTGATCTGACAATAATAGAGAATTAAAAATGATTAACTGTTTCAAATGATTGTTATCTTATTTCAAATGAAATGTGCCCAACCCTGTGGTAGTGAACGTGTTACGAAAGGAACATAATATAAGGTATATTTCGTATATCACAATGAAAAATGCATAATTCACAGGGTGAGTGGATGAGGCTTGAAAACCGCTGCTTTCGATAATGACGAGGATCTGCTTTCACACAATCCATGCACACGACTTGGCACACGTGGTCGGAGCGCGATTTATCGTGTCGCATCGTGTTCCAGCGCGACGTCCAAGCGAAAAATTATCCTTTTCTATGAGAAGAAGGAGCAGTTTTCCGCGGGCTACCTTTCACCTGGTTTGCTCGTTGCTTTCACCCTCGCCCGTTTTTCCAGCGAGTCGCCGCGCATTCCATTCGATTTTAGGATAATCTGCATTAGTGTCAATATTTTTATAATGATTCGCAATTTTAAAAATTAATTTGTAAAGATAGAGAAATAGAGAAAAATAATTTCAATCAAATTGGAGAACCGAAAATTGGAGAATCTTGCGTTACAGTATTAGAAACATAGTGAAATCACTAGTATAAGAATATTTATAATTTCTGATTTCGTAATTATTCGGAACAGGAGAGTCCTTGAGGAATGACCTTAAAATAGGTTATCAAGGTCATCATTCTGAACAACTTTTTGCAGAAAACTGTTGGGATTACTACAGCGAACTCCATCTTTTCCCAATGACCCTTCAGGACAACTCCTGCATCCCCTCTCCAAAAACCTAAATCAGACCTGCTTAGGTATGGGTACGCACAATCAGTTTCTACGACGAGTTTTAATTACTTTATGACCACCGTCCGACGAAAACACGAAGGAAAACACACGGCCTACACGTGCAGGAAGTGACTTCCTCATACTAAATCATAATATCGCACCTCCTACTCGGAAAACATAACAATAGATACTATTTTTACCAATAAATTCCCGTGTGATTAATTCCATGATATTCGACGTAAGCTGTGGGTTATAGCAGTGGGCTAAGATATTAAACTGTTACCGCCCACTACTATGTAATTGTAGAGGGTGACAAGACGCCATTTCGTATGGGTTCGAAGTGGTGACATTGTATTGATAAGATTGTTGAAGAAATTTATTTCTTCTAGTATATATAATTAAAAAATGGCTAAAAATTTGTACACACATTCTTGTAATTTTTATAAAGTAATGTACAATAGTAATTTTTAGTGCTCCGCAAACTTATAGTTTTAAAAAGCAATGCAAACTAGGAAATTTTACTGCTCGGTAGTTCTAGTGTAAATTCTAATCAGATTTCATTCATAAGCGAATATGTCGCAATAAAAATTAATTTATAACATCTGGTCAAAGAATACCGTTATCTACTTTAATTGTTAATGACCTAATTACAACTACACTGTGGATTTTTGCATTAACCTAATAATGTTTCTGCTACCAATAATTTAAATAAAATAATATACTTAATTATACGTTATATTTTACGATGTTTCGTATGTTCGTATTTTATACGTATAAGTGCATCAGTGTCTGATTATCAGTAAATATTTCATTAAATTGTATGTTCTGCATTCATGAATAGTTCCACAAAACGGAACTAAATTATGTGACCTACAACCCATAACGAAATTATTCATCATAGTACTGCCACTCGTGAGTGTTATCGAATCACATCTATGTTAACACTCTGCCTCTACCGGAAGTTAGTTGGCTCCTCGATGATTCTCTTGTATTCAACAGAAGCTTAACGACCTGCTATTAAATGATACACTCGTAACAGACTGCGATTAATTACTGATCTAATTCTGACCAAAACTGTAGATTCTTATTTAATTCAGTCAATGTTTATTGAAATAATCGCTAGTAGGAAAAATTAGTTATATACTTATTAAGGGACCCTAATCAATTTTTTAATAACTACAGATTTTTTATTGAATAACCAGTAAGCCGGTTCACAATAGAATGGGTCGTGGAGGAATACAAAAATCGAAGAACAGCTTTGAAAATTGAAAGCTCACCTTACAAAATTTGTGTTTACAAAAAAAAAAGTAAACTTATGTTGCCACGGAGCGTGCAAGGATACGGACAATTTAATACAGTATTAGCAACAGTTTTTTTCGAATATCTCGAAAACTAAAAGCTACTCCCCTATATTGGAAAAGGAAAAAGTTTAAATTTCATCAAAATCGGAGATAAGTGGTACTTTCTAAATAATTACCAAAAAATGTTTCAAACAAAAGTTGCTCAGTGATTGCACGATAACATATTGCAATAAAAAAAATGAGCAAAAATAATTTCATGTAATTAAAAAATAAAGACCACCTCAATTTTTTAGCAACATTTACCTTCGTATCCCCTTTATTAGGGGTCCTAGGTCGAAAACGGATTAGTTTAGAAATTATTCATTTTCAGCCGACTCCAGCAAGAGTTCAAATGTTGTGCTACCGGTTCCAAAATTGATCGAGTCTCCGCAGAAATTCAGGTCACCGGCAACGATGACCGTGCGTGACAAACAGGAATGTCCTTTTCCGCGGAACGACATTGTTGACGGCCGAAACCCGAGAACGTCCCGCGTTCCGTTTCGCGGAAAAGAAAGTGGAGAAAAAGTCCTTCGAGCGCCGTTTAACGATATATAATCGCGGTTTGTTTGCTGCGTGCCGGTGTGTCCCATTACTTTCACGTTCCACTTCGGTCCCCACGGGTATTATTGCCGCGATCGTTTAATCGTCGTCGGTGTATCGATCCATCCAGCACATGACGATCGGGCATTAGAACCGCCTGACAGGTCGGTCGTTGATACAGATTGCTCATTCCTCAGCGATGCTCGCCCCGGCATCTGCGACTAATTCCGCGGTTGTAGTATAGTCAACCACTTTTCCTGGCACGCGCTACCTGTCCGTCGGCCTCTCGAGCACTTATCCTCATAATTACAAACCAACATGAGAAGATCTCGACGCGTGGAACGCGATCTAACGCGCAGAAAATCGCCGCGATCACGAGATCTATTGCGCTCTTGCGTTTCGAGTTCGAAACTTGCAACTAGTACGGTCTGGAGAAAAATTAAGTCACCCTTCGAGTCGACTCTTCTTTTTTTAGACCTTAGAAGGATTAGTCTTATCATGTAAAGAAATCGAAATTCCTATTATTTAACTTAGGTAGGAATTATTACTTAGGTAGTTATTTAGAAAGTACCGCTCATCTCCGATTTTACCATTATTTATTATTATTATTTAAGGAATTATTATTATTTTTATTATTTAACACCAACGATAATAACTATTATTTTTGGAATAGTTTACGTGGATAATGTCCAAGTCTGGTTCCTAATTACCTGTACACTTAGTAAGCTAAGAATGTATGTACATCCTTGGACTATCTTCCATCTCCGACAGAAAAGACAATGATCCTATAACTGCCCTAACAAAGAAAGTTGTAAGCTAATAAAGATCTGTGAGAAAGAAAGCTAAGAACTCTATTTCTGTTTTACGTCCCGACAATATGACGGGAAAAAGATTTTACTGTCTCGTTTGTCGAAACGTTTCATTTAATTTAGCGGTTCGAGGGTGAACCGGAAGTCGGGAGGATCGCGCGGGATAATTTGATCGACGGGAAGTCGTCGATGAGGTTTTTGCCCGTGGAAATTTACCGGCATTTCCTCGGTGGCTGGTAGCAAGGATTTACGACGATGATTGTGTACGTTTAGAGTCCGGGAGGAGGGGACAACAACAGGCAACAAAAACAGCGAAAGTCGTGGCAGCTGACTATTCATTACCGCGCGGGCTGCGGTGTAAAAAGTAATAGAATTGTGAGATCCATGAGAAGCCGTTCGACGTACGCTCTCGGGGAACAGTCGTTTCACGATGAGAACTGAAACGTTAAATTGCTACCGAGGTTGCTGAAATTCTACTGCTGCATCATCTCTTAGGTGCACCAATACTTTGTATTTTTACTCATCATTTTTATTGAAATAACGTCTCTCAAGTGTGAAAACAAACGAAAACATTTTATTCTTTATTTTCGATATGTTTTTTCATATAGAATCACCCCCTTCTCGGCTGTATCACCGATTCCGGGACACTATGTAGATTCTGTTAGGTTTTTTAGAATGCGAAAGGGTGAAAGTAGCATCCATCGTGATAGATTGCTTTGTGCAAAATTAAAATTTTGTGCATAGATTGTAAGTAATAGGAACCCAGTAAAAAATTCCCCCTTTCTTTAGTATTAGGGGAACCCATAAGTAATCAATTATTTAAAAATCTAAAACAAACTTTGTAGTAAATTCAATTTCTATTTTTCAATTTATTATATAACCTCTATCATTATCAAGAACAGTTTGCCATCTTTCCTGTAAATTGTCAATCCCCCTCTTATAGAAATCAAGGATTCGTGAAGCAAAATATCACTCAAATTGCCTCTTTACATCTTCTACATAAGTGAATGTTTTATTTCTTAAATAATGCTTCAGAGATCTGAAAAGATGACAGTCAGAGGGAGCAATATCCGGTGAGTACGGGGGGTGCTGTAAAACTTCCCATTGCAATTCTTTAATTTTTTCTTGAGCGAGTTTCGCTATATGGGGCCAATCATTTTCAATTTGCAGTATTACACCTTTTCTGTGGACTAAAGATGCCCTCTTTTTCAATAGTTCTGAATACAGCTGTTGTAATTGCTGACAATACAACTCAGCAGTAACTATTTCTCCAGGCTTCAACAACTCAAAATGTATTATGCCACGACAGTCCCACCAAATGAATAGTAACACCTTTCTAAGTAATAAGCTAGGTTTAGGGGTTGATATTGATGTTTGATTTGCAGAAAGCCATTGCTTGGAACGCTTTATGTTATCATAAAGAATCCATTTTTCATCTCCGGTAACGATTCTGCTAAGAAATTGATCTCTACGAAATCTGGATAGCAATGAAGTGCAAATTGATCGACGAATATTCTTGTTGGTCTCAGATAATTGATGCGGTACTTATATTCCTTGCCTATATGTCTTTTCCTGTAGGTGTCTTTGTATAGTTGACCATGTGGACCCAAGGCTTCTCGATAATTGTTGTGTACTTAATTTTGGATCAGCTTCCACTACAGATTTTCGGGTGTCATTATCAAATTAAACTGGTCGTCCTCTTCGAGGCCTGTCAGAAAGATCATAATCACCAGCTGCAAACCTTCTGAACCAACGTTAACACTTGTTGACCTTCAACACATCTCCATAAACATCGCAAATTTTCTTTGTTGTTATCGTTGCATTAAATCCCGCATGAAAACGAAAAAGTATGCAATGACGAATATGATCCTCGGAAGGTACGGACGCCGCCATTTTATTACAGGGTTGTAAAAAAAATTATACTTTTTAGAATATTTTGAACACAGGCTGCTTTACCGAAAACTATAAAAGAATACGTGTTTCCTCTTCAACGATCGGTACAGAAGTAAAGGCAAAATAAATTCTTTGCAAATAATTGATTACATACGGGTACCCCTAATAACTTCAGTAAGTTGAAAATAATGTTTCCAAATTTTTGTTCAACTTCTCATTATTTCAAATCGTAATCATCAATGTTAGAAATGCATGAAATCCGTGGTCTATTAGAATGTAACTCTAGTTGTTTTCTGCAACCAAATAGAACATCATCGCCAGGGAGTATACGGATCCGAGGCAATCATGGTTAGAATAGGTGTCGGACATCTGGTACACCGTTACTACTAATGAATCGAATCAGACATCGGTACACTTCGGAGCAGACAATGCTGAATATTGGTCAGTCGACTAATAAAGACACCTCGCACGTACAGTGACTTGAACGAGCACACATGAGCCACGTCCTATCTACCGCTAGCTGATCCTTTTCCGACGATACCGTACGTCGAGGAACGTACATCGTGCATACAAATACCCCCACGGATCGTTAATACATGAAACCGTGTCGTTCGCGTGTCCGTACCTAGACTGCAGATCTCTGCATTCATGGTACGTAAATCTTATGTCAACCGTACGAAATAGAAGTGGAGGACGAATGTGTTCTTCTAATAGTTTTCTAATGCCCTCAACTATTCAAACTCTCCAACCTCTACAAATGTCTAGATTTAGTGAATACAATAGACACCTTGCTGAAAACTTTGTAATAACATGGATTGTTAACTACTACAAACTGTGAAATTATCTCTTCAACGACAACAATCCAACAACAGGTGGCAATGACCCGTTGAATCAGAGCTGTTCAGCATCTGCCCGTACGGGCAGCGATTCTCGTACCCTGAGCGTACACAGAACGGCGGGCACGAAGCCACGCCCCTCGCCAACAAAACTGTATATACCCCCACTCCTCTAAGTCACTTGCCCGTAGCTGTGCCCACGGGCACCAGCAGGCCCCCTTACCCGCTAATAGGCATGTTGAGGAGCTCTACGTTAAATCCTTAAACAAGTAGACTTCAAAAAAAGAATGCAAATAATGTCCATTGCGAAACCATTGAGCTCCCTCATCCCCACCCGTAATAATTGAAGAACCATTTCAGGAAAAGCTAGAGAAACATGTGCCCGCCAAATCAAAAACAATATCTCCCACACCAAACCTGTCTAACAGGAACAATCCAACAAATCTCTCCAAGAACAACAATCTCCCAAACTCTAAATAAGCCTCACCCTTCTCCTTCATCGACTTCGTGGACACAGTGGACACCTCATCGGGAACATCCACAGCCCTTTCCTTCTTCCCCTGCAAGATTCCATCCACAGCACTCCTCAGTTCCTGCTCGATCTTCCTGGATTCCTCATTTTGATTGTATTCAACAGTCGTCTGATCATCGATCTTCTTCCACTCGGTCGTCTCCTTGTTCTCCACAGTAAACTCTTCTAGTCCCGGAATCTCCCTAATATCGGGCACCAGAGTATCCTCATCGTCGTCCCTGATCCTCCACTTTGCTCTCTGATGAGGTTCCCCAAGATTATTCTCCCGGGCAGCAATCTCACTGACCGAATCAACTACTTCCTCAACAAGCTCTTCCTCTTGTAGCATGTACTCTCTTCTTTCGTTCGGGTTTTGGTAGACTCTGTAAGGGCCTACAAGACCGACGACTCCCCGGGGGATGGAGACATTCCTCTTCCAATCAGCTTGCAGCTGATCAAACTCGCCTAAGTGGTTCGAGTACATCTCGCCGAGGTCGAACAACCTGCGGGGTTCAGGTAGCTGGTTCGAAGCCACCTGCAGCCACCTCTTCAGCTCCTCTTGACGGGACTTGACCTCTTGGGTACTCTGCGGGGTCTGTTCCTCGATTTTCTTGAGTTTGCTCTTCTCGGTGCCAGGTTCCGGCAACTGGACCCTCTTCGGCTTCTTCACCACGCTGTACAGGGGGTCATCATCTTCCAAAGATTTCCTCTCCGCCACGGTAACTCTATCAGCTCCTTTGCTCTCGATTAACTTCCTAGGATCTTCCAGTTGTTTCTCGCTCTTCACAGCGCTGATCACCACTATGTTCCGTTTGCTACCCGATGCTACGTCAGCGAACGTCTCGTTATTGTCCAAAACGCTGTAGATCGGTTCTCGCGTCGCAGCCTCGATCCATCTAGGCCTGCTCTTCGGCTTCGCTGAGGATCTAAGCCTTTCGGGACCCACCGTAGCTGTCTTTCGTTGCGCGTTGCCAAACGGAATGCTCGACAGTTCGGCCACCATCGTGCTTCAGTGTGATCAGCCACGCCGGATGTCACGATCAGAGCGTGACCAACATGTTAGAGGATCACTGACCCACCCACCTGATCTCGCGGCCAGGAATACCTTCAGGCGTGAACTGGACGTGGTCAGGTTTTTGGAACACACGGAATTTTTAACGATCTTGTTGGGGTATCGGGTCTTCTGAGACCCGTTCGCCTGCACTTGGTGAAAATGGAACTTGGAGGCTGAGTTTCGCTGGGTGATACCACCTGACAGACCGTGGTTGATTTGCAGCGAATTAGGAGAATGTTTTTTGATTACCATAACATTAAGCGTGAAAATGGTAATTAGTAGGCTGCGGGTTTTATGCATTCATGGCAAGAATGGATGAATAGACTCGCTAAGATTACTGGAAATTTCTATTTTGCAGGAAGATCCGCCCAGTAAGTAGCATAAAGATCCAGAGTCTATTAATGGGATACTAAAAGTTCAGGTAAACCTAATCGAACCTTTCAAACTCTTCCGCCGTAGAGAAATTTCGATCTTCCCACTAAACTGTAAAACAGATTATCAAATGCTAATGCGCGTTCTTAAGTTCTCGACGTAAAGTCGAGTAGCTCTTGCTGAAAACGTTCAGCGAAATGTCGTGCGTACCAAAAGCCGTAACGGTCCGATCGATTTGCCCATAACTTGCAACGCACGTGTGACGGTAGCAAGTATGCGTAAGCATGTAGACGTACAGATATACCGTTAAGCGTTATCATGTCGATATCGTTAATGCGTTCGTAAACATCGGCATGTAACATATATGGTGAAACACTGCTGCATGAAATAAAAGAGCATACTGTATAGGCCAGCGGAAAGTGCTCATCCAAGAAACAAGAACCAAGAAAGGAAAAGAAACGAGCCCGACTTTGATAACAAGAACAAGGCGCAAGCACGCGGAAAGATGGCGGCGTTGTTAACAGGGGGATGAACGAGGAAGCTCTGAGTTATGTAAGCTAGAATAGTGAACATGATGTTTCTCTGCTTCCTTTAGTCATTTAATACTTCCGCCGTTTTCTTTCCACTCACTACATTCTTGATCACTATATTACTTCGTCCCAAAAGGAATTATAAAAAAGTATTCGTGATAATTAGACTATAGATGACGAAAATGAATAGGCATGAAACAGTGGAAGAATTAAAATTGCTAAAATTATTCAAATACAGGAAACAATTTTATTGTGCATAAAGGTGCACAGTCTAATTATAACTAGAATGCGGGTTTTAATGCGAAATAAAAATTATCTGCCTTCATTGTAACATGTAGGAACTACATAGACATTCATTCCTTCTCCTGGTCATTTTAATTAACGGAAAATAATATTCAGTAAACTCCTGTATAACGTAATTGAAAACCCCGTCTGAAAATACTGTATACATGTATCTTGTGTGGCAGTAAATATTCAATATATGTATAAAAAATTGTTCAAAAATACTGTGCACAATATTACCGCAAAAGATACGTATGTTTAGTCTTTTCTAAACAATTTTTTATCGTGTTATATGGGAGCCTAATGTAATAATATTGTTAGTTCTTGAAATGCTTTTCCATAAATACATAAATTCCACAATCTGTTTATAACAATATGATCGATACACTTTTTCTTGTTCAAATTTTTGTGATAAATAGTTACTTTCGTTGATTTTAGAATGTTGCACAGAGTCACGACGAAAGAAACAGTGTATTTTGTAAAGACAATCATCTTCAAGTTTTCTTACTATTATCATAAATGGTGATTACTCAAATCAATGTTACATCTACAGCTGATGAAATTCTAAAAACTGTTCAGAATTAGTTTTTTATTGCGTGTCGTAAAAATGAATGTTAACGTATCGAACAACAGTAAGTCGTCGGAACGAAATTCAAAGAGTGTCTTGAAAAATCAGTACAAATTATATTTAAAACAGAATTTCTTTGAGAAAGTGATTTCACCCCTGCAAAGGTTTCTCAAAAAATGATTTGATCATTCCGTTTGTTGTTAATCTGCAAAATAATGCAGAAATAATTGAATATGCGAATAAATCATGCAAAGAGCAAGCAAATGAGAGTCAATAATGGGGTGTGCGAGAGAGCCCGGAAGGAGGATGAGTAAGCGAAAGAGAAAGAAACTGTGTGAACCGAGTCGATTTCCACGGTTTGCGAGATCGAGAAATAATAAAAATTCTTTTCTTCGTCCATGCGATAGCCACTGACACACTAAATTAGCGACGAATACGTATGGTGCAACTACGAACGTGTATGGTTCCTCGAAGAACTAGCTACAAGCACAGAGCCGAATTCGCGCGTGCAGATTAGAGAGACGACGGAACACAGGGCTCTCGACGACGACGGAACCTCGCGAAAAATTGCAAGTCAATACTTTTTGATTTCTGCACTCGACTCGAATGATCGGGCACTTCCGACGAGCGCACCCGATCGACCACAAAAGGTAAATGTCGTTTCTTGGCTTTGGTTTTACGAGAAACAATTCCCGGCGGACTGGTGGAGGTGGCTGGAGGTCGATCGTATGGATCTAGCTCTCGTTCGTGACCAGGATGACGAAAAAAGATTTCACATCGTCCATGTTCTTCATTCGCACGGATCGTCAAGATCTCCCAGAAAAATTCCCCTCTGACGCAATCGATCACTTTTCGTGAGATTCCTCGCAATTACGCTCACGGTTGCACTGTTCCGCGCATATTTCGCATTTGCAACGTTGAGAACAACAGATCTTGAGTTGCAATAAACCTTCGCGGGCTGGATAAGAATCGACAATTTCTCTTAATTCTCATGTAAGCTGATTAGATAAGAAAACGCAATTTCAATTTTGAAAACATCCTGTGTTTCAATACTGATTTAGTTATTAACCCTTTGCATTCGGAGCCATTTTAACTCTAAAATGAAACATTTCTTCCGACCTAGAATATTTCCCTTCTATATATACATTTCTTCATGCTATACATACGAAAATGGCGCAATTTACTCGTATAGTACTGAAATGTTTAGTCATTCATTCAATACAAACAAATTTAATAATGTAAGGCTATTATAATTGGATCTAAATTGAATGAATCCAAAAATTGATAAACTTTGTACCGTAGAAATTGATAAAAAATTTTAAAAATCAACTATTTAAAAGGAGCTAAGCACTGTCATCTGTACAACTGTGTACGATCGTCAAAAACATCCTCTTTCCGAGAGATAATTTATGTCCAGTGAAACGGTATCCTTATGGCTGCCGTAACTAGGCCTACGTACTGTAACTATACCAGTCCTTGCACCATAATTAAGTAGAGTCTGTATCCTCGTTGTTTAAAATATTCCGGGTAATTTTCTTTGAAGAAAGTAACGCGTTTCAAAGTGTTCCAGTTACGTCCCATGCAACTATATTTCACGAAACTATTGTACGTAAATATGACTTTACACAACTTTCACGTGACTTGATTACGATTAGCATCGCTGACGGGCGCAACCGTGGCGGATGTTTGCGCAAACATAAATTCATATGGACTGGCTTGCAGACGATCAGAATTAAACAAATTCTCCTGCACCTAACAAAACTTCATGAAATGCATTTCTGATCCACGCCGATATTTCATTAGTTTTCTTTCGCTATAAGGCGATGGCTAGGGACCGAATTTCGCCGTATTTCGAATGAAGACGAAGAAGAAGAGAGGATAGCGACTTTCTTATTTCGAAATAAAAAACGTCGTCTTATATCGGAATGAAATTGCGCATATTGACGGTCGCTCGAGCATATCCCCATCGCGACGGGCCACGAATAACTCCGGCATACCATACGGACAATTAATGTTTCTTCGTATATCATACTGTCCTTATTGAAATATCGTCCGCAACAGTGGTATCGAGGATTTCCCTTAGAGTTTCAAAAGGAGCACCGACTATCGCGATCGCGCGAAATCAGCAATTACAATTAGCCAACCGGTGAAATACGACTTCCAGTAGCACGGAAACGTCTTTGAGTTGTGGTAATAACCGACGCGATGGAAGGTGACCGAGGAGGAAACGTCGCGACCGTTGTCATCGGTTGTTGCAAAAGACAAACCGTTAACTCTCTCGCATGGCGGTTCGTCGTAAAATAGAAACGCGGGTCTTTTCACGCGAGCTCAAGCTCTCTCGCTGTTTCGAAACCCTTTATTCTCTCCCGTTTGGCCAAGAGAGAAAAGCCGCCGCTCCGAGGCAGAAACGTGACTTCAGAACAGGTGTTAGAGGTCGAAGTATTCTGCTCGATAATCGCCGACAACGAGACGCGACGAGACGAGAGGAGACGAGGCGTTTCAACGAAAAAATTCTTCCGTGTGCTAGCTTTCCTGAACGCTTAGTATTATAAGCGTGTGCGCTATGCTCGCGGGTAAATGGCCGCGGTGTATACCGCTACGAAAAATTGTTAAACGTCGTCGAAACTGGCGTATCATCACGACAGCAGAGGTGTCCAGTAAATCGTGTCAGGGTGTCTAGTAAATCATCGTGTAGCGGTCCCGCTGCCATGCTGTGATGATGCCTCGCGAAATGAGCGAAAAATAACGCGTTACGCTGTGACAGTGACCAACGGTTGTTCTTTCCCTGCTCTTTGTCTTCCGCCCCTCCCCACTCCCACAGAATCTGAAAAATGATAGCTCATACTGTATAGCACTGATGAGCACCAAGCGGCCCGCGGGCATTCGGAACAAAGATCACTACTTCTAAACTAATCAATTTTCTATATAAGTACGTGAATTCTTTTTAAAAAAAGTTGCGTTGATTTGCATAAAAAAAGTATATGGTTTCATAACAAAAATTGCAGTCTGATCGAATACAAACTTTTATGCACATCTTCTATAACATAATTTATTGCTGGCTGAAAACTGAGTAACTTTTGTAGTAAATATTTTTACAGTATATTGCCTAATAATAAAAAGTAATATATGAAAAAAAGGTTTTATTGCAAATCTTGTAAGAAATAACAAATACATTCCACAAACAAAAATTATTTGATTAGTATGTTTAAGTATTTAATATTGCATTCGTTGCGGTCCGCGGGTTGCTCATCATAAGTTGCCGGGGATCTACAAACTGAGCAGCATGAGGGGACCAGGTTGCTAGCTCTACCTAATCTTCTCTGGGGTATTCCATCCACTAGATTACTTATAATTACAGAGTCTACTAAATATGATTCTCATCCCTTTCTTACGGGTCAACATAAAATTCTATTCTCTTGCGATCATTTTTTAATCATCGAATTAAACGAGAATATAGAATAAACATAAATTTTCCTTTTATTCTGGGAAACGATCCAAAACGAAAACGTTTTTAATTAATTGTGCGAAAACAATTGTACGGCAAGAGGTTGACAGAAGTCTGAAGAGTACAAGGAAATTAGAAACTAATAGAATAATGTTCTACGAAGCCATTAAGAAGTTTCTAATGAACGTAGTATTTGCTGCATCATGCCGATCAAGAACTTCTTCCTGACAATGCGAATTAGTTTGAGAACTCGGGAAAGGATCTTCTTCAACTTTTGAATCGCTGTGTGTACATTGCTTGGCGCGTTCCGTGATTTCTCTTCTGGTCGGACCATGTGTACACAATGTGGACGGGTTATTAACGCTAAACCTACCGAGACTTCTAGTATACCTATTCCTACCGTGCGTGGCCAAAATGACTGGTCCTTAACAAAAGTTATTGTTAATATAAGTAAACATGGATAATAGTCAATTTGTTGCTGAATGAATTAGTATATGAACAACTTCTATAAAATGACGATACAAATTTATTTTTATATAATTGCAGTTATATAAAAAATACTGCGATGCTCTCTCCTCGATTTACAAAATTGTACTGTGTCGTCCACCTTTGCGGTTTGGATTAATTTTCCATGAATCAGCATTATCAACCAGGCACGTGAGTAACTTGATAGCGCCTCATTCAATAAGAAGGCTCATTTTGAGTTGGCCATGCTACATTTAGAATAGCCTTTCTTTTATATTGATTGTTTAGGTTTAGAAGAATAAATACCATATTATCTCGTGCGGTCAAATTGACCGGCCGTGGTAGGACAAGATACATACATGTTTTGGAAAAGAAAAATTAAAACGAGAAATAAATATTGAAAAATAGATTGCATACGTACTTAAAAAAAAGACGTAAAGATAAATAGCAATGTGATAATGTTGTTTTGAAAAAGAAAGATTAAAACGAGAAATAAATATTAAAAAATAGATTGCATACGTACTTTAAAAAAAGACGTAAAGATAAATAGCAATGTGATAATGTTGTATGTACGAAATTGTACGCAGAAGTTTGAAAAGGTCAATTTGACCGGCCGTGGCAGGAATAGTGTTAATATAGTAATGTGGAGCCGGGCCCGTGTAATTCAATTAAAACTGTGATTTAATCGCGTCGCCTTGTGTCCGTTGAGACCGCGGGCGTGACGGTTGAGTCGAGGGATCCGCTCTGTTAAAACAGGTAATTGTTATTCTCGTTTTCTATTTGATAACAAAGATTTTTTCAGATCTGATGCTCGAGGTCTCCATCTCACTTGTGTTATCGAATCGACGCGACATCTGCTCGCGTACGTATTCGTCCTTTACTCATTAGTAACGAGCTAATTATCTAATTGCGGCAACGGTTAATAACTAAACATTTCTTAATAAATTCTTCATTTCATTTTAGATCGTGCCTATTTTAACGTATTGTTCATTTTAATTTAAATTGTGCTTTTTTTGAAACACTGTCCATTTTATTTCAAACCGTACTTGTTTCAACAAACTATTTCTTCCAATTTACACCGCGCTCGCAAAGAAAATTATTAAGCAATTATTCGCTTTTTAGCAAATTATTTACCAACTAAATCTAGAGGAAATGAAACACTTTGCCACATTACGAAAGAGAAAGGGCTTTAAAACAATACAAAAAGGACACGCAATAAACATAATAAATAATATAGCAAGACAGGACCTATGCTGCAACAAATAAATATCAGAACGAATAAACAAGAAATGACTCTGCATTCGAGGGTTAATCTGATTTTCATACAGCGCAGTCATCGAAAAGTGTTAACAAGAGTTAGAGATAGTAGGTGAACCATAACGCGGTCGGCCATGTCGCTGGATGAGAAACTACACAACATAGCTGATCCAACATAACATGCCTCCTCTTTTAAATCCGACCGTGAAAGATAAGCCTGCTACGACGCGGAACACTGATGCAAAATTAAAGATGAGTCGTCCACCGCTTGGGCAGCGAACATCGAAAGACTTTCAGAAAAGAAAATCTTGTTAATCTCCTCGGTACACGACTTGTTTTAATTTCCAGCTAGTGTCACTCATTTAAAGAAGTCACTTTCTTAATTTGAAGTGCCAAAAATTACTTGGAACGTCGAGCGACGACAACGATCATCTTTCGTGTAAGCGACTTTCGACGTTCTTTGGGTCTGAAGAAGAAAGCAACAAAACATTCATGACATTAATAACGACGATGATTAGAGACATGCGCCCGGGGATGCTTCTGATGGATGCCTCGCTTTATTAATCAAAACCGTTCGATGGTTAAACGGGCAGAAAAAATCGAGCGCAGGTGAAAAGAAAAATTTCACCTAACCTTGAATATCGAGGACAAGCTTGTTTGGGTAGACGAATATTTTAGCTAACGCTTTTTTTACGATCGTGAATATTAGTTGAATATTTATGGTGGTTTGATGAACGAGAAATTTATGGAAAGCTAAACTCAGTCTCCCGACGCTACGTTTCCAAACAAAAAATGAATGGCAAATATGTTGACCGGCTCAAATATATTGACCGTAGCAGCACAAACATTTTTGCGAAACTACCGGAGTGTCATCTCATTAAATCACTCAAAAAATTAAGTCAGTTTTAAGAATTTATTGCGGGGAAACTAGATGATGTATAGCTAAAATACTTTTTGCGATTGATTCGGTCGTGATTTAACGTCGTAGACAAATTTTTTTTAATGAAAAGATGCGAATCAATGCACAGATGAATTCCTAAAAGTAAACTACAGTTCCATAATTTAATGGAGAAACTAATTCCGTTACTTAAAGAAATTTTTATATGGTTTTTTAAGCGAGTAAATATTGACGAAGGAGGTCGATCTCTATTTAGTTTCTGTTTCTGTATGTGTTTGTCAGTAAATATCCGGACGTGTGCTGAATTCTTGAAATATGATTTCTGCGGCTAGTGTATCTGAATAGATTCTCCATGGTACAGAAATGTTCCCTTTGGGATTAAGGATTTGATTGAGTGAACGATCATAATTCATACTATTATAATGATTAGCAGCCGCCGGCGACACTATCGCCCAATCGTTGAAATCGCCGCCTTAATATTGTGTTGAAATCTCTGTGCTATACTACTGTATAGAAGTAAACTGTAATTCAACGATTTTGCATTATTTCACTAACGCCAAAAAATATTTAAGCATAGAAACTTCCACAACAAATAAATATAATTCAGTTTTTCAAACGTGATCGAAAACCCATCACAAAATCTGAAGCTCGGGTTGAAAAATATTCACAGTGGATGATCAAGCTACTAGAACCGCGTTATGAGAAATTCTTTCGAAAAAATAGATAAGATTAGAATGCTGTTAGACCCATTAGAAACTAATTGCTTATGCAAATATCAATCCGCGCGCTTATACCGTGCGAATACTTCCGCTCTCGTCGAGCATCTATAAACTACGGTCGTAAATCTGTTATAATACTCCATTACATATTTTCGCAATATCTCTTTCCTAGAATAGAATCCATTCATAGTGCCGAACAATTTAACGAAGTACTCTTGTCGAGAATAATCGCCGATAGATGATATGTTAATCGAGACGTCTAATTACCTCGCGCCAAGCCCATAATGCGCTTCACTGGCACGTTTCGTCGTTCGCGCACTCAACTAATCGTCTCTCACAGTACACAGAAGCATAAAGCAACGATCGAGACGTGTTTCACGAGAAATTCAGTTCCATGTATCATACGGCGAGCGATTTTAATTCAGCGTTCCGGGACATTGGTCCGACACGGGCGTCCGATCGCGCACGAGTGAGCAGAAATTCTGAAAACAAGAGTCCGCGCAAGGAACGGTGAGCAGACGCCGTCTAATGAAACAGAATTCACTCTAGCCCGATCATTTTCACTTCCGTGGAAAAGAAAAGGGAAAGTGCGCGAGTCGTTTCAGACCAAGAAACCGTGCGCGCGTGTTGCGCTCGCTGAAGCTCGCAACGATTATCTGCGAACGAAGACAAGCCTCGCATTGCACACACGTTGAAATCGGAGGAATTAAAGCCGAGGAATTTTTATCGACTGGTCCGAGAGTAGCCTCGTTCAATAATTCCGCTGACGACACTTATTAAAAACGGTACCTGGCAATTTTTACATCTGTTTGCCATGTTTCTCTCGTCGCATCTCTTCGCAGCCTCTGTAGAAAATTTATGACGAGGAGGAAATTTTGCGCGAGAACGCTGCTTCCCGATTTTATAGGCTCTCGATCGAATTCCCCACAGGCTTTCCATTGGATTTAATAGGATCTTCGGATTTTCGAGATCATTTTTACACGAATTTTTAGGAATTTTTTCGGGAGAATTATTGAACCCTTTAAAATTGAGATTTTGCACACATATTCGTTGGTATTTGATGTACGTGTGTGACATTTTTCAAGTAAAAATAACCAAAAATTACATGAGTTATATGTTTTTTTGAAGAGTATGTTGGCATAATTCCGGCCCTTCTACTGATCGGAAACAGAAAAATTAAGTTGTTCATTCATCAGTGTGAACGCAGTTATGGTCCGAACGAAAATAAATTAAAAATCGTGATCATTTACTTTTTGGTAAACTTTTTGATATTTCTCGTGTGACCTTCAGCACCAAAGTAAAATTGAAAATTGTTCAATTCTTATTTCAAAGAATCACTAACATTGTATATATGGAGTTTCATAAATACAATTTTACTAAAAAATAAATGGACTTGATCATTAATTTAAGACAATTTTGATTCGCATACTTACTTGACTTTCCCGAGTTGCATTCCTGAATAGGTTGAAGGGTTCGTGGCATCGTTAGATGATGAATAACGTCGATCTTCTAGGCAGCTGAATAACAGTCCGGCAGTTCCGGCACTCGCAAATAGTCTCATAAAGCAAGTCAACTCTGCAGAAGTCCATCGAGCATCAAGTCCCGAATCACTATATCCTCAACCAGCAAACCCTCACAAACGCTCGACATCTTCGTCTACACCATCTACAATCTCCAAATCAAACCCACAACTTCAAAAGCCCCAGCAATCTACCTGAACGTCTACAACTAACAATAAGATCTCTGTTACAAAATCTTCGATTACACATTGAATTCCGCCGACGCGTTGCAAAAATTTAAATAGTCACTGAAGCAGGGCAAAAATCGAAATAGAGTCACAGAAGTTGGGCAAAAATGAAATTACAGTCACTATGCTATGGGGCCGTCAGAAAAAACGCACACCGTCGACGCACGTGCACTATCAGATCATCTGTGAACTGAAGGAACGTTCTACAAAATCACGGCTTCCAATTCCTGGATCACGGACGGCTGACCTTCGGGACCATGACCGCACTCGTGGACGCTCCGTGGCCACGAGTGACGACTATACTGAACTACGATGCTAAGATGAACCTGGTAAACGGTCCCAGAGCTAAGTCTCAGGTAGGAGGAGCGTACGGACTTGGTTTCAATCTCCACGGTTACACCAGGATGGAAAGAGACAGCACACCTGTGTACTTAGGACTATCTTTCTCCCTCCTATTAGACGCAAATCCCCATAGAACTCTCCACAGAATCTCTATCCCCCTCTTTCCAGCGAGAAAGAACGAGCACGGCAGTGGACGCGCAAGAGAGAAAGTTGTAGAAACGATTACAATACAGCTACATTTCAGACGTCAACACCACTTTCGTTTCGACCGAAGGACCATTTTAACTTTTACCGGGCACGCAAACGATTTCCCGGATCTGTAACCACGCTACCAAAAATTTCTGACCTGGTTGAACATTCATGAACTGAATACTGGTTTTTCAAAACCAAATCGTTGGCTCTATACAATTTTCTATTCAAATTGCAGCATACAGTAGTCAATACTTCGCTCTGTAATCTCTTTTACAAGAACTAATCAAATCGTTTAGGTTGTCTGTTGAAGTTGGCATACTTTGATCAACTATTTCCTCACAGTGACATGAATTAGTTTAAATCTAGTTATGCACTGTTGAAGAATAATCTATTCTTTGTAAATCTTCTTGAACACCTATTATATTTTCCCCATTTTTTTTTGGAATTTCACCCTTAATCAAGTAACGAAGTCTTCCTCCTACAAAAACCTCCTACAAACGTAAATACCGAAAATATTGGAGAATCCCGAAAAGGTCTAGCCGATTAAGATGGTCAAAACTGCCCTTAGAGGTTTTTGCATGATTAATAAACCATTCCAAAGCTGACCCAGAGAAACCCCTATTTTTTTTTTATCGTGTGGAAATGCTTTTCACATACCCCGGCTCCCTGGGGGAAGCCGGGGTTATATGGGACTACCCCTAGAGGCTACCCACTAAAACCTCACGCCTACCTAAGCTATGGGGGAGGGACCCGCCCGGTGTCCCCATCCCTGGAGCCTTTGGATTGGGCCTCCCGAGCTCCAGCTCGGTCCACCCACAGCCCCGGCCGAGGCAAGAAGACGCCACCACCGGAAGGAAGTGCCATCGGAGGCGCGATTCGGCACGCCCCGGCCGTTCCTACTCCAACCCCCCACGGATCCCCCTCCCCTAAGAGGAGGGGCGGATCGACACCCCCCCCCCACAAGGGAAACTATCCCGGGGGGTGTCGTCCTATCACGGGGGGAGCTATGCCACAAGCTCCCTCCACTCCGCAAACGTCCGGGCCTGGCGATTCTGGCCCTCGAGCTCTAACTCCTCCCCGCGCGTGAGCTCCACCCCCGGCGGGCGGCGAGCGGGCGATGTGGTATAGCTTCGCCTACTCCGCCGCCACCACATGGAAGGGTGGAACCACCGCGACGAGTCCCGCCGCCTCGGCGGAGGTGGTGCGGTAACCCCGTGTGGCCCGCAGAGACCACGAGAGAGCACTTTCCAGGAGTGCTTGGCTGCGCCGGCTGGCCCCGAGAGAAAAACCCCTCTGATCAAAATTTTAACCCCCTATATTGCCTGTGAGGATAGTTACAGGGTAAATTAGATTTCGCGCTTTTCCGTGCATTTTCCACACTCTGATGCTTCCTAAAATTCTATTACATTATAGATATATTTTAGATCCTAAGACAGATTTTTGAGAATTTTTTGAGATTTTTGTCTTGCAAACTGTGGTCGTAAAAAATGAAAAACCTCAAAAAAAATTCGGAAAAATGTACATTTCTCAAAAATATGAAAACATACTATTTTACTGTTTAGTGCCCCGATAAAGTACCATAACAGGCAGTGTCGTCAATTTTTTTTAGATTTTTTGTTGTTGGAAGTCATTGTCAAAAACAAGAAAAACCGAATTTTTTCGACGTTTCTGCTATTAGGATGAAAGTTACACTTGTTGGTTTTACCGCAAGTATATATTAAGTCATTTTAAATATTATTACATTGAAACAAGTAAGTGTTTACATAAGAAATGTGTTTTAAGAGAAAAAATTAATTGTATTTTGTGCGATATATATCAAAATGTTCATGACGTTTACAATATCGCCGGTTGGGCGTCGGACTACGGAGCGGATACGGTGGGGTTCGAATCCCGTCGGTGGGAATGTTTTTCTCCATACATCATCTTTATTTTTTCAATTTCTTACATGGTTTATTCATGTGATTTTAACAATATTTTTTATGTTTTAAAAATATTGAAGTAACATTTTTAACTAAAATACATACAAAAATAGCTTTGGAGTATCTATTACTCCCTCGATTCTCTAATTGTATATGTTCATCATTATGGTCCTGTTTAACATTCTTAATATAAAAATTCATTAATCTAGTTTCTAAGCCTTGCATCTTCAGAAATTAGAAATTAGAGGAAATTAGAAGAACTCTGAAAACAAGACAACAATTATTTATAAAATCTTATACCTTTATTGAGTCATTAAACACGTTGAAATCATTGTCCCATACATTACTGATCCAGAAGAAATGAAAACACATATTTTTATAAAGCTTCACACAGACGACAAGTATTTCTTAAGGCCAGAACTATTTTATGCGATCTTTTGCAGTGCTTTCTCTATCTTTACCCACTAAATTAACATACTTTCGTTATGTTCAATACATTTATTGCTGTACCATACGGATACATTGAATCACACAAGACAGGAATAAGTTATACAATTGGAATTTACTGGAAACTTAAATATCGATATCAAGGATAAGCTTTTGTAATCTACGATCAGTCTTGTGCATCCCTGACCCTTGTGCTGTTCAATGTTAATTTACAAACTCAACGTTTTGTGAGAAACGAAGGAGTGGTACCACTGTCTCCACTAAAGATACATCTTCAGAAGGCATTTCATCATAATCAATCCAGTAGTTCTTCCTTATTCTTCATTGTCACTTTTTCTTTGATCCAAAGCCTGAGAAGCCCATTATCGACGCCATTTCGTCCGAAGGTCCACCATTGTCATCGTTAACTTCTTCGATTTTTCTCTTCTTGTCTTTCCTCTTTTCCTTTCTGTACTCCTTGATCTTCTCTTCCTATGAACCATGAAAACAAGAATGTTAACAAACGAATTTTTAACAATATATTCGTAACACTATAATAGGAAAGAAACAGACCTCTTCCTTCAACTCTTTCACTCTCTGTTCTAAATCATAGTCTTTTTTCTTTTCTTCCAACTTCTTCTTATTCATTGCGAAGCGGGCTTTAACTTGTTCTAATGTGGAACGTTCTATCTTCATTGACATGCCCAGATTACGTTGATCTAAAAGAATATCAAAATATTAGTGTGTAAGGTAACATTATAATGTTGTATTACAACTATTAATTAATGAAATGCATATTACGTTTTGTTCCATTGATGTGGTCCAAGAAATTAATTGAATCCTTGACAACACAATCGCAGACATTGCAGTAGTACCTGCAAATGCAATATCTCTGTGTCACAATTACTTAAAGATTGTTATTGATTTATTAAATAATTATAGAATTTCTTGTTGTTACCCTCCAGTTTGGGAAGATGGTGTATTTTTGTTAATAACAACACTTTTTCCTAATTTGGACTCAAGGTCTACTTTGTAATCTCTCTGTTTCAACAACTCCCTTTTCACAGCTGGTTGTTTTGGAATTCCCAGCTCCTCTTCAGCAATCTCATCCTGGAGACGTTGAAGCGCTATCCTTTCGTACTCTTCCCTGTTCCATTTTCGCCTGTGATCGTCCGGACGCTAAACAATTAATATATTTCAATGCATACACTGCTCTATAGCATACAGATAGAGATACAGATGCTCTACAGAGTATACAAATGCTCTATATGGAGTGATAGACAAATTGATTACAACATTTACATATAATTAACATTAAGTTTATGGAGCACTAAAAGTGACTATTTTAAATTACTTTATAAAAATAACGAGAATGTGTTTATCAAAATTTTCAGTCATTTTTTTTTACAATATATACCTAAAGAAATAAATTGTTGAATAATTCTTCATAAATGCATCTTTACAATTTCAATAATCGTAAATTAAAAATATTAAAACGCGTCATTCTGATAGGTCTTGCAAACCTAATGTTAAACAAAAATAAAAATCTATCTTTTCGTGGATTACAAGTACTGTAACTATCATTGATTTTATATAAAAACAATACTTTCAAAGATTTATTTATCGCGTAAAATTATCAGCAAAAGTAACTTGAAGATTAAAGCAAACGATTTATAACTCTCCCACGGAATTCTATTTATGACATTATAATACATTTTTTTATTGTTATTGTTTACTGTTGATTACTTTTTGGAAGTTCCATCGCAAAACAAATCTATGTTTCTCTTATTTTGCTACAACAATTAGGTTAGAAAACATGTCAATTGATATTTTTAACAAAAACATATTATATACTTTAACAATAGATATAATGTACATGCTTTAATATAAACAATTGCACAAACGTAAATTATTGATCACTTACCATAGACATTGTTCCAAATTGTTAAAGCTTCAATCAAGCCTGTTACGCATAAAAAATAAACTATTTTCCCCCTCCTCTTTACTACGTCATATAGCATGCTCGAGAGGCGCTTCAGCTATTTAAAAATAAAGATTTAAAGTTAAAGATTGTTTTTCGAAAAAAGAATATTTTTTTTAATAAATAGACATAGTTATATATTAATAATTTTAAAAAATTTATAGTCATGTTTACAGCTACACTTGTAAATCATTTTTATTCAGTAACAAAACAAAAACGTAATCTTTTCTAAAATAAGTTTATTCGCAAAATATTTATATTTGTATAATAAAGTTGATTTGTACATAGACTTGGTATTTTTCCGTTCATTCGAAATTGGTATACAACAACTTAACATATAGAATATTTTCAAAAAAGAGAGAAACTAACTTTAGAAGATCTGAAATTCTCAGAAAATACTTATCTCGATTATTATTGATTATTTGTACTAAACAGAGTCGTGTCGAACAAGATTAATAAATATTATGAGGTAGATCTACCACTAACAAGATCTTTGAACAGTGCAATCTTAAAAGGATCCTACCAACTAAAAAAAAATCTTTTCGTTTGTTTCTTTGACTTTAGCTTCAGCAAGTGGCTCTTCAATGGCTATCGATGCGGTCCTGGTGCCAAATAATGATCATAAATATACATATATTATTACTTTTTTCACAAAAATACAATAACTATTATTCACAAATATCAGATCTAACATTTATATAATGCATAAATTAAAAATCTGTCTCTACAACAATCACATAATTGAGCTTACAGGTCCACGATATAGACACATATAAACAGACAAGATATTCTATACATCTCTTTATCACAATGATTCCGTCTCTAAGACTCGCAACAAAAATTCGTCTTAAAAGTTTCGCATCACGTGTTTGCATTGTAGAGTAATAAATCTGTTGGCACCGAAGGCGGTAATGTTACCCCATGCCTCGTTATCATAAAGGAGGCTACTTTACAACCATATTCTAGACAATGTTGCGGTTTCCATTGTGCTAATATGCCTGCCAAAAATCCGCTTACCAAAGAGTCTCCTGCGCCTATTGTATCTATTATAGGAGCTTTGGGTTTAATAGGGTCCATCTGAAAAATATATAATACAATTTTTATTCGGTTGTAGAACATTTCCCATACTCTCCCAAAATTTTGTTTTCCAGTACGGTAACCAATATATCTCGAAAACTTCGGCGTTGAAATAGCTACCATTTTATGAAAATTAATATTTTAAAAAACAGCTACGACGAAGACTTCCTTATCAAAGTAATATTAAATAATAATATTATCATCAAAATATTTAATTATATTAAACTTTCTTCGTTATTATTTGGCAATACAATTATTTTCGTGTTACCTGAACAGACTGCCCTTTTCCCCAGACTGTAATTGCAGGAGCAGAACCACCTTGAGTCATAACAAATATTCTAGCTTGATGCAACCAATCGTCGTTAGTTATACTGGATGCATTAACTGTAATGCTTTTCATACTGTTCAATAAAAATGGAATATCAGTCACACTGTCGTAAGCAATGTTCAGTGAGTTAGCCAAAGCCTCCATTTCTCTTGCATTGCCGAACACAATGTTAGCATACCCAACTATCTGACAAATTGCGTCTTGATGCTCCTACATTAAATTACAATATCGTTATTATTTCCATCATATGAATTAATTAAAAATTGTCGATTTCCATTGTACCTTAAATATATACAGCCCACTAAGATTGAAAGCTAGAATTATATTCTGCTCTTCTGCTATTTTGATGAGTTCCTTGACAACGGGAAAACTATGTGTTATAAAATATCCTTCAATATAAATTATCTTTATTGTATCAAACTGCAAATTGCTTTTTTTAAAGTCATCTAATGTGTAAACTCCAGCAGCACCTATGTTCGCAACTAGACTTCGAGATGATTTGTGTATCAATGCTATACAGTGTCCAGTGGGTAGATATGAATGGAGTGCGTATCTAAATATATGAAATAAGAAAATAAAGATTAACATGAAGATAAAGTATGTCTCCTACTTAACAGCACTGCACATTAAGCACACCAGACCAATGTTAACGAGTTTACATTATAATATATAGTTCAAATGCAGATGTGTAACAGCACCTATCCATAACAGCACAGCATTGATACTTCTCTTTTTTCCTTTTTCGTGTATTGTACATTGACATTGATCTGGTGGTGCTTCAAATGTGAAGTCGATATGTAAACCATCTGCGAACCTGGCATCCACACCTGCCAAAGTTACAGAGTTATATATTGTTGTCCCTCTAATATCTTTCCCAAGACCTCCACAATATATACTACAGGGTTTCTTTAAGGTATTGTTAAAAAGCCACTGCAAAATTCGCATTGAATTTTGAGCTGATCCTCCAGCACTGATCCTTTGTTCTGAACTATGTAAAATGTACCATTGTAAGACTTCTACCTCTCCTTATTGGAATATAAAATTGTGATGTTCTTAAATAAATGTGTCTACTAACTCTGGTGGTAAGTATGCCAATATTTCTTGCATTTTTTTGTAAGGTAGTTCAACTTCCCCATCCTCCTCGAGTCCATGCTTGTCCAGAAACTCCTTGTCTTTCAAATGTACAGAGATGTCTAACAAGGGATTGCCAAAAGCTAGAACTACAGGCATGATCGGATTCAAGGAAGTAAGTCTCGATGGAACTTCTTCGACCATGTTCGTTCTTGTTACTTAATCTATGTTCATGAGAGGAAAAAGATCAATTATTTTCTTAATCTTTAATTATGAATAGTATAAACAGTATAGAACAGTAACAGTATAGTAACAGTAACGATATAAAAAATTTAATGGACAAAGTACTATACCTTTACAAGATCAAGGAATAGTTGAGTTGGGATGAGAGTAGAAAATATATTAAGTAAAAAACGTGTTAAGTAACAATTAAATTATCTCACAATGAGTCTTGAGGTTTATATAACTACGGTTTCTGAGTAATCGCATCATAATACGTGCAATTATGTTTATAATTTTAAAGGTGTGTTTATGGAAGAAATCAATAGGTGTAGGTCACATATTTTTTATAATACCATTCGAAACTGATGCTAAAGTTGTGCCTTGAAATCGCTTCGCAAAGCTACAATCGTTCTCTCGATCGTTATCGCTAAAATTAAATAAAGGGGTATTATCAGCATGATGAGCAAAGTAAATAGTTTCATAACTGCTCTACCATTGTATGCTTCGAGTTGCAAGTTGCAATAACGAACGAAATCATATTATGATACCAGAGGAAATAATACGTATACGTATATATTCTACAACATTTCCTTCATAGCATCGCGAAATCTAGATGATATAGCGCGATGTTAGAGAGAAGTAGAAAACGTTTCTCTTCACCGTAATTGGCTAATAACTCGTTGAAACACATTTTCAATGCTAAAAGTGTAATATCTTGTCACTAGTGGTGCTGCTATCGCCTTATAGCTCATAACCTTAAAATTCACTGTATTCTTCAGACGATTGATTGTAGGTTATAATCTTGTTTATATGTTGTTTTGACGTAATATTTTATATGTTACTATGAAAAAGTGTGTTATTTAATTTAACTAATATATACCACGGTTTCATTAAATTTTAAGATTGTTTATTACGTTTATAAGAACGTATTATAACAAATATGTCTACCATCAAAGACGAAAAACAGTAAGTTATATAAAAATATCTATAATTAATACTTAGTAATTAAATAGATAGTTTAATGCTTGGAGAAGATTGACGATTTTTACAAATAATTTTAGGTACGGTTTAATTTTGCCGAAAAGACAGCAACCCGTAGCACCAAAGCCTAGCAATATTTTCGGAGATGACAATGATTCTGCTGAAGAAGATGGTACTGATTGGGTTAAAAAAGCACTCAAGGCAGAAGAAGAGAAAAATAAAATGAAAAAGCAAACCAGGTTGAATATGCAAAAGGCTTTGAAAGAAGATCCAACTATATATCAGTATGATGAAGTGTACGATGATATGGAACGCACAAAGACCCAATTGAAAGAAGCAAAGGTAGAAATCAAGAAACCAAAATATATCCAGAATCTATTGAAAGCTGCTGAACGAAGAAAAAGAGAGCAGGAACATAGGATAGAAAGAATGGTACAGAAGGAACGAGAGGCGGAAGGAGAAATGTATGCGGACAAAGAAAGTTTTGTTACTTCAGCTTACAGAGCAAAGTTAGAAGAATTTAAGAAACTAGAAGAAGAAGAATCTAGGATGGATAGGTTAGAAGCAATTGGGGATGTTAGAAAACAGCAAGATATGTCCGGATTCTATAGACATTTATACGAACAAACGGTCAAAGGAGCAGAAGAAAGTGAAACTAAAAACAGTACAAATGAAGATACAACCTCACCCAAAAATGCAGAAAGTATATGCGAAGATAACGATACAGTTGTAGCAAATACAGAACAGACAACGAATAAGAAGACCAAAAAGATTAGGCAGTATAGACAAAGAATACTGGAAGAAGAAAGTGATACAGATGTAGAAGCTCCACAAATAGTAGAAGAGAAAACAAATGTCTCTTCGCCTGAAAAACATAAAAGCATAGAAACAGAAGATGTAGAAGAACCTGAGTGTAAGAAATTGAAGGAACAAACTGAAATTTTAGAACAGAATGTAACAAATGATAAAGTCTCAACAGAGAATACTTCAGATACTAAAAGTAAAGAAGAGAAATCAGAAGATGATGAAAATGATGGAAACGAAGAAGCAACCAAATCTAGTATTAGTGCAAAAGCAAAAATAGAAGCAGAAAAGAAAGAAAGATCAAAAATTTGGGAGAAGAGAACTGTTGGGCCTGTATTCGAAGCTGCATTACAAAGATATTATGCAAGGAAATCTATGAGAATTGCTGTTGTGTAGTAGTAGTTAATTAAAATTCTACAAAGGTGTGTGTAAGATAAAACAATTTTTTTTGTAACTTTATACTTCAGAAAATAGTATTTAAACTGTAGGATATAAATTACTTTTATTGTGCACTCATAATATACAAATTAAAAAATATGTAGGATATTTAGTACGCAATGCACTTTGTACAGATGTGGATAACTTGTAAAATAAATTTGTAAACAAAAAAATTGTATAAGTCCAGTGTGAGTGTTACTATAATACATGTATGATTGCATTCTTGAATATTAATATCTATTGATAGAATCTTGTATGTGTATATATAAATATTTTTCATCAGTCTTTAAAATACTTTAGGTATATAGGTAAATTTCGATTACTTAAAAAAGAACGCCAAAAAAGGCCGAAATTCAATCTGAATATAACTTTCAGCCAGGTGATTTCCATTCAAGTTTTGCGATAATGATGACTGTGAATAAAAGAACTTAAAAAAATATACATATATATAGTACATAAAAATATACCGTTTATCTGATTACCTCAAAAATTATATTCAGTGTAAAAGATTATATAAGTATTTATAGTACAAAACAATAAGCGATATTAATTTTAACTAGACGTGATTAAGTTTGGCTTCATGTGTCCAGTATCACCATAGCACCAAAGTGTTACTCTTCCACTTGGCAGAATGGAGATCCATGTAATACTTGCATGACTTAAATTTAGACGTAACCAACCCTCAGGTGGAAACTGTAGTGCCCTGCAATATATAATAATTTTAATATCATATTTATGTGTCAATAACAAAATAGAATACGACAATGATAATTTACCGGCACACAAAATATCTGATAACATTTGCGTGGCAAACAATAACTGTATACGAATCTTTCTCCTGAGTTGGCTCAGCACGATGAAAATATTTTCTAAATGCTGCCTCTATTCTAGGTCCATCTTCGTGGAACTGAAATACATTAATTAAAGACGTATTTATTTATATTGAAACAAAATATTTTTCAGACAATTTGAAAAGGTACAAGCTTCTATTTAAGTTAAGATCCCAAATGAAATTTTCAGGTTCTCGCACACCTCTAGAATTAATATAAGAAAGCTACCACAGAAGTATGGCATTATCCATCAAACCAGGAGTGCAGAGTCATTAATTTGCTCACATTTTATACATAATATACCCACCCGTATTTCAGACTTCCAATGGCCAATTGGTGGTTCAGGTGGTATAGGCGCACCTTCAGTAAGGAATGGATCGTCTTCCACAGCTATGTTGCAAAGACTTCCTTCAATAATTTTGGAAGTTTCTTGAGCTCTGGTCATTGTTGATCGTACAATCAAACTATATGGAAAGCCCAATTCTTGTAATCTTTTCCCCGTTGTTTCAGCTTGTTTCCTACCTTCATGTTTTATAATTTTTTACAATTTTCAGAGTTTTTACTTGAAACAATCAAATAGTAACATTTAGTTTTTACGATATACTACATGTAAAATACTAACCAAGCTCTGTAAGCTTTCTTTCCAGATCTGTCTTGCCTGAAAGATTATATTGTCCATGACGTATCAAAATTATGTGACGATTGACTTTAGCTTTCTTTAATGATAACTCCTTATTGTAGGTATTTTCATCACTCTCGCTGTTTATTTTTATTGGCTTCACTAAGCTCTTTGGATCCCGTCTAGAATTACAATTGCAAACAATAGATTACAAGCTAACATTGAAATGGAGTATATCTATCTTATGAATTGTTAACAACTTGTTTTCATCGAAAACTGAAAGAAAATGTAATTACACATGCAAATAGGAGAATGAAAAATACTTAATACATACATATATAATTGTATACGTAAATGTATTTTCAATATCGAAGGGAAAAATGTATATTGCACACAATCTTTGCACAAAAGTGGACAGATAAAGCAATAATCTCATATTAAGTAGTCTCACGGATAATTATAAAAACAGAAAGAAAAACGAATCTTAATTATATATCTGTGTTATACTACGAAGTCGCTAACGTCATTTTATTAATAATAATCATAAAGTGTATAACCTATCCCAGTTGTGGTTCCATTTTACCGACGGGTTTGAGTTCGTTGTCCACGAATTTTGCACCTGCGGAAATTCTTTGTTACCACAAAAGTTCCAATAAAGTAATGTTGCGCCGCTTAAAGCAGTAAGTCGCGTTGCCCATTTCTTAAAACTTGATCTCATAGGCATCATTACAGTGCGTAAGTTACCTCAGCTAAGCTACAGTTACATTTCAAATTCCACGATCTTTTATGTACCAGTGCATTTGGTACGAATTCGTTGGTGTTTCAAATTTTTTTACTCAATACAATCGCTATTAACTCGAAGCCACTCGATTCAACCGTATTTTTAATTAATTCATCTCGATGTTTCAATATTTATTTAATTATACAAAGAACATTAATATTATATTTTTTAGCTTATAAGTTTGTTTTATTAATATAACTGTACTATCATAACAAAATAAACAAAGAATATAGAAGACAAGGAAGCACAAAGTAAGAAACAACAAGGAAACTTGTTGAATTCAGTGTTATTAAAAAATATTATCTTTATTTCTTAACATTGCAAGATTATAAAATATAGTTTTCATTTATTTCTCACTGAATGCAATTCTAATATTATTTATACTTAAACTATATTTTGCGTTACATGTGAATAAGAATTACTTAAAATATGCTTATATATTTAACTGAATTACATATCAAATATTATTTCTAATCATAAATGTTGAATACTTTTTATAGAGCTTATTGATACGAATCCATTAAAAGATTGCCATCTTTATCTTTAAGACGTATTCTACCATTCGAATATCGCGTTTCCTGAGTGCCATCAGCATATATAAGTTTAACTGTACCGTCTGGATATTCTCGCCTCTAAAACATATAAGATATATTAAGCAAGACATATCAATTTGTAATTTTCAATAAAGTCATCAAAATATTTAGTACCTTATGCGTTTTAGTATGTATTTCTCGTTGTCCATTCGGTAAAGTAAAAATCTTTTCTCCATTATTAAAAGTATGAATTATAGTACCATCTAATAAAGTCGACTTTTCAGAACCATCTGGTTCCGAAACTCGTACAGAGCCATCCGGAAAGGACACTTCTATAGTACCATCGTGCAGTCTTCTTTCTACTTGACCACTGTACATGTAATAAATGTAATTTCATTCATTTTTGAAGATCATTGCATATATTGGGTCAGTGCAAAAGTTCGTGCCCGATTTTGTATTAAGACATAACAAGGAATCGGGCACGAACTTTTGTACTGACTTAATACATAAATACAATAACTTACTTAGCAAATTCTAAAATCTCAATTCCATCTGGCATTGTTGTATGCCATGTTCGAGTTGACGCATAGAAATATTTCACTTTTCCATCTTCACTGGTCTCTCGAACATCTCCATTATAGTATATTAATTTAGTTAAGCCTTGACTTGGAAAAATCTTTTTAACATTTCCATTCGGATACCAATATTCAATACGCCCATCGGGATGTTGAATTTGCTTAATGCCTTGTTTGTCAGTATTAGAACTGCTTTGGCAAGGTGATGGCGTTTTGTTTAAACAAGTATTGAATAATATCTCATTCGGTGATATCGACGCAGCGTTCTGGTTATGTCTATGAGGCATTTTGAGAGGAGATGTAAACTGTTCTCTCTCATTTTGTTTGTGTGACTGACAATTGCTATTTGAATTGGTATAATTGAAAAGTACAGCATCTGAATCTTTCATTAACTCTTCAGAATCGGTTTTCATGGCATCTATCGATCCATTTAACTTTCTAGACTTATCATCTAGATCAGATTTAGGTATACTTAAATTTCTTGCGGTGTTATATTGTTCTTGACCATCTGTTAAATCAAATGCTGCTTCTTTGATCAAATTTTCATATAAATTACGCTTTTTTGCAATATCTATTGCACTTACTTGGCACTTCTGTAATTTTTCATTCATAATACTATTATTTTTGCGACCTTCTATATCCTGAGCTTCAACTGTGCCAGTTATTCTTGTTATCGGTTCCATTGACTTTAGTTCTTTTTCATCCGATGATGAAATATCATTGATTTTCTTAGATTCTTTATTCTGCATATCAATTTGTTTATTAATTTGATGAATGGCTTTTGTATTTGAATAGGTTCCCAGTTTTCCTCTACTTCTAGCATTGTTTTTCTTTAAACTCTGTAATCTTTCAATTTCCTGCTTTAGCTTAGTGTTCTCCAATTTTAATATCCTCGTTTGGCACTTGTGTCTGGATTGTGCAGCATTCCATCTACTCTCTTTCACGTGCAATTCTTCCCTTAATGTCTCCATTTCTTGTCTTAAATTTTGCATTTCCAGCCTTTCTAGTTTACTCTGTTGAGCTTTCTCTTGCGAATCCCGCATCCGATTTTCTAATGCTGCTTTTTCACGGACCAACTTCTTTCTTTCCTCTTGCAAACGATCTTCCATTTGTTTTCTGGTCTCTTCTAACTTTTTCTCTTTTTCTGTATATTCTTTACGTAAATTTCTGTGATCGTCTTGCAACTTTTTACGTTGGACTGATAAAGCTGCGTTTTCTTTACGAAATATAGTAATTTCTTGTTCGAGTTCCAGTAGACGGGTTTTTAAAAGTTCCGATCTGAAGATGGTTTCATTTGATTCCTGCAGATTTTCTTTATTTTTTTTATCTTCAATCGTAGCTACATTGTTATAGCTATCTACCAGTTGAATCCTTTCTCTATCATTATATTGTTTTGTGTTTTGAGTGTTACAAAAGGTATTGATATCCTGTAATATCGAATTGTCTTTACATTCTTCTAAAATACTCTGCTCATTCTCTAAAGTTTGTATAGTAGTATCAAACAATTCTGATTCATCGCTATGATATTCATGTTGATGCGTATCCTCATTATAATTAAAGTCATTTTTTTGTCTTGCACTTTCATGTATTTGTGTGTCGTAACTTAATTCTTGTTGTACATTGCATTGTTCATATTTTAATTGATCAGTTTGAATCATCGAAGACTGTGATGATATTTCTGTATCAGATGTTTCCAAAGTTACGGAGTCGTTCCAAACTTTTTCATCGCAGAAATTTTGTATCGTTAACGATTCAGTCGATGTACTCGATGTGTCCGTCAATCCAATAGTTTTGTATTCATTGTATTCCGAGAATCTGACATGAAGACTAACATCTACATCGCTTTCCTCAACATGGGATGTATCAGAAGAATTTGCTTGATCGGGCATAGATTGACTTAAATATTTTGATGCTGCACATTTGTTTACATTCATATTTGTTTTAATGTTCTCCTGAAACTCTTCCGAGGATTTTCTACCGCATGGAATGTTATTATTTTCTACTGAAAGTGACTCTTTCTTACTTAGACTAGGCTTATAATTACAAGAAGCTTTTAAAACAGATTGACTCTTGGAATTTTGAATTATTGGACTCATTGGATGTTTCTTGAGTTTGAACGGCGTTGATTGTTGCAAAAACGCAACAACAGTGCTAGATGTGGAACAGAAGCTGGAATTTTCTGCTTTTTCTTCTAGTAACTCAAATATCCTTACTTCTTCAATCTCTTTTTGTGTTTTCGATTTAAAATCCGGAGTACTTAATTCAGCTGTATTTTTAATATCGTTAATATAATCCTCCAGTTGAGAAGCTAAAGTAGTAGATTCTGATTTACTGCGAACTTTCTTTTTCGGCAGTGGTACATTTTTCAAGCATAACTTTTTTTGCGGTTGGCTCGTTATTTTTGTAGATTTATTAACATTGTTGTTTTTGAGTTCATTTTTAGAATTCCTGGAATACTGTGTGCAAGTAGAGAAGGATGCACTGCGCGAACGTGCCTTTGTTGAAGAACAGTGCGACTCTTTATTTAATTTAAACCTGGACAAACCTTGTCCTTTTTTTAAAAATGGTTTCTTTATCTTGATCGCTGAATTGCTATTAGATTTCTCTCCAGACAGACCTTCAGAGCTTCTCAATTTTTCTTCAAGCAACGTATGAAAATCTTTCCTCGGAGAAGGGATGGGTACATCGTCTATGCAGATACAATTTTTATTGGATGACAATGGCGCTACTCCATCTATAATAAATTGATTTATGTCTTTTCCTTGCTGTGGCGAAAGTAGCATCGAACCCATGTTGTTGTTGCCCTTGAATCGTTGCTTTCTCTGATCATTGCTAAAACTATTTATATTTTCACTATCCATTTCCATAGAGTTGCCTATTTTTCCAATACAGTCCCTCAAATCATTGTTATCAGCCTCAGATTTTAGTTCGCTTTCATTGAAATTGTTCATATGCAATTTGTCTCCGCTAAGATCAAGTTCTTGCAATGATAATTCAAGCGCTTTATATATACAATCTTGTTTCTGTGTTAACATCTCCCTTTGTATCTGCTGTTGTTTTAATAATCGTTCATGTTGCTCCAATTGCCATTCTCTTAATTTTTGTAATCGTTCGACTAAGGTTGCTTCTAAATCCATTTCGAATGATATTTAATGACAGTGAATGTAATTCGAGATTATTTATATTTTATAAAATAATTGATACATATACAAGTGCATGTAAACATAAAAACGAACATAAATTATTACGTGGCATTATAAAAATGATTTTATAAATACCTTTCCTAAGTATCTTTCTGATCTCTCTCAACTCGTATTTTAATGCAATAATAAAACTTGGAAAATGTCACTCATCAAAAAATGTTTATACATGAAGAAACAACATTTCAATGTTTGTATATTTTTCATAAGTACTTAATTGCGTATACTAATAAATTCAAGCTTGTGCAGATGGGGATAAATGTATCGAAAAACAAACTTATTTTTATTATTCCTCACATCTTTAAAAAAATCCATGAGACTCTTGTTTTCGTTTCAAACCGTTTGACAGTTCAAAAGTAGAGTGGAGATTTTGTGCGGGTTTTTTCGTACATGCGCGATGACTTCTTCATCAGTAATGGCTTAAACGGGGTACCTCGGTCACCCCGTATTACTTCGTAAAATTTGTTATGATTTGATTTTGAAAAATGAATGCATAACATGTGTATGTCACTCAAATATTAATAGTAACGTACAAAAAATTTGTTGCACGCTTGTCTTGTCGTCTCATCTTAAACTCTTTCGGCACTTTCCCGCCAATAATAATATCCTATTACTTTTGCTTTTCGCTACAGTATACATTACTGCATTGGACGCGCATGCGCAAAAAATTACATATCTTCATTCTGTTCAAAAATGATAAATATCTTAAACCATATATACTTATAAACCCGGCTTCAGATAGCAAGCCCTGTTATAAGATTATATCATCTACCAGATGACGGTTGCAGGCAAACTGCTATAGTCTGTAGAGAAGTCGCAGTACCATGAAGCTAAAGTGGAGTCATGTGGGAAAGGGGAGTCATCGCCGTGACTAAGATGGTACCAGAGAGGAATGGTACTTCACGGCTTCGCCACAGCAAAGGCGCCAAATATGTAATAACAGAGAGGATATCCTCTCTGGTTACTGGTTACGGAACAGTTACCTACACTGCTCAAAATGATTACGATGATTGGTTACTCCTGAGATCATCAACCAATAACAGCATTTCATTCAAATACGAATAGAAATTTCCCTTTTCCTGTTTTCAAAAATTTTTCAAATAAAAAAGATTGTTAAATGCTCCGAATACACATTTCAGATAGATGAAAGGATTTTCAAAGACATAGGGTAGAGTCTATAAAAAAATAAAGCCTAAACAAAATATTAACATTCATTTATGTGAATACAACATATGGGATGACCTGCTTTTAAAATTTTAAAACCTGATTTTTAAATCTTCTAAAATTTTTTGTTTTTTAAATAGCGCAAAACAAACTGATCAAAGTTGATAAAAAATAGAAAATGAACGTTCAGTAACAAAATATACTGAAGTTAAAGTTAATTACTAGAGTAAGTTCTAAGAAGTAATTCATTTTATTAAAACATTTAAAAGTATAATGTAATATATCTTGAATGTTACACAAATTCATCAACTTTACAAAACCGTTGTAAATTAAACTCTCGTTACAAGATTATTTAATTGATATGTAATGTTTTCTTCATTCGTGACAACATACGATTTTAAAACATCAATTCTGTTTTATAAAAAGCGATGCAACTATTTTATACCATTTTTACTAAAAATTACAATAGCGTAGAAAGCAAGAACATTTCAATGATTCTAATCATACAATGTGCATATTCAATCGAATGCAACAGGTAAGGAATTCTCTATAGTTTTACGCTATCAAGTAAATGCGATCAAAGTGATAGTTTAATTTAAATTAAGGTGTTAATGTTAATTATAAAAAGATAATATAACTAGGAAATCTGAAGACTAATATTATTCGTTTCAATATACATTGTCTCATAACAAATTAAACGTGGAATTGATTATTGAATACCATGCATATTTTGAAGTATTATTAAAGAACGGTTTACTCAATGAAATTTGTAAATATCGTATCAATCTATAAAATCCATGATCAATCTGTTTTCTACAGCATAGTCAACTATAATATGTCTATCAACAAGTAATACGATGTTCCGTCATACAGTTTAATTTTATTAGAATGATAATATGTATATAAAGTCCTAATACTTTATAAAAAATATACTTATGAATTTACTGAAATACTTCATCGTAAAACTAATATAATTAAACATTTTGCTGAGTTATATAACTGAATGATATATATCAGAAATTTATTTCATGATATCACTCATGAATTATAACAAGCATTTATGCAATTTTGTGAACAGAAGTTTTTTCAGTAAAATTACAATTCACTGTTAATTTATAAATTCATGCAATAGACAACGATATTGTCTTCAATTAAAAAAGGTAAATAAATTCGATCGATTCTATGCTACAATTCAAATGTCTGTTCAATTACTTTGTTAGTATCCTTGACGATATATAACGCTCTATATCAATTTATTAAACATGAAACGTAACGTTTAAATGTTACGAAGAAATATTCGTAAATCGTTTCGTAAATAGTATTCTGCTACGTTTTGAAAAATATCATACTTTTCCAAGTGCACAGTTGTAACGAATGGAAATTAGTCGGTAACAATCCGTCGGTATTTTCTATTGGGAGGGAACACCTCCTCGTCCTCGTCTCTGTCAGCCGATAGGAAAGGGTCGTCGTAAGCATAATTTGGCGCCCACTTCAGTAACAATTTTTCAAAAAATTCTTCTAAATTTCGAGCTTCTTGATATACCTGCGATTCCACCTGAACATAAAGAAATAACGAATAATTTCACGACTACAGAACTATGAATAATAAATTTCGTAGTTACTTACAGGATTGTATGTAAAAGCATTTTTAAACATCAATCTGATGTCTGCCATTACTTGTCTTAGATCTGAATAATGATCTGGGTGATCAGATTTTAATTTACCTCTAATTATATCTAACGCAATCGGTTTCTTTATGATGCGGTGATAATCAATTATCTGTACAGGAAAATAGCACATATCAATCATGTTACTTATTAAATTATTAATATACGTAAATTTCAAAGTAATATATTTGCCTCGCTAGAAACAACTTCACGAAAGGGTAAACTTTGCTCATATTGGCAGTAAAGCTCCAGTACAATTCTTTGGGCAATTCTCAATTCTTTTGCACTCATTGTATTGGGCCTTTTTTCCCCTGGTGGATCATCTGAACAATCGAGCACATTTGTACACAACATACACTGCCAAGTTTCACTTTCGCTAAAACATATACATCGATTTTCAATATAAGTCAGACAATTCATTCGAAATTAATTGTAATGTCTACGATATACATACTCAGGAAACGATTTTAAGCTAGGAATATGACAATACAAGTGGAAGACTTTTGGACATTTATCACAACATAGCACAGCATCTCCTCCATCCATACATACTGCACACCAGTCTTCGTTAGGATCATCCTTTGTCATGGATGCTGCAGCATTTTTTGAATTATCTATTGAACATATAATTATGTGCTTGCATAACTATCGCTTTAATATTATGTGCGTTATGTTTCTAAAAATGTTTACATATTTATTACATATTTTCGTCACGTTATTTCGATTCAAATATTTAGCATGAAATATACAGGGTGTTCCACTAACTCGTACAAAAGATAGCAAAAACATCGCGTTGCAACAGAGTTAGCGGGGCACGCTGTACGAATGATTGATTTAAGACATTCAAATACCTGCTGAATTTTCAGCCATTGGATTCATTCCCTCGTCGGTCGAACTATCTACTTGAGCCGAATCCAATTGATTTCGTTGGGCCTCCGGTATCACCACGATTCCGTTACTATCTAATTTCGCGATGGTCAGCATCAGATCGTTCAGAGATTTTTGGCAAAATTTGTCCAAACTTTTCTCAGTTTCATCCGATTTCCCAGGAGGCACAGGACTAGGTGTTTTAGGCACCGAAGAGCTGACCGTGTGGCCAACAGACGCTGAATTTTGTACTTGAGGCGTATTATCAGAGGCAGCGATCGTTTGCGTATTGTATTTTTGATTGACGTTTGATTGTTGATTCTTTAACGTTATTTTATAAGTATCGTTGATAGGAACTGGCATCGGGGGCGTGGCTTGATGACGCGAAGGATTATAGGGAAGCCAAGGATTAACATTTTGGGGGATGTGCCAACGAGCTGTGGCGGGTTGTTGCATAGGATAGTTCAGATGCTGTGTGGATGGAGAGGCCGTGTTGCATTGCTGAAGCCTTATACCGGTCACCATGGATGTGTTCGTTGGTTGATACGTGTGTGGTGCTACTGGTCGTTGAGAATTATTTGTAGGATACCTGTAAGGTGGCAATCGATATGGTACATGGTTCGTTGAAGGCCTATAAGGAGGAGGATTGTGTGCAAGGAGACCGCGTAGACTCGTGTTCTGTCCAAGTTGATCCATGTGAACTTGTTGATGAGGATGCGTGGACGATGTTACTTGCTGATGGCAACTACCCAATGGTCGTTGTTGCATCATCAACGGTTGCTGCAGCCTATTGTTGTAGTTAACCGGATATGGTACACGTGGCTGATGTGCTTGAGGTGATGATCGCGGTGGCATGTTGTTCATAGGATAATGTTGCATATAATTTTGTGATTGTGCTTGCTGCTGCATTTGCTGTTGTTGTTGCTGCTGTTGTGGGGGTGGTGGTTGCTGTTGCGGCGGTTGTTGATGTTGTTGTTGATGTTGCGTTAAAGGTAACGATGGAGGCACTTGCTGATAGGAATTTTGTTGAACATTATTTGATTGCTGCGTTGCAGGAGGTAACTGTACAGCCATAGAGGAACCGTCCATAGGTGCATTTGGAAGATTAGCTGGTTGCTTTTGTTCCGGCTGAGAGTCAGTGTACGCCAGGGATGGTGCAGTACTTGTACCACCCAATGGAGATATTGAAGGATACACTCGACCATCGACTACTATTGCTCCGATTGATGAGACCACTGAAATGTAAAAACATTTGTTTCGGTCTTGCCTTGTTGCCAACGTTAAGAGAACATTGTAATTTATGATCGTAGCAATATTACAAAGTGTGCTTATATTTAATAACATAATTAAGCACCTATTTATACTATTTAACCTTTTATCAAATCTGGTACTTTTTCCAATGATAAATGTATTCTAACAGGTATTTCTGGATTTGGAATGTCAGCTCGTCTGCTTTTTATTCTTTGTAAGTGGCTTGTAACTGATCTGCAATAACAGTGTCAGATAATGTGTATGACAATATTAATTAAATATAGTGTGCATGTAATAATTGAACACATACTTCTTACTATATAACAATTCCAGATCTGAACCTTTCTTTAAGGCATGCGCCACGAATTGAATACAGTGATCTGTAAGCTTTGATAATTGATCTAAAGCAACTTTCTTTTCGTTCAATGTGTTCTGCTTTTGATCGCAAACTTCATTTAATCGCATAATTAATTGTTTGCCTCTTGTATTAATCGCATTTGTTAACCTTTAGAGAAACAAATTATACAATCTCAGGAACCTTATATTATCCAGATTCATTTTAACACGAACAATATTTAGACTTACTGAAACACCATTTGTGTTATATCTTGTACTAAATTTTTCTTCTTTTCTAAAATAAGGACCTGTCTATCCTCTATAACTTTCATTGCACTTTTCAATAAAACACGTTTATAACTGAAAACATAATTTTATAACAACAATGATTAACGAAAATAAATGATTAAATTAACGGTGCTAACAACAAATATGAAAGCAAGAATTACCTGACTTCTTTGAGTAAAGTTGATACAGAAGTACGTGTCTCGGCAGCAATTTCGTGAATAAATTTGTATTTATGATCCCTGTGTTCGCTTAACTGACAATCTCTACAAGTAAGTTTATCACATGTTTGACAAAATAATGACAATTGTTCGTGTGAGTGAATTGTACAAAATAAATAGCCAGGTATCTTTTTGTTGCTCTTTTTAACATTATCTCTATCATTGGCAACTTCGTCCTTTGGTTTAATTGTATGATCCTTGGTGATTTTTAATCTTTGATGTGCCTTGAACAGTTGAAAGACAGTATTATTTTTCAATTACTTTTGAAGTCACCTGCACAATGTATATGTGTGAGTACAGTTATGCTAATTGAATTATACTATAATCTATTTCCATTGTACTTCAATTACATACTTCGCTAAATATACTTCAATGTATGAATAATATTGTGTTCATCACTGATAGTAATTTTTTTCAGTTTGGAATTTGATTCTCTAATTCCATTGCTTGTACGTTGTAATTATACTTTAACTATAACTACAAATTGCACTATAGTTTAATTAAACAAGACATCCGAATTACGAATCACAATATGATTGAATATAATATGATTGAATTACTTTGCAATTATAATTTATCGAATAATTCAATTGTAATTCTGCACAACTGTATATGTAAGGCATATATAATCACAGTGACAATATAATTACCATAACACAATTCTGACAGATAAATTCTTCGCATTCTACACACCAGCTTGTGGCATTAGCATTGTCATGACAGCTGGTGCATTTCTTTTCTTCTTCCGTTTCCTTCGATTCATCGTCGGTACCTGGACTACTATCTTCCTCTATAAATTTCGACAAAAATCGATTCTCGATCAAGTTGTCGGCTTGGGTAGTAACATTACAAATTTGACAAGCAATTACATTGCTCTCCACTGCAACATTATATGCATAGTTTAATCAGCTAAATCACGTAACAAAAAATAATTGTTGTTATTAATAAATCTTTGAACAGTCATAGTCATGATTTTGATCGAATATTTTCTACCATGGATGGTACAATGTTTTGAAATGTCGCTTGATCAAAATAATGTAAAAAACATAGAAAACCAAGGAAAGTGTAATGGAAGGTCGACAGAGTGAAAAATCGCGAGAGTATACTGTGATCTTACACAAAACATCCACGTCAACCGATGTATTGTGGTCGCTCAGTTTACTGTTGACACATGCTGTGCACGCTGCATGTAAACACTCCAAAAGTTTCGGATCGTCACCGGAGACGAACGCTTTCTCACAAAAGATACATTTCGATAAAAATGCACGGGTTTCGTTCTCCTGGCTCTCAGTGGTGCACTCGATACGCTGCTCACACTCTTCCTCAATGCAAACGCCCTGCACTTGAGACTGTTGCATATCTTGTTGTTTCGTACCAGGTTGGTCGACCGGTTCTTCTTTTATCGTTGCCGCCGGGCTCGTCGTTAGCAACTCATTCACTCGGGGTTCCATATTAAAACCATTCAAGCATAAATAGGCACACACGAGAATCGTTTTTACAATTTATGAAAATATATGTTTCTTGAACCGTGGAGCGCCATGGTCCACCATGCTACATACTCAATTCATTCTAATCAAAACGATACAGTTAAGAATCCTCCTAATGAATTAGACATCGCAAACGGTGGCGACCTCTGTAATTGAAGCTCGAATGATTCTAGAAGTTTCAAAACAGAACTTTCTCAGTTCAATTAAATAAAGTGTTTTTTATTGACGAATTAATATTGCAACCAGTTGCGATTTAAAAAACAATTATAGCACAGTAGCACAGGAGAATTAGAACTGTAGCAGGCTCGCAAATATCGAGGATCAGTTTCATATGAACTAGCTTTAATGTTTAGTTTGTCGCATTACATATAGGTGGCTTACATGGTACGATTCTAACCTATTTTAACACTGATCTATATAAGTTATATAGATCAAAACATCGTCAGCTAGGCGTCCGCTTTTCTCGTGAATTCTTTGTTAAACAAATACAAAATGATGATCTATTTTATTAAGCAGCTTTAGCAACATTTCTCAAGTAAAAAAATTAGAATTGCACGGAGATCAACAAACAATTTTAAATAACTGTCGATAACTATCGATAGTACCATCGATAGTTCTTCATTGCCATTTTCACTTCTTTCACATGTACAAGAGAAATTTGTGGAAGTTTGTAAATAGTAATGCGTGGTAAAGAAGCTTTGAAAGTGTAACGCGTATTATATATCAATCATGCATTTAGACAAAGGGAAGTTAATAGGTATGCTACATCAATAGAATACTTTTGCAATATTATATTCACAGAAAACTAAACTGTCCAAACACGTTGGTATTTTTATTTGTACAATTCTGTATTGGTTAGTCGTTAACCTGTTCGTACGTTATAATAACAATTAAATTAATTTTGTTAATTGAATACCTTTCCTTCACTATTGCGTTAAAGTAAATCAAAATAATTAAAGATGGATAATTTACAGAAGATTTAGCTGACGTCTGTCATGATAGTGATAATAGTCATGACAGCGATGACAGTATACAAGGATCTACCGACAGCGATAACACTGTCAGTAGCAGTGACGAATCCGAATCAGAAGGCGAAGATGATGTAAAAGGAAATTCCAATAACAATGAGATTTATGCCCACACAAGTGTGTATTAACATTTAAATTTTTAGTGACAGTTTTAGTGACAGGGGTCATATAAAAAGCCAAGTCAAATAGTGTCAAGCAGCGTGATCACTCTCTCTTGTTTCTAGATGTTGGTAAATGCCAAGCAGTATGATCATTCTGTTTACTAAACCGTTTTTGCTGTATCATTTGAGCATTACGACCAAAAGCCTTGGCATTATTAGACATGAAATCTGTACAGCATGATCACTAACATTAATGAAAATTCTATTATGATTATAAGGTGAAGCCATGGAACCTGTATCATTAAATGAAGATGAGGAAGACGATGAAGTTGTGAAAGCTATAATCAAATCAAAAGATGCACAGACAAATCATCCCCCTTCTATTGAAATGGAGGACCATGTAGTAGACATATGCTTCCATCCAAATACAAATATGATTGCTGTGGCTAATATAGTAGGCGACGTTTACCTGTAAATTTTATATTAATTTGACATTCATATTACTATGCAACAATGTTCTCTATAGTAAAATCTTTTACTTGCTAGGTATAAGTACACCAACACAGAAACAGAACTTGTTTCAACATTAGAGATGCATCTGAAGGCATGTCGTGATATAGAATTTAACGAAGACGGAACAACATTGTTTTCAACTGCCAAAGATCTATCCATAATGCTTACCGATGTAGAAACTGAAAAACTGAAAAGATTGTATGAGAATGCACATGAGTAGGTATAAAACTGCTCGCTTCAACTTCTGAAATTTAATCTATCGTTAACAATTGATTTATATTCTTAGAGAACCTGTGAATACTATGACTGTAATTGGAGAACATATATTTGCAACTGGCGATGATGATGGAGTAGTAAAATGTAAATACTAATAATCGTATATTATCTGCTTTCATTTATAATCTTGGATTATAATTCTGCATACATATTTTCAGTATGGGATCTTAGACAAAAAGGAAGTGAACCTGTATTTTCAATAAAAAAGATGGAAGACTATGTAAGTTCGATTATAACAAACAGAGATGGGAAGTACTTAGTGTGCGGAAGTGGTGATGGTTCTCTCACTACATTTAATATACCAGGAAAGAAATTGCATGTTCAGGTACATATTTATGAATACTAATGTACCATAATTTGTCTATCTATTTCTAATAATAAACATTTTAACAGTCAGAGGAATATGACGAGGAGTTGACGTGTCTCGGTTTATTTAAAAATGAAACGAAAATTTTGGTTGGGTCTAGTAAAGGAAAAATGTACATATATAATTGGGGAGAGTTTGGGCTCCATTCGGACGAGTTTCCCAGTGTAACGAAGAGGGCTATAAATTGTATGATTCCAATTACTGAAAATGTAGTAATTACGGGAGGAGAAGATGGTGTGCTCAGGTAACGAACAACTTTGAATTAGAATAATTTATTCATTGAATAAAGTAATGATCTGATTAAAATGTCGATGTGTAGAGCAACCAGCTTGTTTCCACGTAACAATCTCGGAATTGTGGGACAACATAATTTCCCCATCGAAGCCATTGATATAAACAATGATGGTACTTTAATTGCGTCTTCCTCGCATAATAATGATATCAAATTTTGGAATGTACAGTACTTCGAAACATTAGATGTTGCTAACCGTGTGAAAGGCGGCAAGCAAAAACAATTGAAACATAATCTTCCAAGTAGTAAAGTCGATAACGCGGCAAGTTTTTTCGCAGATCTTTAGAATAGAAACACAAATAATAATTGTATGTAAAATATTATATATTTATTATTAAAATTATAATTTTTAATATGATCATACATAGGAGGAGTCAAACGTACTGCAAGTTACTGAATACCCATTTCACAAAAAATATTGCAAACCTATTTTGATATACAATTTTATTCCTATGATAGCTTAATTGTCATACACTTACACTGAAAGTTGAACACTGTATTATCTGTGTTTAAAGATGACAATAAAATTACGTATAAATATAAATATTCTAAAAAATTACATATGAAAATTGTACAAGATCCTTTCACCACACTTTCGTTATTATAACTTTATAATACAATTGTAGGTATAGTAATATGTCTTGACAGTCGTCAGTAATGGTAGTATACAATAGTAAGATAAATCTTATTGCAATCTATGTAAACAATAACTTGATTTTCTTTAACTTAGCAGATTAGTAGATTTAATATACATTTTTGGAATATAATAGATTAAATAAAGAGAAAGATGAGGAAGAAAGGAAGAAAGGACTACAAAACTTAAAGTTGTATAATTCTGTGTATCTTTCTAAAAGTATTATAAAGTACACGCTTTGGAACGTTCACTTGTAACCATTGCATTGTACAATTCGTAATTTACAAGTTACTTATTATACAATTTTTTTTATTTCTTAATCAGTGATCAAAGTTTACTCGGTATTGACTAAAGAATATAAAAAAAGATTCTCTAAATAGTGACGAAAATTCACTTCGCATTTGCTACTGTGATTACAAGCATTTCATACACTTCGTAATTTATACCTAAAATGAACTCATAAAGAAATTTGAATACAGTACGATATATAAACAAAATATAAGAATTCATGATATATTATGAAATTTAAATTATTTTTCCTAATATAAATTAGAATAAATAATACTGATAATGTACAACACTTAATAAAAATTTATAATTTAGTACAAAACTGGATAATGCTAAAGCTGAAGGCTTTCCGAAGTCTTCAAATAAATTTTCATATTTCTACATAAACAAATGGTTAATAATGAAAGTACAATCGTACATTAATTGGATGTATGAATGTTCTTATCAATTAATTACTAATATGTTAAATATTACTAACATTTTATGTAGTAAAACACCATACACAAACAAGCAGAATATTCAACGTCTTAAAAAAAAATGCATCTTATATTGAAGCAAAACAGGTCTGAGTTGTTTCAATAAAATAATTTAGCTTGACAAATACAACTGCATCGATATTATTTAATATCGTATATTTATACTAACGAGAGGATAGAATGCAATATATTAAATGCTCAATATTTATTCTTAAAAAATCTTAAATAAATATTTTAAATCGTTATTACAGTACGTTATTGCTCGTGAACACGAGCTGCATAAAAAGTTGGACTCAGCCTTAATTATATTGTATTACAAATATGCTTGTCTGTAAAGTTGCTTTACTGATGGTTCATTTGACGTAAATATTCTGGCGTGTGATAGTGTTGCTGCTGCGCATGAGCAAGCGAAGGATGAATGGGCGATGGAAAGCATCGAACATGTTCGACGCTTGTTGCATCACTATCTCCGCTCTTCAAATACTTATTTAATACGGCGAAGATTTGCGAATTTAATACTTGAAATCTTCGGATTCTGTCCACCATTCGTTTCAGGTGCTGTACGACACAATGAAACACAATTTATTATTTATTATAGTATTCTACGAAGCGTTACGGGATCAATTAAATACTTATTAATAGACTGCGAATTTTTATGCGAAATAAAAATTGTCTTCGTCAACTGCAAGATACAGAAACCATCTAGAAGATTCTTTTTGTCTTGAATGATCTTAATAAGTTAGAAATAATACAGGGTGAGTCTCGTAACATGACGATTTCAAATAACTTTATAACTATAACTACATGGTATAATACTTTTTTTACACAGAATTTTGGGCTTCACCCGAATTCAAGAAAAGATATTGGGCATTCCGTTTAAAACACTGAAGGTGACTCTCACATCTTGATAAAAAAATCAAAGTAACAAAAAACAGGTTACAGCACTGTATGTCCCCCTGGAAATCATGCAACATTTGTTTGCAAATTTTTTTCTTACAATAAATAATTTACGAGTTATTTGAAGTCGTTATGTTATGAGGCTTACTCTGTATATTATGATTCTTAAATTTTTTTAATTATATATATATTTTTTTGTTATAAACGCATCAAATCCGCAGTCTACTTACGAACGAGGACACTTACGATTCCTTTAACATTTTCGTCTTTTCCGTCTACCCGTTGCACTCTTAAGATATGGTAACAGAAATCAAGAGCCTCAAAGCGTCTTTGTTGGCCAAGTAATACTATCATAGCACATCCAGCCCAATGTAAACCTTCCCCGAATAATTCTCTGCAATGGTAGATAACATTGTATGTTTGTTTCCATTGTTATGGTAATAAATTCTATTGTGTAATGGTACACATGCGTTACTAACTCAACGGTAAACTCGGTTTCTCCAACGGGAATGCAATAAACAAACTGTAATGCGCTCCATAGTCTATGGAATTCTGTGCATTCGTCAACGTTCATCACTCCGTTCGCCGGCGGAGGACCAACCCATATGGGATCGTCCAAGAAACTACGCAATCTGCTAAGTACTACTTCAAATATTGACAGACCACAGCAAAGTCGTTCTCGAGTCAGCAAATCTCCCTCTCTGGCAATCATTGCTTGCTACAAAAACAACAATTTCTCAAATAGTGTATAATATACAAGATGAATATTTTACATATTATCGCATGTGAACTTTTGGCACTTACCTTAGCTGTACCTAGTTTATCTACGTTCGGGACGATCTGTAAGGCTCCATACTTAGCTTCAAGTCGTTTCTGTTTAGTTTCCGGTTTTTCGCCCTCTGAAAATACAATTGTTTGAATAGTTGCCAGGTGAACCTACAGAACAGTTACCTAACTCCCGATCTCCATGATTTTCGGATATGTAGAAAACAATATTTTGAACAACTTTTCCCATTACACATTAGCAAAGAAAAAAATGAGTAGGTAATTGTTCTGCAGATTCACCAGTTGCTAAATGGAAAAGAGCTGTTCTTCAAATTGAAATTATACCTTTGCAGTAAGGCCTAGGCAATATATTTTGAAACGGTGCCGCATGCAACAAATCACAAACTTCTTCTTGCGACAAGGCTTGTTCCATTAAGAGGCAAAACAAAATCGTGTTGCCGAACTCTCGGAAATTGTGGAAGAGCTCAGTCTTTGCATCAGGATATTGCACGATGTCGTTCAATTGAGCATGATAATATCCCAAGACACCTGGAGATCCATAATCGTATCTAGGAAGCTTGCAAACTTTTGGCATAGCTTCCATTAAGGTCTTGGTGAACTGGTGTAAGCTCCCTTGAATCAAAGATTTTACTATCTTTAGAAGCTCTTCCATGACTACTGCTATTCCTTGGTAACCGAGGAGCTTGCACATTGTTCGAAAGTGTTGCGGACCAACGAACCCGCAATACTGTCCATACTGTGTGCTGTACGCTAAATTCAACTGTTTACTGCCCCAAAGATAATGATGCGACATTTGCGGTGGCTTATCTCGATGGACTGGCTGTACAAATTGAAGTCCTCGACATTTTACGAACCTGTTAAATATATTTCAAGTATGAGACATACACTTCAATATTTAACTGTGGATCTAATCACTAAAAATTGCTGTAGTAGTATTTACAACAATTTTTACGTTATTGTATTTATCTAAAGAAAGAAATTAATGAAAAATAAATTAATAAAAAAATTAATAAAAATTTAAGTGCTGTAAGTACGAGAAATAGTAATGAAGTTCAGATGCTCTGATTCTAGGTCGGAAGAAATGTCTTAGTTTTGAAGATAAGACAGCTTCGAGCACGAAAGGTTAATCGTAGTGATATACCTGTTTGTTGCTGCATTGTAACAATAATTTGGCAAGAAGTCATAATTCAGTTCCCAAAACACGTGAAGTGTGATTCGTCCGTAAGGAGCTAAAACATTATGATTAGCTTCTCTGAACATTGCATCGTACTCGTCCAGCGCAAGCCATTTACTTAAAAGTTTATGGGTAAGACGGTTGACTTGTAGAAGTCCTTCTAATTCCTGAAGCACGTGACACAAATCAGTTGTACATTCGTTTCAAATTACACTTAAGACTGAATCCGAAATGTTAAATCATTCAACTTACTACAACTCCTGTAATATCGCCAGACTCGAATTTACTAATTGCTAAATCCAACGATTTCTGCATGTCCGCGTTAATACGTTGGGTAATCAACTTATTCAAGTCAATGCTCCTTCCCAACAATTGAACATGTCTTTGTTTCAATAATGTTTCGTATCTGTTGGCACGAGGATATGGAAGTAAGTATGCTCCAAGAGCGACACACTCTACACGGAACCTTTTGTCTAACAATATACTCGAGGCTAATTGTTTGTAGTGAGCGAAAACTTGTTCGCTAAGCTTGTAAACAAATTGATCGAAACATAAATTCACTTCAGCTTCCACTTCATCGTAAAGAAATTGTTTACGGAATATTGTCAGAGCATATAATGCACTATCATTGTACAAATCCAGTGGATACAGAACATATCTGTAAGTAGAATGATATATTTATAAACATACATAGGTATTATATGTGCTGGTAATTTCGAAAGTGACGTAAGCCAGAAAACAAAAACAATTTCGATTTTCATGTTTTTTCACGTCGTAATCACCAGCACATATTAAGTAAACTTACTCCATCATCGATGGTTCTTTGCTTCGCAGTATATGATCAGTCAATATCCATGGCATAGACATCTCGATGGGGAACTGAAACATGCGTCAATAAACTATGAAGCTGTTGAGAATTCACTTCGGCATTAGTGCGGAATAGTATGAGATTCTACTAATTACAAAACCCAAGTGTTAATAAAATAATTAGAGGAACCAGTTGTACGTTCGTAAAAGTACAACGTTAGAAATATTATGTGCTTCAAGAATGCTACCATTACATAAATATACATTGATTTCATCACTTAATGCATGCTACATAGAAAATAATGAGCTGAAATCAAATAAACGATTGCTTGTGCTTGTGTTATAAACGTGCAACTATTTCATAAGATCTCTTTGATATTTTTCTTGAAGCTGATGCAAAGGACGAACACAAATATTTACATAAACTATCAACAAAATAAACTTCAAACACGACTAATACCACACTTAAAATTATCATTCTATCTATAATAGAATAGAATAGATTCTATCTGTACAAAAATGCAATTTGCGACATGGATAAATGCAGTGGAAATGAAACCAGTAAACCATATCAATGGTTGTATACTGCAGTAAGTTATAAGCGTAAGCAACGTTGCTACAATCACTCGTGTCTAACAGAGTACCTGGATACGTTTCTCCATGGTGATCAAGTCGCTGCACTCTTCATTATGCTGGTGACGTACTTGGCATTTCTAGTCATGAAATCAAGCACACAAAACGCTATTTTTGATAGTATTTTTCATGTAGTAAGACAAGGCGTAAATTACTTCTATGTTTATCAAAGATAAATTAAGGTAAACGAAGTAAAAACACCGATTTACATTTTCCATTTAAAAATATCTTTGCATGTCTTTGAGCATAGAGTAAAAAAAAAATAATACCAAAGTAATTTTCAATTACCTGTATCTTTCGTCCCATGGTCATCTCTAGATAAAACTCTCTGTACCATAATTGGGACAAATCGCAACAGTCTTGCAATGATTCTACAAAAAAAAAAGAACATATTAGAAGTATATTTAATTAAATTTATAATTATATGGTGAATGTTCGTGTCTATCTAATATGTTCCCCTTTAATTGTAACTTCTGGTCTATAACAAATTGTAATTAATTCTATTTACCGCCAAAATTTAAGAGGTAACTCCAATAAAAACTAGTTTTATGAAACTGATCGATCTGCACAAGATACTGGCCATCAATATCTTTTCTCAGAGTACGTTTCCCACCACTTTTATCAGCTATTAATGATTCCAGCATAGTACGAACCATGTAAAGTTGAGTCGAAGAAGGCCCTGGAAAAGAAATTCTTTTAAAAAATATTGAGACTTCGCGATGTTATAAAAGTAAATTGTTTTTGAATAATTGTCTTACCAACATTCCTTCGTGGTACCTTAATACCAAATCCATTGTCAGGATCTTTCTTTCCCTTTAAAGCAGGATCTCCTAATGGCTCTACTCCAAAATGCCAATCTGCGCAAGTTTCTCTCACAGACACGATTATACTGAAAGAGAGCAATAAACAATTTAATTCATGGATCAGCTATACACATAAAGTTATTAAAAGTATGTAAGCAATATTATACAAACCTTCGGATGAGATCCTTTTTATTTTTAATCGCCTTGCGCAGTGGTTCTCGCAAAATAAGTTGCACGAAATCTTGCAGTTCTGCATATATGTTTCTACGTATTGCATCAATGAAAACCGTTTCTATGCGCGCCATTAATACTTGCAGCCCCTTGATCATTGCGATCACTTCTATTAGAGCAAACTTTTCCTCGTCCGTATAGTTGTAACGTGTAGCCTACCGAAACGAAATAAATCTATATACACGATGTTATCAGAATTTATAATTGATGTAAATTCTATTTTACTCTTTCATATTCTTCGGCTTCCTGTGGACATTCCTTGTTCATGTGGTGATCAGTAGGATGAAGAAGCTTCCAACTATAAAGTTCTGTTACTACACTTGTCCATTGTGACAGTAACTGCAATCCACGTAAAGCTAATTCAGCAGTTTCTCTATTTTCTACATCACTGCCACATTCTTTGTACGTGGTACTCACTTCGTTACTGTACCTGTATCGAGATTTGTAAATGACTATCATTTCTTGCAAGTTTTTAAACAAAACCATCAGTATACATATATCGTTACCTTGCTAATTCGCTAATGTATTTCACATGATCTTCTCGGATCTGTGGCAAATGTACCATAAGATCTGCTTGCGGGCTTATACTGTTCGATGAAGAAGACAACGGCCACCTTGATGCATCAAAGTGTTTCGAACGTTTGATGTAATTGAAAGGTGCAATTTGCATATCACCAAACAGCGGTACCACTTCCAGATTTTTAAAAATTCTATCAATCCGATCTAATTTTAATTTCTTTTTCTGATCCAATTTATTGATATTGCACAATTCGCTATCCATCAAAAATAGTCCAAATCCCATGACCTTTACCAACATGTGTTTCTCATTTGGAGTCAAGTACATCTTAGTTTCAAACATATGGACGCATATGTTAACCACATCTGCAAGTAACTCTTCGTATCCTGCAATTTTCTCCAGATTTTCTTTTACAGTATCGCGAATTTTATTTTGGGTGGCTAAAAACATTGATAAGTTTTGCGACTCCTGTAATGTTTGGGAATCGGACATCACTTTAAGAAATTGAGCAGCTCTGGAATCAAAGAACACGATCAAACAGTAGACTCTCTAACATGGTAACATAGAGAGATAACAATTACCTTCTATAAGTGGAATAATCATTTTTCACACTAGATTTCATGTTCTTCAATTCATCCAAAACTGCAAACATATTGATGAACTTTCCCAATGTAAGCAAATACGCTTCGGAAACAAAGTCTTTCCTTTTTTCATGATGACACAAACGTTTCACTTCCCCAGAGAACCTTTCGATCGCTTTTCTCTACAAAATGATAAGATATTGAGTTTATACGTATGTAAAGATACGCGTAAAATAAGAAAGAGATTGAATACTCACTTGAAAATACATAAAATTAAGTAACTTATTTACTTCCGGTGCTAATACCTCTACAGTCTTTTCATAAATTTCTACTCTGTTTGGTTGTTCATTTGATTTTGGTTGTGGAATTGCACGTGAGCAACATCTCCATGTATATAACATAACAGCATGTTTCAATCCTTCTTCCAATAGTTCGTTCTTTAAAGTAAATATATTTATCAATATAATAGAATCTATTACTCATCATTCATCGTGTATTATAATACTTATAGTGTGAAATAATTTGTTATTTTTACCAAACTCGCATGAACTGTAGCTTCTTCAATGTATTTAGCTATCCCCGTAACAAAACCATTTCTGTCTTCAAAATTAGTATCAAAATTGGCTTGATATACTACAGAACACGGTTGTGCTTCGATGCACGGCTGTTCGTCCGGCAATGTAAATTCATCGAGCACATCAACATTGGACAAAGCATCGCCCAACGTTACTTTATCGGTAGTCATTTCAGTCTAAAAGTAAACCTGCATAAGTACAATTATTATTTCTATGTTTATATATCAATTGAAATATATAATTAGACGTTATATTGACTTTTTAAAATTATCTACATACATTCACAAACGTAAAATTTTTATAGAGATACGAGTAATTATAGACCCTCGGTGATCGAGTATAAAAAACGGTATAAAATAATAATCATTCATAACGTTACTTACCTCTGAAGAGGTTACAGTGTCTAGTAACTTAAGTATACTAGAAACTTATACTGTTCTACAGGAAAATGAAATAATTTATAATAAATGCACAATATAATTAACACATTTTGACACAATGTCGAACTGTGCTACAAATCTATAGAATTGAAAATCTAATACTCCACCCTCCCACTAGAAAACATAGGATGATTATCCTATCAACAATGCTCAAGCCTTGCATACAACAGTTTCATATACTACTGTAATGTGTCCTTGTTTGAATGTATATGTATATATGTGATACATATAAGTAAATACATATTCCGCGTTCTGCTTCGTTCCCACGTCCTTCGTTAAACAATTTTCATTTAAAATGACTTACATATGTTACCTCACGATGACTAATTTAGTTAACACTTAGAAACTATATCTGTACTTGTCAGTAGTATATATATAATACATTGCACACGACAATTAACTAAATATACTGCGATTACTAAAAAATTTTCGAATTTTTTAAGAAATAGAATATTATGTCAGAGGATATTATATTCTAATCCAATAATTTGTATTACCAAATTATGACTTCTATAATATATTCACCATCGATTTTCAAAGAGGACACGTTTTGATTATCAATGCGTACTTAAACATTCTATTCGACGTCAGAAGTCGATAAATGTAATTGAAATGTTTATTTTTTAAACATCTAATGTGGCAAACATGACATGACTTGAGTAATTTTTTTTTTATATTGTTATCGAAAAATGTGATAAAACTATTTTTGCTATACAGAAATTGTAATCATAAATAAGTACTTTTGATATTCTAATTTATACATTTAAGTGTTTTAAATTCCATGTAAAATGCAATGCATAACGTGCAGTGTATTGTATTAAGCTAAAATAATGTCTCTGTTGCAAATGATTAATAGATAATTGATATGCGATAGACAATGTTCACCGTGCAGTTATGTAATTATTTGTGATATGCTAGTACAAAAGAACAAAATGTGTGGCCATGAACACTATTTAAACTCTGCCACAGAGAAAATTATTGTACGAAAGCGAAACTCCAATATTTTTCTGTAACCAAACTCCGCATTTAAGTGTGTATGCAGAGAAGAAATAATACCCTTTATCTACACATAGATACTAAACACTTTCCGTAAATTACATTATGATTAATTTTTGTTTTTATGATTTGTTTCCAGTTTTTCCAATTTATCTATCTCATTTTTGTTTGTTTATTATTAGTTACTTGAGATTTTGTAATATTCATTTATTCTAAAAACGTCAAACTACATTTATATAGTTTTTGGTATTTAGAAGTTAAATTATATTTATTTTCCGCTGAAAACAATGTTTTTTAATAACATTCAGTTCAGGAAATTATTTTTATTTTTATATCCTCTCTGATATTATATTCTGATCGTTTTAATCTTTAAGTAGTGTTTCAAGGTCATCAAAGTTGGGGGCACGATTATGAAATATTTTAATGAAAGTTTCCTCTCTGGTTTAGAATTCTGCATCCTAGTCCACGTCTGACACTCAATCACTCAGTATCACAATCGCTCAGTACGTCACAATTCGTCAACAATTGAACTATTCAAAAACTTTTCATGTCGAATTCGTAGTAGAACAAATTGAATTTCAACAATACCATTGAGAAGTTTAGATGAAAAATTTGTAGTGGTAGTGAACCTCGAAAAAAAAATATAAAATAATTTGTATTAACAAATACGAATACATATTAGAGCTGCACAAAATAGTACATGTTAAATGCATATACCTGGCTAAAGTACATATGAAAAATGTCGGACAAAATAATTATAAACATTTTAACTTTGAATTGTTGGTAAATAATTATTTTGTAATAATTTGTATTCAGAGTTTATCGATGTACATGTATTTTTGTACTCTCTTATCATGTTATCTATTATAGGGGTATACCATATGTTTCGAAGGACAGGGCGGGCCGTATACAAGCAATTGCTCAGAAATTTTCCACTGAGAACTATGACATTATTTGTCTACAAGAAGTATGGTCTGCTAATGATTTTAAGATGATCAAAGCCAAGACAGAAGGACAACTGCCTTATTCACATTATTTTTATAGGTATTTATGTCATTAGTATGCTGAAAATATCATTTTTAAATAATACGACACTAAAGAAATTTAAACAGGATATTTACATTAAGTTGTAACATTAATTATGTTCACGTTAAAATCGTTTTAATTGTACATCTAGTGGCGTGCTTGGATCAGGAATTTGTGTCTTATCAAAGTATCCCATCGAAGATGTAATGTTTCATAAGTGGCCTTTAAATGGATATGTGCATAAAATACATCATGGAGATTGGTTTGGTGGAAAGGGTGTCGGACTTTGCAGGCTTAAAATTCATGATATGCATGTTAATCTTTATACTACACATGTAAGAGCAACTACTAAAATTTTTCGGCTTTTGTGTGTTCTTTAAAAATATATTTAATGTATTGGATGTTTTAGTTGCATGCAGAATATAGTAGTAACGACGAATATCTTGCACACAGAGTTTTACAAGCATTCGATACTGCCCAGTTTGTTAGAATGACTTGCGGTGGGGCTGATTCTGTGATATTGGCAGGTGATCTCAATACAGAGCCACAAGATTTAGCTTATAAAATCATTTGTGGTGTTGCCGGTTTAACTGATGCTTGCTCAAGTGTTTCAAATAATTTAGGGACGAATATGTGTGCCAATAACAGTTATACTAGTTCTAAAATTGCTAGGACATTCCCAGATGGAAAGCGTATAGATCATATTTTATATTTGGGCTCAAAATTTTATAAAGTATGTTAAGTGATTTTTACAGTTACCATATTCAAATTATTAAGTACCGCTTAATATTACCAACAATGTATTACTTATAGGTAGAAGTAAAAGACTTTCATCATCCTTTCCCAATACGAGTACCTCAGAAAGACTTCAGTTACTCCGATCATGAGGCTATTATGGCTACTCTAAGTATTAACCCTGGTAAGATAATAAGTGATGTAATGCATTAAACCATTGTTTTAATATCCAAAAATCATCGAAATCGAGTAATAGGTAGCTGTTCTGTAGGTTCAGTGAAATATTTAATGCTTATTAATATTACTTTTTCAGGCCAGTCTGAGTCAATGAATATAGACGTTAAAGATTTATTGAAAGGAGCTATAAGTATATGTGAATCGTCATTAAAAAGTGTTCGCCGACAACGCATTTGGTATTTAGTATTTGCTAGTATATTAATAGTTCCAGTAGTCTGGTCTATGGGACTTGATTGCACTATTGAGTCTGTATCTGTGAGCATTGGGCTCAATGTAATTCGTGCTTTTCTGACTGCGATACTATGCTATTCTTTGTTCATGGGGACTATATGGAATAGTGCAGAAACGAACGCTTTAAGAGCAGGGTGTTTAGGGATGGAAATTTATTTGACAAATTTCTATAAAACATAAAATTATGTACATACAATGTACAAGTACATAGTTGACTCAAAATTTTGACTTCCCTTTTAAACTATTCTTCGAATACACGTTTGATAAAAAATATTCAATGATATTCTTATTGATAACAGAAGTATATTTCTTTATACAATGAATCTTAGCATTTTTATTCATTAAGATCTTCATATCATATCACTATAGGACAATAATCAAGCTGTATCGTTTAAAAAAATTATTTAGAGCGTTCACTTCTTAAAAATGTATTATGTCTACTATATTAGCAATATGCGGGCTGCGAATTTTTATGCATTTATCACAAAATTGGTAGGTGACATACACTATAGTAAAATGAATTAAAAAATGTAGTAATATTAATCGCAATCTACTAAAATGATTAAAAGATAAAATTAATTTGTATTAAACCTCTGACTTTTTAATAATTAACGCAAAACATTTGCAATCTGCATAAAGATTCGCAGTTTCGTAATATATATGTATATTTTTCTTCAATATTCTTCTTCAATACAACAGAAGTAGATAATATATTGCGCTATTAATCATTACACTAATTAGTATTGCATTTATTTCCTATTAATATTATCTAGTAACATTAATATAAATTATCACAAATAATAAAAAAATACTTTCCAAACTAATTTTTTCAATTACTATTGTTATATGAAATTTGTATATTGTTAAATTCATTATTAAAAATTCTGATTATATTTGGTATTTATTTATTTCATATCACATTCTTATATAATATATATGTATATATATAATATGTACATATATAATATATATTATATGTATATATATATGTACATATATATAATATATATTATATATAATATATATAATATACATATATATTATTGCAATATAAACAAATGATTATTGCCTATGAGATCTCCTAATAACTACATACTGGAGCAATATCTTTCAGTACAAATATATTTAAATATTGTGTAATATATTAACGTTATATGTTTTTATATATGTATATATGTGTATATATATTATATATCATATATATAATATATATTTATATATATAACATATATATATATTATATATATATAAATTTTTCTACAATTGATTATATACAATATAGACCATCTTGAGCAAAGAGGCTCCTAATAAATAAAGAGTGTATATTCGAATGTATATGTAATTGACTATGTAAATTGTACCCAAAGGAATATAAATAGAAAAACATTGCGTTTCAGGTATGTCACCATATAGCATTCATGAATACATGCTTCAGTAGGCAATAGTACTAAAAAAAATTACAATACGGAATGTAAAAACAATGTAGGCACTCTTTGGTTTTCCAAATTTACGGTAATTGTTCAACATAATTCTTTGGGACCAATCCTGTCTTGCCATTTAAAGTGCCTTCTAACCATCCTGGTTCCAAAGAGGCCTTTACTGTAATGGAAAATTAAATTCAGCAAATTAATCGACGTATAATTATCACACTGTAGATGCAAGGCTTTTTTATCTTAAAACAAAAACTAGAAAGAGAAACTAAATTTCATTTGAATTGCAAATTAATCTATCTTACCATTTGTAATAATTTGATTTGGTTCAAATGATAGCTCGCCATCGTTTTCTGCCAGACAGGCATATAAGGTACGAACTCTCCTAAAATAGTTAAATTCCTGCTATTAGAAAGCTGTATGATAGAAATATATATACTGATTAAGCTAAAATACAAACTTACCAAATACCAGGTACTTGTCCGGGGCTTGAACGTCCACTACTGGGCGATGTATTAGCTCTATGGAAAATTGTAAATATTAAAAAGCGGATTAGGGTTAATTATATTTATTATACTAGTCGGTACGGACCCTGAGGGTACATAAACGCCATACAGGGTAACATATCTTGTTTTTATATCTAGCGTTTATACACCTTCAGAGTCTGGACCGACTAGTATAACTCGACCCTTAGGAAAAAGGGGCGAAGGTGCAATCTTAACAATAGAAAAAAAATGTCAGATTCGCCCATGATGTTTAGACGTCGCGTACTCACTTCACTGAGTTTTATAATAATAACTGAGTTGTAATAAACTTACACAGATATTGATGGATTATTCCGCTGAGCATAACTCGATGCATAATGTACAGACATCATGGAACCACGCTTTTGTTTCACCGGTAAATCCGATGAAAAGGAATGAGGATCAGAAGCAATCGACTCGCTTGAACTACTTGTGTTGCCACTCGTTAATACTGCATATATAAGGGCAGATGTAAGTATAGAAAGAGTATGACAAGGTAGATGAGAGAAGATAGTTGTAGAAAGGCTCAAAAGAGAGGAAAAAGACTAAGATTAGTGTAGTCGATTAACTTTTACGAGGGATAATTCCAAAGCGACATCTCCAAATCTTAATGAAACTTTAGGAGGACATAGTTCTTGCAAAAATGTTAGACACATTTTTTTAGCAGCCATCGTTTATATTCAGGAGGTGAAAGCAGCCCTCAAAGCTTGGAGTCGGAACCATAGTTGGTCGAATATTTCGATAACTATTAGAGCTAGAGGGGTGTTTCATCCCTAGTCACGGCTAGTTTCACGGTAGCCGCGAAACCTGATTTTAGATATCTTAATTTTTTTAAAGAATACATTAAAAATTGTGTGAGAAGTGCATAACTAAATACAAAATAGAAATTATAAAAATAAAATAGAATTTTGGTTTTTGCATTTTAAAATAAGTTATTATAATTTAACTACTTCGGAATTTCCTGCAAGACGGTGGCTTTGAGTGCTAATAATTAATCAGATAGATGATTTCTACGACATTTTGAATAATTGTATTAAGATGGAACATGATATTTCATTTGGAATAATGAAAAATTGTTATCGCCGTACAATAATAGTGGTCGCCGTCAGCGTCCGCTAAAAAAAATATGTTTCTAATATTTTTGCAAGAACTACGTCCTCCTAGAGTTTAATGAAGATTTGAAGACGTCACTTCGGGATCGTTCCTTATTAGTAGATTACGAAATAGAAATGTAACATTTTTAAATGTGACTTCAAATAACATTTTTTTCTTCTTTCTACTTGTAGAATATGCTCCCGTAGTTTTTCTGGAGAAACCTGAGACACCCTGTATGTTACATGTTTCAAAAAAGTTGTACTTCACGATTGGTCCGTGTTTTTCGTTAAGAATTCCTAAATAAAACTGCGCGCAGAATTTTTGCAAAGGCAAAAGCTACGTCAAATGAACTCAAGAATCACCACTTTCAAGGAAGTACAACATTTTTGGGACACAAAATATGATCTGTCTTTAAGATATAAAACACTGATAGAAAAGAACAAAATGTTTTTAAAAGGTGGACAACCTTTATCCGCGGAATGGTACATAACGTTCGCGTTAGTTAATTTGACACGTCCACTTCGACTGTCTAAATATGTTGGCAATCTGTGACTTGTGTGTTCTATCTCCTCATAATCGCCATTTTCCCGATCATCGACTGCAGATGATTTAGTAACAACGGTTAAAGGCCCATCATAATATGATCTTGCAACAAGCTGTGAAAATCAAGTTCCATTATTGCAGTAACATTCCAATTTCGAACATGTAGCATGTCTCAAGATAAGTTTCATTTGCTTATATTCCTATAATCTACATATATTGCATTGGTGTCAATTTCGCGAGTGTTTAACACTAGGTCTACAGGACACGTTAAAATGACGCGTTCTAGTATTTTTAACGTAAGATTATTGATTATGCTCAGTGGAACTTGTCGCCGAGCTGGAATTCGTCCGCTGTAGCCGTGCTCTGATTGGTCCGCGTTTTTCGTTAATAACTCATCAACAAAATCACGGAGAACATTTTCGCAAACGAAAAAGATACTTCAAATGGCTTCGGGAATCGCCCATTTCAAGAGCTATCCCCTCTTTAAGATACTCTATATTTTATGAAAAAAATGGCTAAAAATTTAGATGGACACATTCTTGTTATTATAAAGTAATGTGAAATAGTCACTTTTAGTGCTCCAAACTGCATTATAACCCTAGTGTTAAAATGGAAAAATCATCCGGCCATCATATTAATATTTGAAAAATTTCTCAAGCGCAAAATGTTTAACACCACTCATCTTGAAACACTGTATGAAATAAATTGATGTATTATGTATTACTTGTGAATGCGGCGAAGGTATGTTAGCGTGCATTGGGTGTCTCAAAAAAGGAGTGCCATTCCCAGAAGACGTTGATCCATCCTCGACGTTAACACGTTGCGACTTACAGGGAACAGTACTTTGAGTGACTGGCGTTGAGCGTATTGTATCTGATGGTGGATTAAAACCACCATCTGGTGGTGCAATTATTCTCTCATAATTTTCAATTAAAATTTCAACTACGATATTATAAAATTTGATATCCATAATAGAAGCCACTGTTTCTTCTTCTGGTCTTAATAAAGACGGACCAAAGCACACGGCCAAATTGCCAATAGTCATTAAGTTTTTATCACTTTTCTTTGCCACACTAAAAACAAGAACGTGATTATTCAAAGTAGTAGTTGTTCAAAATATCGACTTCTACAACATATCCAAAAATCATCAAAATCATAAGGTGTTTTGCAGGTTCACCCAGATTTAATCGATAGGGACTTTCAAAGCCTAACTAATATAAATGTATCGTATACAATGTTTACCTGCATAGATGTCTAATAAGAAGGATCAACATTTTGAAACTCTCAATCGGCAGTCGGTAAACGAGATTGTGTATATCATTTATACGTGCTTCTTTCATTTCTTGTTCTGTCGAATGCAATTAGATGGATAATTACATTATATTAGTACGATTTACGTGTACATAGATAAAATTTTAATCGAAAAATAAAAAAGACTTTACAAAAAATATTTACTCACTATGGTGAAAGTAACTGTTTAATTTGAGGATTTTAAATAAAACAATATTGTAGAGAATACCTATACGCACTCGCAGCTGAAATGAAACTGTTATAGTATCGGAAGGTCATTAATGGTTCAGATAATGTCCTCAGATAAGTTTTGAGTGCACTGGTAATGGTTTTACTTTCCCACTCAAAGCGATCGTCCATATTTAGTTTTTCTAATTTCCTTCTATCTAATCCCATCGCTAGAAGCTTATTTACTTTTGATGCGACACCAACTACCCGGTATAAGCCTTGTTCTTCAAGACCTAAAGGAAAAAGGAAGTAGACAGTATTTTATTTAAACAAATTTTTTGAATAATGAATATAGCTCGAGAGACGATCGCGTGAAAAGTTATAAAATACTTGCGAACATTACATTACCTCTGTCTTCAAGTGCAGCAATGCATTTTGACACAAACATAAAGCCTACTTCGTCTAAGACTGTTTCTTCAGATTTTGTTGCTACACCTACTATTGGATAATTCTAAAAATTAAAAATAGTGACTATTTGTTTGGTTGTAACATAATTTAGAATAAGCTAAACAAAATTAACTACGTACCGGTTCTTTACCATCCATGGCATCTAACCATAATTTCCTGTCTTCCTCAGAAAGTGCTTGGAATGTATATACAACATTTGGCCTGAAAAAATGAAGACATCGTAAGATATTACTAATAAATGTATGCATACACATATATATAACGTAAAATACTTCTCGCAAATCGCTAATGTGTATGACACGACGTTTTCTTTGAAGCATCACATTTCTGATACTATATTCTTCTAATACAAATGATGTATTAACATTGGGAAGAAAAAATATTTTTAGTGAAATTTGATAATAGGTACATTTGAAAACTTAAAGGTAAAACTCTCTAAAAAGAAAACAGGGGGACGTATGGTTTCAGTTTGTTCGTGAGTTCGAATCTCTAAAGTTATGAAAATATGGCTAAAAGTAGGTCATCTCTATCACCTACCTTATATTCCCAAGAATGTAAAACGTATCAAACTTTGAAGAATAGACATTTAAACATAAAACATAGTATCCGGTTAGGTAAGTTGTTTGAACTGCCATATTCCAGATTTTACTATCAAAAAATGTACGAAATATTTGTTAGATAACATAACTGAATGGTACTTACTTCTCGACAGTAGTGATGTCGAAGCAGAATCGTTTTTCAATTGTATCCGACGTACGACGTACACAAGATGCCAATGTAAAAATTTCTTTACTACTCTATTAACACGCAATCAATAAAAATGATTAAACAAACGAAATCACAGAAAGTTCCGCGTACTGTTGGGTTTCACTTACAAACTTTCCTGTCAGCTGGTTGTAAGGTATCATTGTGAACTCCTTTTTGTCTTTCTGATATGTACAATACTGTTTTGTCCATGTTGTACCAAACGCTTCTATAAATCAATCAGCGTTTATATGGTAAAGTGTATGGCGAACATTCAAAATTAAATTTCAATGAAAGATATACTTGCTTTTTTCCATTAGAAATAAGTATCCTTCTCGTGTGTAAAACTTGTTGACACCAGTTTCCACAGCAGACTAAAAAAACGTTACCACTTTAACATATCTACTATTAACGTTGTATTAGGTACTTTTTTAAAAATAGTTATATCTTCATGGTAAAATGATTGAATTATTGATCGCTCTTTGAAAGAACGCGTTACATACCTTTTTCATATCCTTCATTTTATTCATAAGCGATTCTGTTTTATCCCGGGTAGCAAGGAAATTTTCTCTAGTCTTGTAAAACACACGCACACACATGAAATTCAGAATTAGTAAGCTATTTATCATGCTGTTACCCTAATCGTATTTGCACCACACAATACTTTAGTAGAAAGTTATAGCTAAGTACTTCTACGAGTAGTTTAACATTAAAAATCAATTCGATTATGTTGATTATCAAATTATTAACATAAAATAAACTGTCAAACGCCACACAAAACTTCATAAACTCCCAAAATTACAATATTCCCCAAATTATTCTTTTCAAATATTTAGGATATGCTGAATCACATTCTTACAATGTAAATTATAATCACTTTTTTTCCTTCATAGTTACAGTATAAAAAAAAATACTAGAAGTTGTTTGTGGAAGAAAGTCTATAGAAATTAGAATGTGAAACAACAATATATTTAATATATTTTGGTAAATCAATGTTACAATGCATAAAGCAATTTCATTGCATTTAAATAGTGCTAATGTAAGTAATAAGTTTTAGGTTCGTGCCTTTGTAATACTAATGCTCCTCTCATGAATTTTTAAGCAAATGGTTATCAAATTTAAGAAAATACTAACCTTTTGTATTTTTAGTTGCAATTCAGTCATATAAGGCTTAAAATCCTTTGCGACTTCATGGCCTTGATGATAAAATGTCAACCAACCAAACATGAAACCCAACAGCTGAAAAGAAGTTCATGTTTTCTGTAAACCAATTTGTTCTAACAGGAAATATATAGTAGTCTTAACAATAACTTACAGTTTCAACAAATTCAAACTTCTTCCGTTCTTGTACTTCTTGAAGCAAGAATACATATTCTAAACTAGCTTGACAAAAATGTCTTTCGGCCATTTCCAATGTCGCATCAGCCTGGACATAATAAATTTTTTATTGGATTAATTTGAATAATGTAATTATTTATAGCTTTCACTTAGTATAAGAAATAGCTGCACCTCTTGAAGTACATTGTCTTGTTTTTTAGTGGACAGATTTAGGTAGCGTTCTTGACTTTGACAAAATTTAATGGTCTGTTTCTCAAACTTCTTTTTACCATCCTGTAGACAAATAAGTAAAGTAAAAAAGAGGTCTTGCAAATTATTTTTTCCAGAAATGTATTAACAAATTACCTTGACTCCTCCAATATGTTCTTTCCTAAAATTCTCCAGGGGCAGTATAATTTGTTCATAAGCACGTTCAAGCTGCAAATGAATTTTGTCAAAATTAAAAGACTTGGATATTAAAATCATACAATTACTTCTAAATCTATAAAATCGATAACACAGTGATTCTTCCTCAAATGTTAAAGTGTACACAGATAAAAATGATGTGTATATATGTGTCACACGTATCACGCAACAAATAAAAATTATTATAAGAAATTTCAATCATTAAATAAATATATACAAGAAATGGAGAACTTCTATTAATCTAACCTACAAGACTAAAATTCTTTTAACGTAACAATCTCAATGGTTTAATAATTAGTCTATTCTAATTTCTATGGATCTTCATTCGTATAAAAAAGTAAACTAAACATATATAAAATATCACACTTTTGAATTAATTCTTGTTTGAATTTTTTTTTTAAAACCAGTGTAGTTCTTTCTTTATATAGAATGAAAATAAGAAAGATGCCTAAAATTGTTAAGTACGAGTCATTAAATGTAATACGATTAATATTCCTTAGTAAACTTTTTCCAACTACAGTGGAACCCAGTTTATCCGGGTTAAACAGGACCAGGCCCGATCCGAATGACCAGAAATCCCAGTAATCTGGAAAATTCGTTAACAACATAAATAACACAAATACTTGTGTTAAATGTTTCAAATGTTTACTTTTAGATCAATATTGGTAGTATGAAGCAAAAGACATAATAATACACTATAAGTTTAATTTTATTAGGATGTTGTAAAGAAATCTGTGAATATCTTTTTTTGTCAGATGTAAGTGACATTTATAGGCTGCACAGCGTCATACTATCGTGAGTTCATTCGGTTTTGAGTCATAGACTCAGGATATTACTTAATTAGCAGATAAAAAAAGAGAAGGAGATTATGTTTGACAATCCGGATAAACAGGAAATTTGGATTAACGGTATCCGGATAAATCGAGTTCTACTGTAACTAAATACTAAACACTAAAGTAGAGTTTGTTTTGTCATTAATATAAAACAAAAAGTTAGAAGATTATTCGTATTACTAAAATACATTCCTCGCTTATAAATGAAGATAATCGTATGTATGTGATCTATGTTCACACACATGCATCAATATGATTATAATAAATCAAGCAAAAAAAAAAGGAAAGGTCTTGTTTCACATAACAAATGTTAAAACGTGTAGCTTACCCATAATATCATAGATAAGTATATAATTGATTATAAAAAATATGCTATTGTTGTGAATATGATACTAATCAAATGCTAACCAGGTTTCAGTTTCTTATGATCGAATCAAAAGTTTTAATATATTATGAAAGTTCACTTTAATGTGTAACAATTACATGCAATGATTTAGTATCGTAAATCTGGCTCTATTATTGAAAGAGGGAATATTAAAGAAAACTCTGAAAGATAAATCAGAAGCATTTGTCATGTGCATTCAGAAAACAAGAGAATATATATGTATATCATGAAATTCTAAATCATTTTCTATGTATATTTGATTCGAAACATATGCAACATAGTCGAAGTCCATAAGCAAAATAGTGCAAAGAAAATATGACTTTGTTTGAAAATATGACTAAGAAATATACCATTAAATAACCAGGTAGAGCTCCTTCTATAAAAACAGAGTTTTTATAATCACATTTTTATACTGACAAAAAGAAATCATTGTAGTGTTACGATAAAAAAAATTGTAATAATTTCTGATTTGAGACATAATTAAGATTTAAGACATGATTGAGAATTGATCATCTGAAACATATCCTTTGTTTCCAATGATAGAGGGCACTGTCTTAGAAAATATAAGTTTTGCAAGTACCATACAGTCAGGCAAAAAAATAACTGGACATCCTTAGAAAACTAATAACCTTCTGAAAATTGGACCAAACAATTTGAGCTTTTTTGAGATATTAAAAAAATTAGTTTACTAGGTAATGTATAAAAAAAATAATTACAAATTACCATTGATCGAAATTGCAGAGAAAAACGTGAAGGTAATGATTTTTAACTTTTTCATCTGTGCCGATAATGGAAATCTAAAATATGCTAAATAAAATATAAAATTTAAAAATCGGTTAGTTTTTTTATGTGTCAACTGATTTCGATGAAACTTTGTGCATGTGTATAACTTATTCCGATCTACGAAAGGCATATTTTAAATTTTCATTATAGGCACAAATAAAAAAGTTAAAAATTGTGAACTTTGCTTTTTCCTTTGAAATTCCAAGCAATAGCATTCCAACAAATTTTGTACACCTTACCTAGTAAGCAAATATTTCTGACGTGTCAAAAAAACATGCCTAATTTTTAAAAAATCATTAATTTTTAAAGGATATTTAATTTTGTTTCCAACTGTATTCTTATATGGAAAGACAATTTTTTAATTTAGTAAACCACACCTTATTTCCATTTTTTTTATATCTAACATGAAGATTTTAAGTCTTCTAGTAGTCATACTGATAAAAGCGGTACTGATAATACGGCAGATAAGTGGCAGACTATAAAAGCTCAATAACTTATTGGAGTATAAATATTAATTCCGAGAGAAATTCTTTGATTATACTGCTGTACATAACTTGCTGTTATAGGAATAAAACTATAGACAGAATCCCAGTGCAAATATTGTAATGTGTAATGAGTAATATGTGCTCAACACAGAAGGGAGTGTCTGCCCAGACTCGAAGGTCACCTTTAAGATATGAGCTCAAAAAAATAAAGTGCTTTTTCTATACTTCGAAGTGATGTATTTACAGTGTCCTAAATAAATTTCATTTCAATGAATCATCAACTTTTCATGTTGATTGGAACGACTTTAAATCAATCATTTGTTTAACCATAAGATTCGTATTTTTCAACTATATAATTTTATTCTAAAATGTTTTGCTTTATCATTAAAAACAATAAATATATTTCAGTCGATCGTATTAACAAATAAAGGAATTCTCAGATATTCTAAAATAGAACTATACACTATTCACATTTATGTACTAAAAACATTGCATACCATGCAATCCCTTTCATCCTCTATTGATGCAATAAGTTTACCAAATTCCTTTAGGCTTTGAGATATGTGAGTTTCATCTTCAGTTTGTGTTTCCCCGATGCATTCAAAACTAAAGTTCTGCAATGTTTTGGAAAATGCTCTCTGGGCTCTGGACAAATCTAAAAATAATCATTCGTTCTGTGATTACAAGTAAAATCTTCAAACGAGCTTCTTTCTGTTCACGATATTATTTTACGGCTCTGTTAAAATATCTGTGAAGAGACTCGAAGGAAACAGAAAAGTCCTTGTTTCTATATTACAAAAAGAAATTTTTCTTCTCGTACAAAGATTTACTTATAACATTGTTCACAAAATAAGATACCAAGTAAATAAATTATATGTACATATTCGTACAGTGGTAAAACATAACAATAAAACAGAAAATTTGCAAGTGCAAGAAAAAAATTCTAATAGCAAAACAAAAATTAACAACCCATGGATAGACACACTTGTCATGGATTAATGGTAGAAATAAACACGTAAAACGCCTCGAGTTCTTAAGTAAAGGAAGGCGGTTAGTCACACAGAGTAACACGGTTAATTCTTGAAAAAGATTGTTAAATATTCAAATGTTGCGAGTGAAATATAGCTTATTGTGGGGAAAAAAATCTCGAGATAAAAGAGATCATGGTGACAGCAGCTGTTAAACAGACACGCACCTTCTTATATAGGATACAGAGGATAATAAACTTACTTTTGGCAGCTAGCAAAAGATCTTTGACCTCTTTGATGAGCCGTTTAATCTGTTGGCTGGTCTTCTCCAATTCACGTTCATGATAATGAAGGTTTTCTCGAAAATAGGGACTATCGGTTAAGCAATCCGTAAACTCTAATGGTTTGAGGCCAATACCCATTATTCTTGATTGTGTGTTAAAGTTCGAAAGTCATTAAATAAGTTGGAGCAACCGCACGAACGAGTCAACACTTAATAACAAGTATTAGATAGTACGATTGTTTAACGGAGACAGAAGAATTTTCTATTACGGTGCACGCATCGAGTCACTTCGTGGCGGGAATGTTCTTAACGAAAAAACACAAGATAGGTCCGCAATAATTCTCCTGTTTATTGCTAGTCATGAACAAAGATACATTTTCCGAATCTCCGTTAAGGCTAATACAAATCACCAACGAGATTATATAGCAGGCATGGGATTTAACTGGCTCGATCCGAGGCTTTTTCGAAGGCTACGCCCCCTTGACCCGGCCACGCGTCTCGCTCCCCGTGACTGTCCAAGTTCTCGAACCACCTCGGGCCCGTACCATATGAACTGTGCGTGGCGCATTAAGGCGACTCTCGTATCAATAGATTTATACATCATTCATGAGGTAAATACTGTTGTCAACGCGTTTTTTTTGTCAGTGGTATCCCCGGTAGGTCTATTCCACTGTGTCGCATGATAATTTCGAAAAAATGAAAAATTTGGAAAATACTTTTTAATGATATTGTAAAAATTTTACTGACGTTTAGGAAAACTAGATTTTCGCACACGTTTAGACCTGCTTGGCGAGAAAGAAGACATGAAATTATGAATACTGAAAATTATAGACCTACAGGGGATACCACTGACAAAAAAAAACGCATTGACAATAGTATTTACCTCATGAGTGAAGTAGAAATCTACTGATACGAGAGTCGCCCTAATGCGCCACGCATAGTTCATATGGTACGGGCCTGCGTGTGGCTTGAGAACTTGGACCGTCACGGGGAGCGAGACGTACGATCGGGTCAAGGGGGTGTAGCCTTCGAAAAAGCCTCAGATCGAGCCAGATAAATCCCGTGCCTGTTATATAGACTGGAATTTTGCAATGTCGATTAAAGATCACGTACCCTCTTTAGTCGTACGTGCGAACTACATTTTAAATGGCGGAACATTCGAATAACTTTACAATAAGGCTAACGACACTGTTAATAGCGAATTTTAATTCGCAATATCCATCGAGCGTCCCTCATAGTACTCGGTTTTTCGAAAATATGTACTTCTCTAAGAACGATCCGTTTTACGCAAAACGATTTGTTGCGTTGAAAATGCACGCTTCCGGCTCTTTTTTTAAACATTCACAGTCAATTGCAATTATTCAAAACCACGTAATTTAAAAAGTACATACAGTTATGTTTTAAATTTCCGTGATATTTTTTAAAAAACGTCGGTAAAAATCGCCCACTGGATATTGCAAATTTTTAAACAATAGTTTAAATTTGTTTGGCAATGCAAATTAGATTGTGAACATTTATGTAGATTTATATACAGTTTTCACTAAACAGAACATCATTTCGTTTAGTATGGGTTTTATTAGGTAAAAAAAAAATCAAATAAACATGTTATAAACGTTTATGAGTATTTTTATTTTTTAATACTTGTGTCAATTTATTCTTAACAATGTTATTACTGATACAATGTATCATACTAACAATGTTATTGTTTAGATGTACTATGATCATACAAATTTCATAGTATAATCCTGTTCTATTCTTATTGGAAAAATTTTTTTTAAATGAATAATTAGGCAAAGATTTATTTGAATGAAATACTTGATCATAGCAAGATAAAATTGTGTGAATTCCAAATTAAACAATTAAGTCAATTCTTTTCAATAGTACCTATTGTAATAGTGAAAGTTTAATCAATTCAATTGCGAGCAATCAATTTCTGAATTAATTGCTCTGGAAACAATAGAATTAATTGATTCAAATTATATTTTTATTGCTATAAAATATATGCGTACAAGTGTACACACACATGCATCTATGTATTTGTGTATTTAGCACATGTTGCAATTTATTCTTTTTGAATAATTATTGTAAAACTATGCGAATAGCGACAAGATAAAATGACAAAACCTTCGTAAATTTGCAAATATTTTACAAAAAAAAAAAACTAGATAGCTATATTCATGCAGTTCTACATTTAAACAAAAATAGTAGTTTCTATTTTCTTTCAAAACGCAATGAGTGACGTGTAATTCACAATATTCATTTTAGAAATTGTTGTAAAGTACAGCGTCATAGAGAAAACTAATTTTTTGGTGTATTTTCTCTGCGTGATAGAAAGCGTTCATCAAAATAGATACTTA